>JALMQS010000099.1:55815314-55834476 GCA_024734495.1 Forficula auricularia | reverse complement strand
CAAGGTGGGGGGGGGCTGTGCGGGGGGGGCGTGGGGGGGGCTACGGGGGGGGGGGGGGGCTGGGCACAAGGGGGGGGGGGGGGCGTTGGGGGGGGGGGGGCGGGGGGGGGGGCTGGGGGCGGGGGGGGGGGGGGGGGGGGGGGGGGGGGGGGGGGGGGGGCAAAGGGGGGGCGGGGTCCTTATTCATATTGACATTAATTCAAAAATAATTATCATTTAATAGTTGAGGAATAACCATTCATTTGATTTTTGACATTTCGGCTATTATTGTACCATTGGTGAAGATCATGGATGAATCGACTTAAAATCAAAAATACACGATTCTCATCTAATACTAGAGGACACCTTATTGCATTCCATGTTTTGACTACAATGGCAACCTATGACTTAAAATCAAAAATATTTCAAATTTTATGGCAAATAAATTCAAGCTTGAGTTGTTTACCAAAAAAGATTTTTAGTCTTTTTGATTTTAAGTCTATTCTTCCACGTTTTCAGTAGAGGTTGCCATTAATAGTCAAAACATCAAAAATGGAATGCAATAAGGTTATTCCTCTAGTATTAGATAAGAATCGATCATTATTTTTGACTTTAAGTCGATTCCTCCATGTCTTCAGCAATGGTTACCAATAATAATCGAAACGGGGTCAAAAACCTAATGTAGAATTGTTATTCCTCAAGTATTAGATGAGAATCGATGGCTTTTGATTTTAAGTCAATTCCTCCATGTCTTCAGCAATGGTTACCAATAAAATCGAAACGTCAAAAATCCAATATAGAATGGTTATTCCTCAAGTACTAGATGAGAATCAATCGCTATTTTTGGTTTAAAGTCGATACTCTATGTCTTCAGCAATGGTTACCAATAAAAAAACCGAAACGTCAAAAATCCAATATAGAATGGTTATTCCTCAAGTATTTGATGAGAATCAATCGCTATTTTTGGTTTAAAGTCGATTCCCTCTTATGTCTGCAGAAATGGTCACCAATAAAAACCGAAACGTCAAAAATCCAATATAGAATGGTTATTCTCATTTGATGAGAATCAATCGCTATTTTTGGTTTAAAGTTTTATTCCTTCATGTTCTCGCAAAGGTAAGGGATAAGGAAAACAATGCAGTTGTTATGTTACTATAAAATTTCCTCCCAAATTTTTAGCATTTCACAGAGAGAAGCCTATCCATTCTTATTTAATAAAGGCTAAATGAGCTATATTAAAAGGTTCAAATGAATAAATTTTAAAGAATTTAAAAAATTAAAAAGTAATTTCATCGAGTAAAGTACTTTAAAATATTATTTTACTAAAACTTTATTTATCCTTTTTTGTGGTCCCCAAGGTACTTAATTAGGATATTAAATTTCATCAAAATTGGTTAAGTCATTTTCAAGATATTTGTGAAAAACTAAAAGTACTGAAATAAAGCAATTAATGTTTGTGGGTCGATATGTATTAAAAACTAATCAGCGCTTCATTTTGTTCAAAGAATGCTAGGTTTTCAATTTCATTTCAATCGGTGCAACGGTGTGGAAAAATCGTGGGCCAAAAAAACGATAACATACATACATACATCCATCCATACATCCATCCGCACGCACTAAATGAAAAAATGGCACTTTTCGGCCTCTCGACGAGACCCCATGTAATTTTTGGCAAAACCGTCACGTGCTAAAATTCAACCTAATTGAATACCAATTCCAGACTTTAATTGAGTCCATGGGTTCCGTAGTCTTTACCTGAGGACCCTTTGAAGCCACGCTTGCCCCGAGAGCGATTGCAATACTTTACCCATGCTTTGCATTGGATAAAGTAAAAATACCAGGCCAAATTGTTGTGTGTTTTACAGTAGGTATATAAATATAAATCTCAATGTTTTAAGGAATTTTATGACTTTATATTGGTCCACGGGTTGGATGGACAGCCCTGGTTTAAATCGAATGGGATTAAAGAAGGAAATGAGGAATGATAAATTATTTTTAAAATGGCCACGGATATAAGAATCCGTGGCTATCCATTTATCTATTGACATGTAAGAACGTGCAAAGTTCTAAAAGACAATCCCTGATAAGTTTTAGTCCAGAGGAGAGAACTTCTTAATTGTGATTGTTTTTGAAAATCCTGATCTACGTCTCCTTGTACTAGAATGATACCTATAGACTTGATTAGTGTCGTAGCATATAAATTACTGAAACAATAAATATTTTAGAAAATAAAATATGAATAGAAGAATTTTTAAATATTCATAATTTCCTTATTTTTTTTATCTTATATAGTTGAGCTTAAAATTTTTATTTTAGTGAATTTTATTCTTGAAAAAAGCTTCACGTATTGTACAAATGTACATTCATATTTCGAAAAGGGAATAAATATATCTCTTTATATAAATCTCAATGTTTTTAGGGAGTTTATGATTTTATATTGGGTCACACTCATGCGGCCCGCGGTCCACGGGTTGACAGCCCTGGTCTTATACATAATGCGTTATTATCACGAAAATTATATTATTATAAAAATAATAAATGTAATCGTGATAAGATAAAATTTGTAAATAAACATTTAATTTATAACAAATTTAAATTTAGGAACGAAGAAAAGTTTATTTATTACAGACAAAAGGATCAGCCGGGGCTCGAACCCGGGATCTTTGCATGCGTACTGCAATGCTTTGTCATAAGAGTTTTAACTCCTATATCCACTAAGCTACTGATCCCTGAACTCAAACTAATACTCTTGTCTATATGAATTATGGAATTTCTTTTTAATCCTCTCTCGTTCATTTTTAGCAGCCTAAGCCTTGATTCATTAATTAAACAATTTAATTTATATTTTATAATAATTTCGGCTCGTTTTCTTAGATATTTATTTGCTTTTATATTATTTATTATAGTTTAAAAAGGACTGTCATATACATATTTAATTTTACTTTTTATAGAACGATTCTTATTTTGTTAATTTCACAATAATTTATAAAGTTAATATTTATCTTTTAATTAAAAGAAATATTTAAATTTAATGAATGAGGGGGAGTATGAATAAAAGTTAAATGCAAAACGATTTTTCTTCCCTTTGTAATTTGTATTTTCTGTGCTAATATTGTTGTTTTATGTTTAATTTATCGTCTAATATTTATATATTTTAGCATGGAATAATAGATAACTATGCTTTGACGGTAGGTATATTTAAAAGATTAAGTAATAAATTGAAATGAGATTTTACTGTTTCCATAAAGATTGAATTCCAATTTATTTAGGAGCTTAATTTCAGATGTATTCCCATACATCAAAGTAAGTATATATAAAATAGTTATGAAAATAATGTTTTTAGAAAGTTTTTCTTTGTGAAGAACACGAGCTCATAAATTGACAGGAGAGTTAAAGAATAGGTTTCATTAAAAACCGACTTCAAAAAAATGAAGTGCAACTAATAAAATAATAAAACTCAAAAATAAAATAAAATACACTAAAAGGTATAAAATAATTATCTAATTTAGTTACAACTAAACGACGAAATATTTACATGAAATCACTTTTTGAAGTCGGTGCCAAACAAACTGTGTATATAAGCGAGCGTACTCGCCAACCGTACTAAGCAAAATCCGTCGAGTTAGATTCATATATGTTTAGCACCGACTTCAAAAAGTGATTTCATGTAAATATTTCGTCGTTTAGCTGTAACTAAATTAGATAATTATTTTATACCTTTTAGTGTATTTTATTTTATTTTTGAATTTTATTATTTTATTAGTTGCACTTCATTTTTTTGAAGTCGGTTTTATTTATTTTTTATGAAAATTATTTTAATTTTTCTATTTTTAGTGATGTTATTAATAGTGACTTAATATAATACCTTGCATGCTTCTCGTAAGAGAAAGCGTTGGGCGAATGAATCAGAAAATGATAATAAAATTAAATTCATAAATATAGAAATTCTCTAGAAACGTTTGCGGGTTTTAAATGAACGTTTTAAGATTGATTTTATTATAAAATGTTTTATTTATTATAATTTCGATTATTTGCTCATAAGAATTTGAAATTTTCGTTAATTCGTCATTGATCGTATCTTCAGAACTTGACCAAATTAATATGGTACTACTCCTAAGGTACCCTCTTTCCAATAAAAAAATAATTATTAAAATTGGTTCATAAACAAAGAAGTTATGCCTGAACAAACATATCAAAAAAGGTCCAATACCAATGAAAAAAAACGTGACCAATCGAAAGCTAGATTGAACCCAATGCAAAAAAATCATCAAAATCGGTTCAAAATTGGCGGAGATATGAGGTAACATAGACAAGCAAAAAAAAATTAAGTCGAATAGAGAACATCCTCCTTTTTTGAAGTTGGTTAAAAAAAACTTTTTTAATACTAGTATTGGAGGCCAGAAAAATAAATAAACTGCAACGGATCCATGCTAGTCTTTAATCATAGTCGTAGACACCATGCAATTTTTGGCAAAACCGTCACGTGCTAAATTTCAACCTGATTGCATATTACAATTTGTGACTTTGTTTGAGACCATGGGTTCCGTAATATTTACCTGAGGACCCTTTGGATATAGTAAAAAGTAAAATCACATTAATAAAATGGAACTGAGGCAGCAAATCTGGAAAACTCGTATGTGTATGGTATATGGAAAACTCTACCTTTTCGATTCTCTACCTATTTAAAGCTTGTGTGAAAATTATCCTTTCATCTATACTTGATGGCTTCCATGCCTTTAGCACTGTAGCATTCCAACGACTGTACTCCTAGCCTAGCTCTTCCGCAGCTTTCAAACTTCTGCGCGCAAATGGTTGCCTTTAGGCGCACCAACTTTATAAATCAAGTTCAAATTCAGACTACATTTTGAAGATTTTAATTAGTACAATTATTTATTTATATTCTATAATTCAATATTTTTTTATAAGTAGAAAAAAAATTGAATTATTTAAAAAACTCTAAATGACAAAATAATACAAATTTTTCTAGTGTTATTCAATACGCGAATTATCTCCTTGTATAAATACATTTTTTTTCAAAAATAAAATGAATCAAACAAGCACAACTGCTAATACTGTTAAAACATCTTAATACTTGACTAATAATTTTATAATCTTTAAATTTCAAACGTTATTTGTAATACAATTGAATTAAATTTAATAATTTCGATAAATTATTTTTATTTAATTTTATGAGAGTTCACTAGGCAGCTGTGACCAGCAGCACTTATTTTTGAAAATATTTTTAATAATTATATGCATATCCCACCTTATGTCGATTCTGTTACACCTCCCTATTTTTAATATCAAAGCTTATTATTGCCTTTCCGGAGCAACAACCAAATAAGCTGACGTGTTCTGATGTAGGCATCCACTTGACTTTACCATGCAACCTGGCACTTGACTTATATTTAATATTTAATAAAATTATTTTTAATCATGTAGGGGAGGGGGATTAGTTTTTGCATGTTTAGACTCCTGAGGGCCCACTGATAATGTATACAAAATTTGGTTGAGTTTGCTACAAGGGCCTAGATTTTCATTTTTTGATACTACACCCCCCCCCCCTCCATTTTGTGCGGTTATTTTTTGCATTTTTAGACTTATGGGGTCCCACTGATTATATACCTATACAAAATTTGGTTGAGTTTGGTAAATGGCCAAGATTTTCATTTTTTGACCCTACACCCCCATTCACTCCCATTTTGTGCGGTTAGTTTTTGAATTTTTAGATTTCTGGGGTCCCACTGATTATGTATAGAAAATTTGGTTGAGTTTGCTAAAATGGCTTAGATTTTTAATTTTTAACCCCCACCCCTCCGACCCCTCTTAATTTTTGGTCGATATGCACCCAAAACTAATCAGCTCATAATCTTGATGTGGTGGTTAGACGTCTGCCTGATGAACTAATAAAAAAGGGAATGCGGGTCGAGCTCGAATATTTATATCAGAGCTCGGCCGGGAACAGGAAGCCAGACATCGTGGCGAAGGATGGGTCGGGGACGGTGTGGGTTCTGGATGTGCAGATAGTGTCAGCGCTCCTCGGACTGGGGGTTGCCCACAGAAACAAAATCAATTATTATAAGGGCAACTCCAGTCTGGTGAGCAACACATTGCAACAAGATTTGTGGTGGGTTCGGGTTCTGTGAGAGTTGAATCCATCACACTCTCGTGGAAGGGAGTGTGGTGGCATAAAGCGGTGCCTCCCCTTGTCGCCCTGGGAATTTCGCTGAGAACTTTATGCGATATGACCTTCAGGGCGATGAGGGGTTCTTTGATGAATTTTTACAGCTTCAACAGGAGAACTTATAGGGAAATTGCCTTGCGCTAGAAATTGTATATAGAAAGAAAAAAAAAATATTTGTAAATATATTATGTAAATGTTCCTATAATTATGTAAATAAATACTCCTATAATTAAATTCACCCGACTATGTAAATATTTCTTGTTAGTGGAGGGCCCCACCCGCGTGGCCCAATAAACGAAAAATCAATGGACCAAAACTACGTGTGAAATTTTGTTTTCGATATTCACACTAGTTTTTGAGCTAGTTCGTCCACAAAAATTTGGTAACGCACAGACTAACTAACAGACAAACTAACGGACAGACTAACAGACATTTTGACAAAACAATTATTATCTTGAAAAATATAATTTTTTCGATGTTCACTTATTAGGACTTTTTTGTAGAGCGAAATGAAAGTTTTTAATCAAAATAGTTTCAGCCGTCAGATATTTCGAAAAAAAGAAGGAAAAAAAACACTTTTTTCATGCACGAATAATTGACAATACCCTGTATTGTAAAGTAAAAATGCTATTTTACAGGAGCGCCAAAAAACAAAATACTAGAAATTGTTACCACGTCCCTGCATTGCTCTGAAAATGCAAGAGCGTCCTAGAGTCGAATTATGAATACTTTGTTGTTTCTCCGAATGTATTAGGTATTTTTTAAATCAGTGGTGTGTTTATCTTGATTTAACTTACTTCTAAATTTACGTCGTTGTTGCTCTGGATTGGATCTATGATTGGATTTTTAAATATTCACTTATTCGAGCTGATACATTGGTTTCCTCTAGCTTCTCCAGAGTAAATACCAAAGTCACTTGGGATTTTTTTCGTACATATTCTAAATCAGTGATCTTCAACTTTTTTTTTTAATGCAATCGACTTCAAGGCGCACCAGTAAAGGTGCATCCCCTATGGATCTCGAAAGACCCTTGCATTACCGAAGAGAAGGGAAAGTTGATTAAGTGAGAAGGTGGAGACGTAGGTGTTTATGCACTCGGGTTTTGAAGGTTTGAAGATTATAAGTGCTGGGAAAGATGGAGGCTGGGAGAGAGTTCCAGTCCTTGAAGTCATGGGTATATACGTATTGGCGAATGAAGTGGTCAGCCACTTTTCTAATTTTTGCACCTGCGGACCGATCAAAATAGGATAAATATTTCGCGGACCGGCTGAAAGCTAAGACAAATAAAAAACCAATATATTCTTTGATATTATTTTATTTATTAGCTAGTACTTTATTTGTTATATAGGTATATGTTATACAATTACAATTTTTTATTTCGACATCTGTTGCTGCTTCTTTGATAGAATATTTGATATACGAAGGTCCAGAGATGTTTTTAAGAGACGAAGCGCTCTGGTAAGATCTATTCGGTTTCTGTGTTTGGTTTTTGTTATAGACATGGTTGAACACAAATAGGAAATCGAAAAAATGACTAATAATTTTATAGCTTTATAACTCAAAGTAGGATATTCTTTTTCTAGCCAAATCCAAAATTTAGGAAATTAATGCATTTTATGTCGAGACACCAGAGAGATATCAGAAGACAATTCGATCAGCTTTTCTTTTTCACAAGAATCAAGTCAAAACGACTTTATATCTTCCAAGAATGTGTTATTAATCCAGAGATTACCTTTACAGGGATATTCTTTTTCAGGGAAATAATTATTAAAATTTTTAGATAGTGCTCTTAAATGTTGATTAAAACGCTCTTGTTGTCAGTAGCAATAAAAAATTCATCCAAAAGAGGAAACATTTCTACATCCTCCTCTTGTAAGCGACTATTTCAAAGAGCTAGCTTCTTTTTAAACTCATCCATTTTATTTCTAAAATTAAAAATATTTGTATTTGAACCCTGTAGAGTAACATGGCTTTGCGTAGACACACATAAACACGATTCGGCCGATATTTTTCGTGGACCGGCAGGAATTTTCTGCTGAAGACTATTGTTCTAAACGACTTTACAAGTACTTGAAAATGACTTCAGAATTAATTATCGAATCGATACACATATTCTGATTAGATTAATTCATTTTAAAATTTCCAGTCTAATATTGTTTTCAGTCGAAACATCTCTTTTGATAAACGACTTCACCACCAAAGAATCAATTTTTATTTGTTTGATCAAAATTTCTTATTAATTAATGATCTATTTCTCTGCTATTGATCAAGTGGTAAAAAATGCGTTCATTTCGTGGTAAAAATAAAATCGGGGGGTAGATTCCCCTCTGGGTGATGGGCGGGTTATGTGGTGTTCACACAGCGATCGGGTCACGATGGTCATGCATTATCTCTCTGTTTCCAGGAGGATGCGTCCATGAAGTCCCGGCTGTTATCCCAGCCAAAAGCCAGCCCCGCCAGCCTAATTCATTTTCATCTTTTATTCTCTCAACTTGGCCAAGCCAGCCACTCGCCGGTTATCTCCTTTCGACCCCCTACACACAGCGATTCTCTATTCTTTTAGTCTTACATTATCAAAAGACGTGCACATCACGGCCGAAATTCTCCCCTTATCATGATTGATATCAGATACCAACTTACAAAACATACACATATAATAGTCCTGTTAAAAAATCCGTGGCAAATTTGTACGTTATCCATCATACAATTAATCATTTAAAGTTTATTTTTAATTTTATTTTCTAAAAAGTTTATTTGATGTTTGAATTATACGAGTTTTAAAACTTTTAAATAAACACACACATTTTATTCAAATATTTTATTAAACAAGATAGTATGATACCCTTTGGAAGAATCGATTAAAATCAAAAAGACTAAATTCTTTTTGATTTTAAGTCGATTCTTCCAGGTTTTCAGTAGAGGTTGCCATTAATAGCCAAAACATCAAAAATGGAACGCAATAAAGTTATTCCTCTAGTATTAGATAAGAATCCATTGTTTTTTTGATTTTAAGCCGATTCCTCCATGTTTTCAGCAATGGTTACCAATAATAACCGAAACGTCAAAAATCCAATGTAGAATTGTTATTCCTCAAGTATTAGATGAGAATCAATCGCCATTTTTGGTTTTAACTCGATTCCTCTATGTCTTTAGCAATTGTTACCAATAAAAACCGAAACGTCAAATATCCAATGTAGAATGGTTATATCTCAAGTATGAGATGAGAATCTATTATAGGATTTTAAGTCGATTTGCATTGGATAAAGTAAAAATATCATAAATAATAATGAGATAAAAGCAATTTAATGAGAGATTTTTTAAGAATACCTTAATTATTAAATATTATTATCAAGCTTAGGCAATGGTATAAAGAATTTACTGATTTTTTCTTGTACTGGCGCTTTTAAAAGGCCTTTCAATTCGGATTGATATTCAACTGTGGCATTAACAATTTGCCTTTTAAAAACAAGACTTCTTTCCATAGGCGGATCAATTTTTATGAAGAAATCACAAAGCTCATTTGTCAACTGTAAACCTTCACTCAGGTTTTTTCTTTTCAGTGCTCGTTGAAGCTTCCTCTTCAATGGAATTGGGATGTAACATTTCTCTCAAGTCGGTTTCAGTCAAATCTTCATCTTGTGATTCTAGCAACTCTTGAATGTCACTTGATTCTCTCTGTTCAAAGCCATCTCGTCCTATTCCATTCTCAACTTGAGCAATGTTTTGAATTTGCAAGGATACTTCATCATTACCGACATTTAGATTATTGTTTATAAATACTTTGATACCTACTCGTTTGTTTTGATAGATAGGTAATTGATTCTGAAAATACAATATGTATCGTTAGTTTTAGATCCGCCAATAAAGAAATTTTCAACCGCAAACACAAGAAGTGATCGCAATTTTTTAATCCTCGAATAACGGAAGCGTGAATAACGAACTTTGACCGTAAACATATCATTAGTTTTAATTTTGAAAAAATATTTTTGAAATAGCTATCGATAGTTGTCTTTAAAATCCTCACAGCAATAAATTTATTTGTAACACCATATTTTGTAAATTTTTTTGCATACTCGTATGTATGATATGAGATCTATCAGGTGTATGCATATGAAATGAGCCTTTTACGATAGATGGTAGTATAGGTTATTTTTATTTTGAAAGAACCATAACCTTATTATTTTTTCATTGCTTTGGCATCTGTTAACAACGTTCAGTGTTGAAAATTTGATTTGCACTAGAACAATGTAAATTTTTTTAGTGTTAAAAATGTCGAATTTTGTGCCTACAGCATACGATATGCGGATAGCAATAATTTTTTTTATCATTTAAAGATAAACGCGGCAGAATCTCACGAATGCTTGAAGAAGCTTATGGTAGTCATACCCTATCATTAGCAACATGCAAAAGATGGTTTCAACGATGACGATGGAATGACGATGACAATGGGACCAGAAAGGTGTCGTCTATCATGAACTATTAACCTGCTGAAACTATAAATGCTAAACACTACCAACAACAATTAATTGATTTGAACCGTGCATTGCATGAAAAACGGTCAGAATATCAAAAAAGGCAACACAAGGTGATTTTCCTTCATGACAATGCTCCTTCACATAAAGTAAAAACGGTTCAGGATACGCTGGAAGCACTCAACTGGGAATTGCTATCCCATGCGGCTTACTCACCAGACCTGGCTCCTTCAGACTACCACCTGTTTTCGTCGATGGGTCACGCACTTGAAGTGCAGGACTTGAAAACTTACGAAGTAGTCGAAAAATGGGTCAATGAATGGTTTTCTTCCAAAGACCAGCAGTTTTTTTTTGGAAGGGGATCCACCAATTGCCAGAAAATCGGTCAAAATATGTAGAAAGTGATGGAGAGTACTTTGAATAAAATATTTTTTTTTTTTTATTGTTAGGATAAATAAACTGAATTTGCTTCTTTCCAGTAATTTATTTTGTTTTTCAAATGGTTATTCCAAATATTTCGAGAGCGTTCTCAGCATCTCTTCCTCAGTGGAAATCACTCCCCCACCAATGTGCCGACTCCATCAGTTTGTACAGAACATTGATAAAAAGCTCGATCACACAACACACATATACATATATATACAAATTTAAAATGAGACAACATACGAATATACAATTATTTACATCTCCTTATGATAAAGTCCAATGAAATTTAAAAATCGAAAAATGGTCAAGCACCAGAGCTGGTTTTTCAAAAAACTGGTGGGGGAGTGGTTTCCACTGAGGAAGAGATGCTGAGAACGCTCTCGAAATATTTGGAATAACCATTTGAAAAACAAAATAAATTACTGGAAAGAAGCAAATTCAGTTTATTTATCCTATTAATAAAAAATTAATATATCCAGTACACACCAAGCCAGCAAAATTCTTATAAAAATATTTTTTCTTTCCTATTTGAAAAAAATGTTTTATCATTAAAAAGGCTCATTTCATATGCATACACCTGGTAATTCACATATTATTTGTAATTTATCAGATAAATATGTTCCGTCAATATCTATAAAATTGACATGTTTTTAAGTACTTTTCCATTTAATACATTTTTTAGCGGTTTTATTGAAGTAATTTTTTGTAACTCCTTTACATCTATAAGAAAATTAAGCTTTTCATTAATTATAGATGACGTGAATAACATCAAATCGCAATATATAATATAATTGCAAAGAATATCAGAGAAAAACCAATATTACACTAATAATAAAATGATAGTATTTTAATAATATGTAATATTTCGGAGAAATACTCCCTCTATATTCCACTATTATTATTTTACAATATAATAAAATATTCCAATATTATCTTAATATCGCAGGAATATTACTTTTCTATATTTTCTGAAATACTAAGATAATATTGGAATATTTTATTAAATTGTAAAATAATAATAGTGGAATATAGCGCGAGTATTTCTCCGCAATATTACATTTATTAAAATAGTATCATTTTATTATTATTGTAATATTGAAATATTATTCCTCTGAAATTCATTGGCATTACACGATAAGACGTGTTTCACCATGTGACTACGAAATAGACATGTGTTATTGAGTTTTTTATCAATTTAAATCATAGGATATTTTGCTTGAATTAAACAATTCAGAACAAATTTGGAAATATCGACTTTTCTTAAAGAACCATATATAACAAATGGGCTGAAAAATCCCGGGCCTAACACATACATTGCGCTAGCTTTTTTGAATTCACCTCTTTTTCAGTTAGTACCAACCTTCAAAAGGCAGCTGTCAAAATTTCATGATATTCTATTCATTAGTTTGTGAGTTATTGTGCTAAGAGTGACGCTTTTCAGAGCAATGCATCAAAAACAATTTCGTGTTTTAATTTTACACTGCTTCTTGATGGGAAAAATACCGTTCAAGCGAAGCAACGGCTTGAAAAGTGTTATGGGAACCCCTCTCCATCACAAACAACAATAAAACGTTGGTTTGCTGACTTCAAACGTGGTCGTATGGACACCGATGATGCAGAACGCAGTGGACCTCTAAATGAGGCGGTAACACCAGAAAACATAAAAAAAAAATCCACAAAATCGCTTTGAATGATCGAAAAGTGAAGCTGCGTGAGTTAGCTGACATCGTAAAGATATCAAAAGAACGTGTTGGCTTTATATTACATGAGCATTTGAGTATGAGAAATCTCTGTTCAAAGTGGGTGCAGGGCTTGCTCACTGTTGACCAAAAACAACAACGTGTTGATGATTCTGAGCAGTGTTTGAAAAGGTTATGGCCTCGGTATTTTGGGATGTGAGTGGTGTAATTTTCGTCGACTATCTTGAGAAGGGAAATACCATCAACAGTGAATATTATATAGCGTTATTGGAGCGTTTGAAGGCCGAAATTGCAAAGAAACGGCCCGATTTGGAGAAGAAAAAAGTGCTGTTTCATCAAGACAACGCACCGTGTCACAAGTCAATCAAAAAAAATGGCAAAACTACATGAATTGAACTTCGAACTGCTCCCACATTCACCGTATTCGCCAGATTTGGGTCTTAGCGACTACTGGCTGTTCACAGACCTCAAAAAAATGCTCGTCGGTAAGAAATTTCGCACGAATGAACAGGTTATCGCTGAAACTGAGGCCTATTTTGAGGCAAAAGATAAATAATTCTACAAAGGTGGTATCGAAATGTTAGAGCGGCGCTGGAATGATTGCGTTGCTCTTGATGGAGATTACGTTGATGAATAAAGCTAATTTTGAACAAAAAAAAAATGTTTTATTTGTTAGGCCCGGGACTTTTCAGACCATGTGGTATATATTTTCAATTATGATACCAATTCTATTTCAAAACCTTATTAAAGCAATCTTTTATTTAAAGAGAACCTTAATAAGGGTGACTTTGATGTACTATTATTAAACAGGCATTTAATTACTCATATTATTAATTATCTATAAGCACATTAATTAGAAATAGATTTAAGCAATTAAAGCCTTTTTGTTATACGACGTACGCGCACGTTCGAAATCTTCAAATTAAATAGTCGACAAAAAATATCTTTTCCCTTTTCATATTTAATAATCCAGAGGGATTCCTCTTTGGAGTACTGAATTTAACCGAGGATATTAAGTAATTCATTTAGGAGATCTGTCAATATTGTCTCGTCGACATCATATCTGTAATCGGTGGTTTCCTGCCTTTATGCCTTTGATGTGTCGAGATCCATAGAAAGCCTTCTCTCTCTCTATCTCTCTCTTTCTCTTTCTCCCTTATTCTCTCTCTCTCTCTCTCTCGCTTTCTCTACAGTTTAGACTTCCATCTCTATTTCTCTTTTTCATCTACTCTATTATTGTACATTTTAATAAATTTCCTACTATTTCCTTAATTGAATAAACATACACTCTAATGAACTGGTGTGGCCAACACACGACTCATATTAGTTTCTCTCTTATTTTAAATCATACACCAATTTTTTTCATTCAAATTGCTTCAATTTGGGCTTCCCCAAGACGTTTTAAGAAAACCGGAAAAAAGACGAAAATCTTCAAATAAACACGTAAAGTAACTGACCCAAAAGTGTACATACCCCTTAAAGCAGACACTTTAAACCATTTGTGTTTAAAATAATAAACAAATTCTGCTGCTTCAATTCAATCCCCTTCTGAACAGTATTGCAAAGAGTGGTCAACATAACATAAAGAATTTGGGGTCTATTTGCCCTTATTTTAAACACAAATGTTTAAGGTGTCCGCTTTAATGGATATGTCCACTGTTGGGTCACTTAATTTACTTCCGGTTCTTTGATTTTAGCCAAAACCTTGAGCTACTTCTTCTAGCCTCTAGATAGTTTAAGTTTCAAATCCCAAAGCTCTGCGACTTACCGTAGACAAGAAATGAAAGATTAAAATACACTTCTAATTTACACCATCATCCTTTATTTCAATCGTATTAAAATTTATACACGACTAATAACTTATGACACTTGATAAATTAACCAATTATAAAAAAAATCGTTTGCTCCGTTTTTGAAAAAATCACCGAAAACGAAAAATCTAAATCTTTCATGAAAATGTCAACTTCCGGTCTTTCGATTTCAACCAAAAACTTGCTGTACTCTTTCTAGCCTATATCGAGCTTAAGTTTCGAATTTCATAGCTCTAAGACTTATGGTTGCGAAACACAGGGGGAACGTACATAGGTACGTATGCACTGGACTATTTTTCGTCACTTTTGGCCTCTGAGGAGCACAATATCCAGTTTTATGTTCTGAATCCGGTTTCAAACTATTATTCCATTGATTCCTTCCACCTAGAAGCCACAAAATGAAATTAACTTATTTCATCCCCGAGAGAGAAGCTCTCAAAGAGTCATTGCTTACATGATATAGAGAATATATATGGGAAAGTAAAAATTTAATACTTCTATATAGCATTTAATTTTATAAAATTATTTTATTCTTGGGGTTTTTTGTTTTTAGAAAAATAAATCTGAATTTTTTTATTTGAAAGAAATCTCTACTAGAATATACAAAAAACGAACGATTCTGTCTTTATAAGATTCACCTGAGAATTTCTGAATGGAATAGGGGAATCACGTCCTGGAGGACACGAAATGTGGTTAAGAGCGTATGCGTGAAAATATGTTCACTTTTAAAAATGGAATAATCAATTGCTTCCCAGGCACCTTAACAAATTTCTATTCGTTTTCATCTTGATCCTTTTTATCTCCTATTGTTATAAATAAAATTGGTTAAAGGAAATAGAATATTCCAATTCAATCAATTCAATAAATCAAAAAAAAAAAAAAAAGAAGAAAAAGAAAGAAAATGCTGAGCTGAGAATGAAAATAGATCGATTTCTAGAGGGGTGGAAAAGGGGGATTAAAGAACGATAATCCTTGTCTTGACTCGGACCAGGAAACAAAGCTTGAAAAATAACATGTTAAAAAGAATCGAGCTAGACAATTGTCAAATAAATAAACTGCGAATTGTTTGAACAGGACGGAATGAAGGGATTCAGAGCAGAGGGGCTGATTGGGGGACACCAGATGGAACGGCAAGCAGCTCATATTGGATTCCGATAGAAGCAGGAGGGAAACAGTGACGAGGGGGATCAGGATCAGAGAGTGCACAAGACATGGACCAGGGGGAAAGATCACGGAGATCCTTTGCGGGATGATGCACCGATTGACTCCAAGGCCGGTCAATGGAGACTTGCAAAACAAATCACCTGAAAAGATCCTGCAAACAAGACACACAAGTCTGAAGATAAATCGACCAGCACACTTTATATGAGAAAGGGTCCCCCGCTGAGAACAGATCAAACAAGGAGAGCTTTTTCTAATATAATCTCAGCTAATAGAAGGATATTGAATAAAAAATTCATAAAAAAATTCATAAAAAATGTTCGATTTTAAAATAATTCCTAAAAGGAAATTTGAATCATTACACAGGTCGACAAAAAAATGTTTTTTTCCTTGTCCTAAGATTTATTTCATGATTTTTCTATTCATTGTGCATCAAAATAAAGGAAAAATACCTACCTATATTCCATATAAAGTTTGCTTTTGTTGAGGTTATAATAATAATAAACGACGAAAAAGGCCATTTTAACCTATTTTCGAGTCCCATTAGATATTAGACAGCAATATTTGAAATCACAAGACTTAATAAAAAGCAGTTTCCTCTTTTATTTTCAAATTACCACTTATTTGTAACTCAATTAGAAGTCGCGTTATAACTAAAAAACTAAGACCATATGTTTTTATCTATGTTTATTATCCTTTAAAATCACGTAGTTTTAGTTTTTTAGTTATAACCCGAGTTATAATTGAGCTAAAATCAAGTGGCAATTTGAAAATCAAAGAGGAAGCTGTTTCTATTAAGTCAACAAAATATTTTGATTTAAAATATTGCTGTTTGATATCTAATGGGACTCGAAAATAGGCCAAAATGGCCTTTTTGGCCGTTTTGACCTGTAATATCTCGAAACTCTGACCTGTTGTAAAAAATCGAAAAATTGCATGAAAATCAGCTTATAAAACTCTACTGGAATCCATTGTTAGGTTTACGGATACACATTTTTGTCGACCTGTGTTATGATCATTTTTAATTAAAAGTAGCTCTATACATTTTTACTTTCACACTGTTAAAAAAAAAATTATAAATTTATTATATGTTTACAATACAAATACAGTCGATTCTCGATAATTCGAAATCCAAGGAAATCACATATCAACTTAGTAAAACCCGCTCTACCCTGCCCAAAGCCCAGAGAAATAAGGCTTTTTCTTAAAGCCAACTGGGATGAAATGCGTAACTTCTTCAGCTCTTTCCCATGGAATGATTACTGCTTCAGAAAAAAAAATGCCACCGAATGTGCCTCTGCATTCTCTGAAGTGATTCAAATGGGCATTGAGTTATATGTCCCTTTCAAACGGGTAATTGGAAAACAGGACTCCAAGCCCTGGTTCAATAAGTCTTGCTCCGAAGCAGTTAAACAAAAAAATCATGCTTTCTATAATTGGTCTTCGACACCATCAGAGGATAATCGCGTTCTCCTCACTAAAGCCCGCGCCCACTGTAAAAAAACAATCGATAATGCGATGAAGTCCTTCATTCAGAAAAAAGCTGACAGGCTAGCAGCTTGCCCCAGCAATTCAAACCAATTCTGGTCCCTTGATAAGTATGTAAAAAGAAATTTTACAAACTCATCATTTCCACCTCTCAATCTCTCCGACAACTCGATAGCCATTGACGCCCCCGACAAAGCCGAAGCTTTTGCCTCATATTTCGCGTCCAACTCAAACCTCGACGACAAAGGGCTTGAACCACCCACATACCCCCCCAGTACTAATATAATGTCAGATACTGTTTTCAGGATACCAGCAATTCTAAAGATCATCCAGAATCTAAAGAACAACTCTTCTGCTGGACCCGACGATATCCCTGCCATTCTCATTAAAAAATGTGCCCCTGAACTTGCTCCTATACTATCCAAATTATACAATCTCTCCTATAACTCTGGAATATTTCCGGAAGCCTGGAAACTAGCCAGAATCCAACCAATTAAGAAAAAAGGCGATTCTTCTAACATAAAAAACTATCGACCCATAGCAATCACTTCTGTCTTATCCAAAATTATGGAAAAGGCTATCAACGAGCAAGTTCTACGACACTTAGAGTCAAATAAATTTATCCACGATAGGCAATACGGCTTCAGGCAATCCCGGTCGACAGGTGACATCCTAGCATATGTAACTCATATCTGGAACAAAACCTTGGAGGCCGGGAATGAGACCCTCGCGGTAGCTTTAGACATTTCAAAAGCCTTCGATATGGTCTGGCACAAAAATCTTCTTGCCAAATTGACCTCCGTCGGCCTTGGACCGAAACTCTGTAAGTTGCTCGAAAGTTTTCTTTCAGACCGTAGTATTAAGGTTGTCATCGATGGAATATCCTCTTCCCCCTTCCACACCAACGCTGGAGTTCCTCAGGGATCGGTTATCTCCCCTACGCTTTTTCTTATCTATATCAACGACCTTCTAAACTTGCCTTCCAATCCGGTACATTGTTACGCAGATGACAGCACCCTACATAACGCCCCTACATCGCATAAAAACCGTGCAGACATTGCCTCTTCACTTAATTTAGACTTATGCAAACTTAAAAACTGGGGATCCCAAAACTTAGTTAACTTCAATGCAGGGAAAACTCAGTGTTGCCTAATTTCTAGGCGCGTCGACAGAAACCTCCCAAACATATCATTCGACTCAAACCCACTAGAATTCAGGGATAAAATCTCAATGCTAGGCGTAACTCTAGGGTCTGACCTTTCATGGAATGACCATATCTCAACCACTGCTAAAGCTGCAGCGCGCAAGCTTGGTCTCCTATTTAGGTCTAGACGCTGTTATACTCCCAGTCAACTCCTTATGCTGTATAAGGCTCAAATTCGTCCCTGTCTCGAATATGGCTCTCATCTGTGGAGGGGTGCCTCCAAGCATTCTCTTGCCACACTGGATGCAATTCAGAAGCGAGCAATTAAACTAATAGGAGAACCGGCTCTAACCAACTCACTCGACTCCCTGGCTCACCGAAGAGCCGTTTCTGCCCTTTCCCTGTACTACAGATACTATCACGGTGTCTGTTCAGTCGAGCTGAAATCAATTATCCCCCCTAATGCCCTCTTTGCGCGAAGCACGCGGTTTTCTAACGCTCAGCACCCCTTCGCTGTCAAATTGGATAAATTTCGAACAAGCGCTTTCGCCAACTCTTTTATCCCTTTGACCTCCAGAGACTGGAACTCGCTCCCTGCCACCATCTTTCCCGCGACCTATAACCTTCAGCTATTTAAGACCCGTATCCACAGATACCTTCGACCCCCGCCCAACCCATAAAATTCTTTCTTCTTCTTTTCACGATGGAGGGGCCAACCCAGGCCTTTAGGGGTTGCACCTTTTTTGGTGTAACTCCTTCTCTCATCATTATCATAAAAAAAAAAAAAAAAAAAAAAA
>JALMQS010000099.1:55778974-55815214 GCA_024734495.1 Forficula auricularia | reverse complement strand
AAAAAAAAAAAAAAAAAAAAAAAAAAAAAACTACAAGAAAAATTCGAATTATCGAGACTTCAGATTATCAAGAAGCTTGAATTATCAAGAGAAAAAAAATTCCAATTATTAAGTTTTTTTTTATATTTTTGAAAATATCCCTAGTAGCAAAATGTTTCAAACTATATAGTAACTCTATAGGAGCTATATATATTCTCGAAATCTATATAACACTATATTAGATGAAGGAGGAGGTATCAGCCAAAGATGGAATCACTGGGTTCAATAAAACGTTTCGGCCTGAATTTGTTTGGCCATCTTCAGGACGAAACGTTTTATTAAAGGTGTTTTATTGTACCCAGTGATTCCATTTTTGGCTGATATCTCCTCCTTCATCTAATACAGTTTCATCACAGCCACGAGCTCTAACAATATCTATATAGGCACTATATAGTTACTATATAGTTTTAAACATTGTGCTACTAGGGATGTATGAGATTACATAAATTTTATATAGAGCCTCAAGTAAAAAAGTAAAAATGATGAAATCGATAAAAAGAACAAAAAAAATTACATACTTATGTACTAACATTACAATAGATAATAATAACAATGAGGAGTAAATAAACATTGCTAGGAAAAATTCGAATTATAAAGAGGGCCTAGTTCGAATTATAGAACTATCTCTCCCCCTCTTGTTAAGAAAAGTATTTCGAGTTATCGAGCGTATCAAAATACACAGCATTTTTTCGATTTACCGAAGTTAACAGCTTAAGAGTTCGAATTATCGAGGTTCGACAGTAGATAGAAAATTTACAAGTCTTAACGTGTCTATTTTGCAAGGATGAAAGGATAAATGTATTTTCTATGTGCGTGGATGCTGGTTGATATAATTTTGAATTTCAGAAAGAGCACTAAGCGAATCGGAGATTATAAGAAATTTATTGTTTGGGTGATGATTGAGGTTTGACATGACTATTTCAATAGCTTTGATTTCGGCCTTGTATATGTTTGTTACAGAAGATAATTTGAAATTTCTCTCTGATTCTTCAAATTTAAAGGCAAACCCTACCTTATTATCAAATTTGGACCCATCTTTAAATATTAGATAATAATTAGCAAATTTAAAATTTATTATAAAAAGCTTGAACATACATGCAGGGACTGGTCGTTTTCTTATTGAAATTGAGTAGCTTCATATACAATTTGGGTTTTCTATAAGCCAAGGAGGATAAAGGATGTTGATAATTTTAACAGACTGGTCCATTTGATTTTCAAATTCAATTTGAAAATTTAATCTTCTTATTGCGAGTGCCTTAATGTTCCTTGTACATTGTCCATTGTCCATTGTGGGAGAAAATAACATTTTAAAGCATGGGTGATTGGGTTAAATAGTTATTTGATAGTATTTTTCTCCACACTTTTAATGACGGTTCACCGGACTCGGCCAGAAGGCTGACAATAGGAGTTGAACGAAAAGCCCCTAAGGCAGTTCCAGTGGCGTAGTCAGAGAATTTTTATGGGGGGGGGGGTCAATCCAGAAAGCAAAATATTTAGTTGGAGTTTTTTTTATTAAAACAAATAGGTAGATATTTCAAGAAATTGAAAAAGTACGTAATTCTTGATAAAACATATGAAATATATTTAATTGCGGTTAGTTTGCCATAAGAAACGGTTTGTCGTTGCCGTCACTCATCCCATGAACTCTGCCCTAAGGGCGGGGGTTCCTGATCCTTAAATACTCCCGCGGCTACGCCCCTGGGCAGTTGTGATTCCTAAATTGTGAATTGGGCCGAGTTGTTTAAGTACATTTTCTCTAGCTGAAGAGTATATAAGTACCCCATAGTCTAATTGACTACGAATCAGTGCCCTATACACCCACATCAAACTGACCGAATCGGATCCCCATTGAGTATTTGACAAGACTTTAAGAATTTTAATATTTTTTAAGCATTTTATTTTGAGATCACTTATGTGTGATCTCCATGTAATATTTTTCATCGAAAAGCAAACCTAAAAAATTGTTTTCATTTTTAAAAGGTATTATATTTCCATTTAAAGTTAAACAGGGGTTGGGGTGTTGTCTACGAAGTTTACAAAAGTGCATAATGCTAGTTTTTTTTTAATGAAAATTATGAGTTAAGGAGTTATACAAAAATAGGTGCATCCCCTAAAGGCCTGGTTGGCCCCTCCATCGTGAAAAGAAGAAGAAGAAGAGGGGAGTTAATGGGCTGGGTAGAAGTCGAAGGTATCTGAGGTTACGGGTCTTAAACAGCTGAAGGTTATAAGTCGCGGCGAAGTTCTGTCCTCAGAAAGCTTTAACCCATTTTGCATTGCCCTTTTGCTAATGTTATTGATACAAAGTTGTAATTTATTTTGAATTAAATCGAGATTATTTGATTTTAAATATATTGTTAATACGAATAGAGAATATTGTATTAGCTTTTTGATATTATGAAGAATGTCATTTCAACCGATGTTAAAAAGGGTTGTTGAAATTGTTGATCCCTGTACGATTCCGTTCTCTTGTTTAAATACACTGGAAATGGTGTTTCCAACTCGCACTTGAAAACTCCTGTCCGGTAGGAAATTGCGAATGAAATGGGCTAAATGTCCTTTGATCCTCCATTCATTCATTTTTCTAAGTCCTATCTATGATATACTACTATGATACTATTATGTTACTATGATATATAAGATATAAGATATCATATATATTTATTACTTGATACTTAAGCTAATTTTATAAAATAAAAAGGCTTAAGATAATGACAAGTCCGTGTAAAAGGAGATAGTTCACGTTCACTAAAAATTAGGATATATAACACTGCACTCTTCCACCCACGCAGCTGAACCTAGTCATTCTTTTGATTATGATAATGCGAAAATATTGGTCAAGATTGATAACTACTATAAAAGATCCATAGCCGAAATGCTATATATAAAAATAGCAGGTGATAAGGCTATCAATTTTAAAAGAAATTGTATGTTTCTATCCAATATTTATACATCTATCCTGTGTGATATGAGCCAACAGTTGTTTTCTTGATCTTAATGTATGGAAACTTTTTTTGGAATTTTTTATAAAAATTTTTTATAAGAATTTGTATAATTTGATTGAATGAAAAAATGCATGTGATTTAAAAGTAATTAGATTCTAATTTGGATTTTTTGTTTGTAAATAAATAATGATTGGATATATGATGACCTCACATAAGGGTCAAATATCTAATTATAATGTAATATATAGAAAAGATTTATATAAACTCATTACTTTCATTCTGAAACTTTTGGGTCCAGGCACGTTATAAATTCGCATGAAGCTAAAAGAATTTTTATTTTTGACAAGGCTTGGTTCGATCACATATGTGTACCACATTTTGTGTATAACTGTAAGTTTAAATAACCAACTTGGTCAACTTATAATTTTTTATAAAAAAATATATCAATTAACATCCGTTTGTAAAACAAAATTTTTTAGCCTAATTGACTGAAGATGGCCAAATAAAATTCAGGCCGAAACGTCTCATTAAAGGTGTTTTATTGAACCTAGTGATTCCATCTTTGGCTGATACCTCCTCCTTCATCTAGTAAAAGGAGATAATATAATATATTCAAGATTTCATCGAGTTATTAAATTTATTCTTTGCTTTCTTTGTTCATTATTTCCTAAAGTAGCTTGCGAAACCCATGAAAACGGAATTCGCCGAACGTATTTTACGAAACCCTGACCTAGAATAAAGAATACTTCCATTTGTTTAATTTCAAGACTTGTTGTCCCCCTTTTATCCAATATTTATTTAATTTAAATTTCTAATTTCGTTCTGATAGAAGACCTCAAAGTTCGATAGAGGAATGCAATACTTCCACATATGTTATATAAACATACGTATAAAATAATACAGTGATATTTATATAAGTGAAAGTAAAAATAAGCTGACGTGTTCTGATGTGGCCAACCACTTGACTTTACCATGCAACCTGGCCCCTAAAATTATTTATAATCATGTAGGGGGGGGGGGGTTAGTTTTTGCATTTTAGACTTCTGGGGTCCCACTGATTATGTATACAAAATTTGGTTGAGTTGGGTAAATGGCCAAGATTTTAATTTTTTGACCCTGCACCCCCCCCCATTTTGGGCGATTAGTTTTTGCATTTTTGGACTTCTGGGGTCCCACTGATTACGTATACAAAATTTGGTTGAGTTTGGTCAAATGGCCTAGATTTTTACACAAAATCTGGTAACGCACAGACTTACAACCAGACAGCCAGACTAACTAACAGACATTTTGACAAAACAATTATTATCTCGAAAAATATAATTTTTTCGATGTTCACTTATTAGACCTTTTTCGTAGAGCGAAATGCCATGGTTTTGCTCAATTTTTTAATCAAAACAGTTTCAGGCATTTTTGAGATATTTCGAAAAAAAGAAAAAAAAAACCACTTTTTCCATGCACGATTACAATACTTGACCATACCCTGTATGGTAAAGTAATAACATGAAATATAGTCCAAAATGGATTCTATACTTAATGAAAATTCTTACCTTCTCGTGGACCAGTTTTTTTTTATTAAATACTTGATAGATAATGTTTTTACTGTCACATTTATATTCTATAGAATATAATGGGAGATTATTGCGATGGCCAGTCTGGGTTCTGACTATTTGAGAGCTTGTATCTCAGAGAAGAAAAAAGTTAATTTCATTTTGTAACTTCTCAGTGGAAGGAATCGTTGCCCTTAATAGTTGGAAACTGGATTTAGGACATAAAATCGGAAATATTGGTCCCCAGAGGCCAAAAAGTGGTCCAAAATCCATTGGTCACTGCGTATGTACCCTCCCTGCTTTTGGCAACCATAAGTCTCAGAGCTACGAAATTCGAAACTTAAGCTCGATATAGGCTAGAAAGAGTACAACAAGCTTTTGTTTGAAATCAGAAAACCAGAAGTGGACATTTACATGAAAGATTTTTTTTTTGATTTTCTCAAAGTGTCTTGACACATGATAATTACACTAATTTTTTAAAAAATCGTTGGAGCCGTTTTTGAGAAAATAAAAAAAAACGAAAAATCATTCATGTAATTTTCCGATTTCAACCAAAAGCTTACTTCTTCTTCGTACTTCTTCTAGCCTATATCAAGCTTAAATTTCGAATTTCGTATCTCTGAGACATGGTTGCGAAACGCAGGGGGGGGGGGGGGTAAATTCTTACGTACGTAAACATCAACTTCCGGTTTTTCTATTTTATCCAAAATCTTGTTATACTTTTTGTAGCCTCTAGATAACTTAAGTTTCAAATTTCAAAGCTCTGCGACTTTCCGAAGACGAGATATGAACGATTAAAAAATTTATTTTACGACACTCCTAATTTACAACTACTTCCTTTAATTCAGTCGGTTTGAAAATTTTACACAACTATTAACTCATGACACTTGATAAATACACTAATTTTTAAAAAAATCGTTAGAGACATTTTTGAGAAAATCAAAAAAACAAATAAAGGAAGTGGGTGTAAATTATTAGTGTCGCGATGACTTCAAATAAATGATAATGTAAAAGTCGTGTGTTGAACACACCAGTTGATTTATATTTTGAAGTCAATTTTCTGTCAAGTAGATTGATAATAATTTAGTTCTTTTTTCTCCTTTCTGACCTAGATCTATTTCGAATAGATTGTCTTAGCTCAATTGATGCTATTTGTATTCGGCGTCAATAGTTTGGCTAAATGAAGAGTGATAGAGAGATACTCCATTTGCGTTTAGCCAGTTAGGTTAACTTGTATTAATTTAAGCCCATTACCCTCTCCTCCACTTAGAATGAACGAGCTTAGCCAGTCCAGCGACTATATTATGCAAATGCAATTAGCACGCGTGTATTTAAAATAGTAAAGACTTAAAGAGTCCTGCTGACTATATTTTGTTACTTATATATAGGTATATACATACATGTGTATATATATAATTTATGTACCTTAATAATACTTATTCAGAAACATCTCTCTATTTTATACAAAGGGTAAAATTCGAGAAATAAATAATTTACTGTTTATAAATTAGTTGACCTCAATATCGTTAACGTATGAAATCCATATTAGATTTCTGACAAAAAAGAGATATTAATTTGCAAAATACAATTACCTATATTTAAAAGTTTTTCAAAAATAATCATTTTTGGCTTTCTAAAAATAAAAAAATAAAAACTTCATAATCATTTTTTAAATACACATAAATATCATACGAGTATATTGAGTAGAGATGAAAAAACCCATTTTTAAAATAGCAAAACATTTTTTCCGAATTCTAAATTTTACTTTTATTAAGAAAGTAGATAAACTCAATATATAATTGGATAAATAAATAAACTTTAAATTAAAATAAGCTGACGTGTTCTGATGTGGCCATCCACTTGACTTTACCATACAACCTGGCCCCTCACTTATATTTAATATTTAATAAAATTATTTATAATCATTTAGGGGAGGGGGATTAGTTTTTGCATGTTTAGACTCCTGAGGGCCCAATGATAATGTATACAAAATTTGGTTGAGTTTGGTACAAGGGCCTAGATTTTCATTTTTTGATCCTACACCCCCCCCCCCCTCCATTTTGTGCGGTTATTTTTTGCATTTTTAGAACTTATGGGGTCCCACTGATTATATACCTATACAAAATTTGGTTGAGGTTGGTAAATGGCCAAGATTTTCATTTTTTGACCCTACACCCCCCCCCCCCACCAATTTTGAGCCGTTATTTTTTACATATTTGAACCTCCTGAGGTCCCACTGATTTATTGCAACACAAAAATTTGGTTGAGTTTGCTCAAATGGCCTAGATTTTTTATTTTTTTAACCCCCCCCCCCCTCCACCCCCCCTTAATTTTGGGTCCATATGCACCAAAATATAATAAGCTGCTAATCTCAATGTGTCAAAACTACGTGTGAAATTTGATTTCGATATTCACACTAGATTTTGAGCTAGCTCGTCCACAAAAATTTGGTAACGCACTAACAACCAGACAACCAGACAGACTAACTAACAGACATTTTGACAAAACAATTATTATCTCGAAAAATATAATTTTTTCGATGTTCACTTATTAGAGCTTTTTTCTAGAGCAAAATGCCATGGTTTCGCTCAATTTTTTTAATCAAAATAGTTCTAGCCGTTTTTGATATAATTCGAAAAAAAGGAAAAAAAAAACACTTTTTTCCTTCACTATTACAATACTTGACAATACCCTGTATGGTAAAGTAAAAAAAGAACTGTGTGGTTAAGACAACACTTCAGAGGTGAAACCTTCTATGGCAATCGTAATCGAAATTAGGTTTTAGGCTCTCTAGCTTGCAGAACTTGCAAATGCAATAAATCTTTCTTTAGAGGCTTGTACTTGACCAATTCGTGTGCTAATACCTTTGTCTCCATACATAAATACCCACTGTGGTGAACTGTGGACATTGGAATTATGGTCTTGTTTTTATTTGGTACATAGGACATTAAAATGCTGTTTTCCTAGAAGTCGAATAAACTACTACATTTTTCTTTAATTTTCGGGTATATAAATGCATTGTGCAGTTATGTTCAGATAGCATTTTCGTGATTCGTGTATTAATTCGATATCTTTCAGATCTGAAAAATTAAAGTATTTATGTTTCGGCCATGATTTTTTAATGAAAATGATGAGAGAAGGAGTTACACCAAAAAGGTGTAACCCTAAAGGCTTGGGTTGGCCCCTCCATCGTGAAAAGAAGAAGAAAGAATTTCATGGGCTGGGCGGGGGTCGAAGGTATCTGTGAATACGGGTCTTAAATAGCAGAAGGTTATAAGTCGCGGGAAAGATGGTGGCAGGGAGCGAGTTCCAGTCTCTGGAGGGATAAAAGAGTTGGCGAAAGCGCTTGTTCGATTTTTATCCAATTTGACAGCGAAGGGGTGCGAGTGTTCGAAAACGGCGTGTTTATCGTAAAGAGGGCTTTAGGGAGGATAATTGATTTCAGCTCGACTGAACAGACACCGTGATAGTATCTGTAGTACAGGGAAAGGGCAGAAATGGTTCTTCGGTGAGCCAGGGAGTCGAGTGAGTTGGTTAGAGCCGGGTCTCCTATTAGTTTAATTGCTCGCTTCTGAATTGCATCCAGTGTGTCCAAGCATTGCCACAATGCTTGGAGGCCCCTCTCCACAGATGAGAACCATATTCGAGACAGGGACGAATTTGAGCCTTATACAGTATAAGAAGTTGACTGGAAGTATAATAGCGTCTAGACCTAAATAGGAGACCAAGCTTGCGCGATGCAGCTTTAGCAGTGGTTGTAAAAAAGTTAGGTTATCAGGAACGTTGGGTCAGACTGAGCCATCAACAACTTTGAGAAGGAATAGCACAAATTTTCTGTGACAATTCCAAACTAATGAATGTCAACTGTTCAAAATTATACAGTTTGAAGATAAACTGGTGAATAAGTAGGGACCAAATTTTGTTTTGTTATTTAGAGCTCTACATAAATGTTTCTTGGTCAGGTCGAGTCATCGTCCACACCTTTGCACCTATTGAAATGAAATTGAAAACCTACCATTAGTTTAACAAAATGAAGCGCTGATTAGTTTTTGGTAAATATCGGCCCACAAACATTAGTACTTTATTTCAGTACTTTTTTAGTTTTTTCTAAATATCTTGAAAATGACTTAACCAATTTTGATGAAATTTAAAATCCTAATTAAGTACCTTGGGGACAACAAAAAAGGTTAAATAAAGTTTTTAGTAAAAGTATATTTTAAAGTACTTTACTCTAGAGTAAGATTGTACTTTTTTTTAAATTCCTTATTTTACCAAAATTAAAAAAAACAACTTAAAAATGTATTCATTTTATGGGTAATATAGCTCATTTAAACTTGTTTAAGTAAGAATGGTTAGGCTTCTCGCTGTGAAATAATAAAAATTTGGGAGGAAATTTTATAAGTAACCATAGCAACTGCGTTGTTTTTTATCCGTTTCCTTTGCTGAAAACATGGAGGTATCGAGTTAAAATCAAAAATAGTGATTGATTCTGATCTAATACTTGAGGAATAACCATTCTATATTGGATTTTTGACGTTTCGGTTTTTATTGATAACCCTTGCTGAAGACATGGAGGAATCGAGTTAAAATCAAATATAGGGATTGATTCTGATCTAATACTTGAGGAATAACCATTTTATATTGGATTTTTGACGTTTCGGTTTTTATTGGTAACCATTGCTGAAGACATGGAGGTATAGAGTTAAAATAAAAAATAGTGATTGATTTTGATCTAATACTTGACGAATAACCATTCTATATTGGATTTTTGACGTTTCGGTTATTATTGGTATCCATTGCTGAAGACATGGAGGAATCGAGTTAAAATCAAAAATAGTGATCGATTCTCATCTAATACTTGAGGAATAACAATTCTACATTAGGTTTTTGACGTTTAGATTATTATTGGTAACCATTGCTGAAGACATGGAGGAAACGGCTTAAAATCAAATATAACGATCGATTCTTATCTAATACTAGCAGAATAACCTTATTGCATTCCATTTTTGATGTTTTGACTATTAATGGCAACCTCTACTGATAACGTGGAAGAATCGACTTAAAATCAAAAAGACTAAATTCTTTTTTGGTAAACAACTCAAGCTCAAGTCTTATTAGTTTCAGCATATTGCCAATATAAATACTTAATTATTTTTTATTTGATATACCTTCATACATAGACAATCCTTCCTTTAATTAATTATAAAATATTGTTTTTTCTGTCGATTATTAATAATAATAATTAAACAATACGAACGGTTGTTTATTATTATTTTATTTTCTATTGTTTACTTTTAAATATATTATGACTTCCACATATGACATCAGTCATTCTATGATACGAGCTTTCGTGCGTGCCTTCGGCACGCCCTCGAAGCTCGGCCCTCCGGGCTGGTGCTCTGGCGGGCGGCGTCTCGGTCCAAAAATGTTATTCCTCTTAAAAAACCACACTTCAAATGTATACCTGTAAACTCCCGAAAATACATAGTCTTTTAAAAGTTTCGCCTCATTTTCGTCCTGACACAGCTACAGAAATAAGAATCTAGATATGAATCTGGAAGTATTTTTTTTCTATAATCTACAGCATTAAGATATTTTTTGTGTGGAAATAGATTTATTTAAATAAGTGGAATTGTGTGAGGAGGAGAATTATATTATATCACTTTTTTAAAATTTGGGATCGATAATCGATATAAGGCTCAAAATATTTAAAAGAGATCAGGTGTTGTTTGTATGACAGGCTGCTCCAGTATTATCATGAGAAACTCGGGCATGCGTCTCTTAAGTCGTTCAATTTTGTAAAAATCAAAAAATAAGAATAACAAAATTTAGATTTTTAAAAAATTATAAAAAAGTGGCAAATTATTAAAAAATAAACAAATAATATATAAAATATAAATCAAATAAGATGTGATTAATTTCTTTTTCTGTGCGCAAAGAAAAGCGAATTGAATATTTAATTTTTGAGTGGTGAGGGGGGGGAGGAATAATATTCATTATATTTAATGTTTCTTACCAATAAATAATAAAAAAAAAAAAAAAAAATGATTCTTAATTTAAAATCAATTGGAGTCTTTCATTTCGAAATTCGAGCTCAAATTACAATTATATTTGAAATTTGCTGCAAATATACCGACGGCATCAGCGCTCCCTGTCGGCAGCATTCTCTGAGCGTTGCTGCAAATTAATCTAGGCTATTATATATAGTATTTGTCAAAGAGGATATCATTATTGTACATTATAAACTGTTTTTTTGGTTAAAAACTATCGTTAGAATCAGTATATTTTATGTGCGGGCCGAGACAATTTTATTTCTCCAAATATGCCCCAAGGATGCCAAAAGGTTGGACACCCCCCCCCCCCAAGGATGCCAAAAGGTTGGACACCCCTGTTCTAAGGTCTTTGTTTCTTATTTTATCCAACAGTGTTTTTCCTTGTATAGCTATGATAACCCTCATTTCTGCTGTCTGGGGTAGTTATTGTGTCACAGTTGTGTCCACCCTCGCTTCGATTCCGTATGTAAAGACTGGCCTCACACACGTCTTTATTATTAACCGACTTCAAAAAAGGAGGAGGTTTTCAATTCGACTGAATTTTTTTTGTGTCTATGTTACCTTATTCTTCGACAATTATGAACTGATGATTTTTTACTTTATCCAATGCAAAGCATGGGTAAAGTATTGTAATCGCTCTCGGGGCAAGCGTGGCTTCAAAGGGTCCTCAGGTAAAGACTACGGAACCCATGGACTCAATTAAAGTCACAAATTGTAGTATTCAATTAGGTTGAATTTTAGCACGTGACGGTTTTGCCAAAAATTACAAGGGGTCTCGTCGAGAGGCTAAAAAGTGCGATTTTTTCATTTAGTGCGTGCGGATGTATGGATGGATGTATGGATGGATGGATGTATGTATGGATGGATGTATGTTATCGTTTTTTTGGCCCACGATTTTTTCCACACCGTTACACCGATTGAAATGAAATTGAAAACCTACCATTAGTTTAACAAAATGAAGCGCTGATTAGTTTTTGGTACATATCGGCCCACAAACATTAGTACTTTATTTCAGTACTTTTTTAGTTTTTTCTAAATATCTTGAAAATGGCTTAACCAATTTTGATGAAATTTAATATCCTAATTAAGTACCTTGGGGACCACAAAAAAGGTTAAATAAAGTTTTTAGTAAAATTATATTTTAAAGTACTTTACTCTAGAGTAAGATGGTACTTTTTTTAATTTTTTAAATTCTTTAAAATTTATTCATTTGAAAGTTTTAATATAGCTCATTTAGCCTTGCTTAAGTAAGAATGGATAGGCTTCTCTCTGTGAAATGTTAAAAATTTGGGAGGAATTTTTATGAGTAACCATAGCAACTGCGTTGTTTTCTTATCCGTTACCTTTGCAGAAGACATAGAGGAATCGACTTTAAACCAAAAATAGCGATTGATTCTCATCTAGTACTTGAGGAATAATCATTCTATATTGGATTTTTGACGTTTCGGTTTTTATTAGTAACCATTGCTGAAGACATAGAGAAATCGACTTTAAACCAAAAATAGCGATTGATTCTCATCTAGAATTTGAGGAATAATCATTCTATATTGGATTTTTGACGTTTCGGTTTTTATTAGTAACCATTGCTGAAGACATAGAGAAATCGACTTTAAACCAAAAATAGCGATTGATTCTCATCTAGTACTTGAGGAATAATCATTCTATATTGGATTTTTGACGTTTCGGTTTTTATTGGTAACCATTGCTGAAGACATAGAGAAATCGACTTTAAACCAAAAATAGCGATTGATTCTCATCTAGTACTTGAGGAATAATCATTCTATATTGGATTTTTGACATTTCGGTTTTTATTGGTAACCATTGCTGAAGACATGGAGGAATCGACTTAAAATAAAAAATAGACATCGATTCTCATCTAATACTTGAGGAATAACAATTCTACATTAGGTTTTTGACGTTTCGATTATTATTGGTAACCATTGCTGAAGACATGGAGGAATCGACATAAAAATCAAAAATAACGATCGATTCTTATCTAATACTAGAGGAATAACCTTATTGCATTCCATTTTTGATGTTTTGACCATTAATGGCAACCTCTATTGAAAACGTGGAAGAATCGACTTAAAATCAAAAAGACTAAATTCTTTTTTGGTAAACAACTCAAGTTTGAGTTGTTTGCCATAAAAAAATTTAGTCTTTTTGATTTTAAGTCGATTCTTCCACGTTTTCAATAGAGGTTGCCATTAATGGTCAAAACATCAAAAATTGAATGCAATAAGGTTATTCCTCTAGTATTAGATGAGAATCGATCGTTATTTTTGATTTTTAAGTCGATTCCTCCATGTCTTCAGCAATGGTTACCAATAATAATCGAAACGTCAAAAACCTAATGTAGAATTGTTATTCCTCAAGTATTAGATGAGAATCGATGGCTATTTTTGATTTTAAGTCGATTCCTCTATGTCTTCAGCAATGGTTACAATAATAACCGAAATGTCAAAAATCCAATGTGGAATGGTTATTCCTCGACTCTTAAATGAGAATTATTTTTGAATTAATGTCAATATGAACTACAAATTGCAAGTGATATCTGATTAATAATAAAGGAACAAACATATTAATATTTCAAATGAATTTGGATAAAGTTTAGCAACGATCCGTTGCAGTTTATTTGATTTGGGTTCAGTCTAATTTCCGATTGGTAAAAATATAAATTTCATTAGTATAGGACCTTTTTTGTTATGTTTGTTCACGAATAACTTCTTTGTTTATGAACTGATTTTAATGATTTTTTCTGTGTTTGGATCAGTATAGCTCCAAGATAGTCAAAGTCCCCCAAGTCATCTTCTTCCTTCCACACCAACGCTGGAGTTCCTCAGGGATCGGTTATCTCCCATACGCTTTTTCTTATCTATATCAACGACCTTCTAAACTTGCTCTCCAATCCGGTATATTGTTACGCAGATGACAGCACCCTACATAACCCCCCTGCATCGCATAAAAACCGTGCAGACATTGCCTCTCCAATTAATTTAGACTTATGGAAACTTAAAAACTGGGGATCCCAAAACTTAGTTAACTTCAATGCAGAGAAAACTCAGTATTGCCTTATTTCTAGGCGCGTCGACAGAAACCTCCCAGACATATCATTCGACTCAAACTCACTAGAATTCAGGGATAAAATTTCAATGCTAGGCGTAAATCTAGGGTCTGACATTTCATGGAATGACCATATCTCAACCACTGCTAAAGCTGCAGCGTGCAAACTTGGTCTCCTATTTAAGTCTAGACGCTGTTATACTCCCAGTCAACTTCTTATACTGTATAAGGCTCAAATTCGTCCCTGTCTCGAATATGCCTCTCATCTGTGGAGGGGTGCCTCCAAGCATTCTCTTGCTACACTGGATTCAGAAGCGAGCAATTAAAGTAATAGGAGACCCGGCTCTAACCAACTCCCTCGACTCCCTGGTTCACCGAAGAACCGTTTCTGCCCTTTCCCTATACTACAGATACTATCACGGTGTCTGTTCAGTCGAGCTGAAATCAATTATCCCCCCTAAAGCCCTCTTTACGAGAAACACGCGGTTTTCTAACGCTCAGCACCCCTTCGCTGTCAAATTGGATAAAAGTCGAACAAGCGCTTTCGCCAACTCTTTTATCCCTATGACCTCCAGAGACTGGAACTCGCTCCCTGCCACCATCTTTCCCGCGACTTATAACATTCAGTTATTTAAGACCCGTATCCACAGATACCTTTGACCCCCGCCCAACCCATAAAATTCATTCTTCTTCTTTTCACGATGGAGGGGCCAACCCAGGCCTTTACTTTTTGCCATGTGGACTGATTTCGATGATTCTTTTTTTGGAAAGGGGGTACCTTAGGGGTGATCCCATATTAATTTGGTAAAGTTCTGATGATATGCTCAATGGTGAAATAACTTAAATCTCCAATTCTTATGAGCAAATAATCGAAATTATAATAAATTAAATATTTTATAAAAAAAAATCTTAAAACATTCATTTAAAACCCACAGTCGTTTCGAGAGAATTTCTATATTTATGAAATGAATTTTATTATGATTTTCTGGGGATTGAACAGAATGGATGAATAATGGAATTATCATTTTCTGGGACGGGACGAGGAATAGGAATAATGGAATTGAAATAATTATCGGAAAAGAGGTTTTTTTATTTAATTAGTTTTTCATCTTATTAAAAAGAAGGATTAAAAAGATGATCAAGGACACTTGATGGTGGAGAAGCAATCTCCGGAGTCGAAGCTCAAATACAATGTATACATTAATTCATGTAAAATAATTGGTTTAATAAATTATATTTATTTATCATTTTACCCGCCAAACTTACTAAGAAAGATCCGTCGAGTTCGATTCATAAAATGTATATTTTTGGCACCGACTTCAAAAAGTGATTTCATGTTAATATTTCCTCGTTTACTAAATTAGATAATTATTATATACCTTTTAGTGCATTTTATTTGATTTGTGAGTTCTTATTATTTTATTTGTTGCAATTAATTTTTTTGAAGTCGGTTTTATTTATTTTTTTTTTTATATTTTGGTTTTACTTTCCACAGACATATGTTTATTGTTCCAGATTATCTTATTAAGGCATCCGGCTATATGCGGCCCTTTTAATATTTGGTTGAAATCGATTTTAATAAATTTCCTATTCAAATTTAATAAAATATTTTTCATTATATTATATTTGCGATAAGCCAATGGACGTCCTGAAATAGAACCTGTCACAAAAAAAAAGTTTTTTAATAAAGGAATTTCGTTTATTTCTTTTTTCCTTTGATACAATAATCAATTGAGTGAAAAATACTTAAAAAGTTTTTATTGATCATTGTTCCATGTGTCTAGTTTTAATTTGTTTATTTTGTGTGTGAATTTTACTGATGAATAATTTTCAAAATTAAAGAATTCTAAATTAACCGAAAGAATAAAAAAAAAAATGAATAGTGAAAAATATAAAGAGAAAGAACAAGTAAATTTTATTTTTCATTCTGTAAACCTTAGTATCTTTACAATTTTATTCTTCATTCATTGATGATAAGGAAAAAGAAACTAGGAAATTAAATCATTTTCAAGTACTTTTAAAGATATTTTAATATTTTAACATGGCCGTAAATACTTATTTGTCGAGGCAAAACTGAACTGATGTAAATTGCTCATCAAAATACCCATTCTATCAGTGATGTATGCAACGAACATTTTAGATAAGACTTATTTTTTCTGATCTTCTACTTGAAATAAACCATGAGTGTTTTCTTTGTTACCAAAATTCTCATTGTAAAACTTGTAATTGTAAAGATTGTAAATCAAAGTTGACAAAGTTGACAAATCGAACAGCTATAACGTCATGTGCTCTGATGAGTTAAAGTCGGTAATCCCCCCAAGACGTGCTTTACGTGTAGAACGCGTTTTAACGATTCCCAACAGCCTTTCGCGGTTAAATTGGAAAAGTGCCGGACAACTACATGAGTCCCCATGACTTCGAGAAACTAGAACTCTCACCCTGCCTCCGTTTTTTCCGTCACTTATAACCTTCAAACCTTCAAAGCCCGGGTGCACAAACACCTAGGTCAGTGATTCTCAACCTTTTCTTCGTTGGGGCACACTTTTAACAATTTCAAAATTTGGCGGCACACTAACAATAGTTTAAAAGAATTTTACTTACCTATAATACTCTTTGTTACTGTGTAAAAGAGTTTATGATAATACTTTTTAATGTAAAATAAAATAATATATACTACAAAGACAACATGATGTTCATTGAGTGATTAATTACAAATAAATTATAAGAATATAAGATAATTTCGTTTATAATAGGTCGTAAAAATGATAATGCCACTCTCATTTAAAAGTCTCGATTTTTTTTTTTTTTTTTTTTATATTGATTCCTATTCTCACAAATAAGATGTAGAAAATTGTAATAATATTTTTAAATCTTTTTTGGCTATTATGGAATAATCACATTTAATGTTAATCCAAAATGAATTAATTGACTCTTCCGAATGTTTTGAAATTAAATCTCGATTGTTACAAAGTGAAATAAATTTTTTTTGCATTTCTAAAATTTGGTGGCACACTTCAAGAATTTCGCGCCACACTGGTTGAGAATCACTGACCTAGGTACTCCTCCACCATTTCTCTTGATTAATTTTCCCTTCACTTGAGTGATGCATGGATTTTTAAAGATTCATAAGGAATCCCACTTCCTGAAGCTTTCCTTCTTGCATTTGGTCGCTTCAACCATTAATTTTAAGTGATAATAGGCAGTCAATGAAGGACGATTTGCTGTCTGCCATTTTATTTATTAAAATCAAGAAATACATTTTTAGTTGTATGTTAATTTTTTTAATAATAAATACAAGTTTTTTTTCATGTACAATAAAACATCGTTTATCCGGCCCTCATTTATCCGGACCTCCGGATTATCCGGATCAGATTTGTAGACATTTTTATTTCAATAAATGTTCACATAGATGATAATAATTTTTAACTCTGATAGCAAGAATTTAATTATAATTTCACATTTTTTTAACGTATGTATTTTTTTAAACAATTCTATGTAATTTTGATATAAAAATGTTTTTTTTTTATTATAAGAAATTCAAATTTGCTTATTTGAGGATTTGTTTTATTTTTATTACCCATATATCCGGATTATCCGGTTTGTCTTTGGTTCCAATTAGTCCGGATAAACGAGGTTCTACTGTACTTACTAGTGAAGGCGGGTTTCTGGCTAGCCAAGGTGCTTCGCCCCCTGGACTCCCCGCCACCTTCAGTTCTAAACTGTAATTTGTAAAAGATACCTTTACCCAAAATATGATCTCAATAAATTAAAAAACATAAAAGATATGATGCCTTTTGTGTTTAAGACCCCAAAATCAAAAATCCCACAATTTTCGATTCAGTGGTCAAATTTTTCAAAAATGTAAAAACTCTCCCGAGATATTTCAAAAATAGACCTAAGTGCCAAAATTGAATGCTAAACATTAAAAAACCCAGCAGGGCACTTTAAAAATTTACCCCAAAATGGGTCCCTTTCAAGAGCAAATCGATCAAAATGTTCAATATGTTTTTTTGGATTTTAATACTTCACCTTTGTCAGCTAAAACCATATCGATATCTTTTCTGGTTTAAGAGATCTTTTAAAACTCCGAAAACATATTTTGGCGTCTGGCCCCCCCCCCCCCCTTTAGGGTTCTAATTTCAAAAAACCTCTTTTAGCGGTTATCCATGTCATTATACGAATGCATTATCAAAATTTCAGTCCTTTAGCCCCTCAGGTTCGGTCTGTGCGTTGTCTCTCACCATGTCAGGGAAATTATATAGATAAAAGTCTTGTATTTATTTAAGTGAATACTAAATAAATAATACATATAGATAGGGCATACTCCAATAAGAGCCTAGAGGACTAAAACATACATTAAAATTCTATAATTTTAACATATTAAAAATTACTGCTAATGAAAGAGCAATTGCTGATAAAGAATCAAAATAATATGCTTATTATAGGGTTTTAAATTTAAACTCCTAATATGAGGTAAATTAAAAACAATCGTTTTTTTTTTAATCAAATTAAAATTATATTTTGAATTATACAATTTCATTTTTTATTCTGACCCATCGGTTGATTCTTAGAAAGCCCTTGTGTTATGCATTCGAATTTTAAGAGCTGTCAACTTGTTGCCTATCTACAGGCGATTTTCTCTAAATGTTTTTTTTGCTTTACCTTTATAAATAATCTTTTAAATTGTTTCTAAAAAACTGATTTTAAAAATAGAATAAAAACTAATGTATTCCAAAACTCGGTGTATTGCCCGCACAACTTCCGGGATTTTTGCAACGTTATTTTTTTCAAAAAATAAAGATTATATCTATATTTATTTCGATTAATAATTTGATGCGAGGTGAAACAATTTAATAAAAGAAAAAGTAATTTATACTCATTGAATTTTCTGAGGAAGCTCTATAAAAAATTCTATCTTATGAATATTAAAGAGTTCCATATTTTGAGGTTCGAATTTCAAAAAAGCCTTTCTTAGCGTTTATCCATGTAATTTATAGGAATGCACTCTCAAAATTCCAGCCCTTTAGGTATGGTCTGTGCGTTATCTGTCACTATATCACGGAACTGTTTTATATATAGAGTAGAGATCAAAGAAAAAATTAATGTAATTCCTATAATCCTTTAATGTGAAACCCACCTCGCAATTTTACTTAATTTGTTTATTATTAAAAAATGTTTCACCTTAAACCACACCTCCTTAAAAGTTACCTATAAGAATAGTTTAACCGGACCAGGGAACGAAACTGGAGCAAATACTTTGATGCCGGAGCGGATCAACTCAAAAAAGTGGTACCTCCAGAGTCCCGTTAAAATGTATCTCGATTAATAATCTGGTGCGAGGTGAATCAAGAAAAAGTAAAAATATTTTTTCAAAAATTATTATTTATTATATTGATAATAGTCCGGCCACTACGGAGATGCAAAAATGAACTAGGAAGAGATTAAAAGATTAAATAAAAAATCAAATTCCAAATTCAAATAGACATTAGGTATTAGCTTGAGTTCGGGGATCAGTGGCCAAGAGAATAAGAACTAAGACTCTTATGAAGGCATCGTAGCGCACATGCGAAGATCCCGGGTTCGAACCACGACTGATTATTTTGTCTATAATAAAAAACATTTTCTTTGTTCCCTAATTTACCATAATTTAATTATTATTTACAATGAGTTATTTACTAGATCACTTGTACTTACATGTGAAACAAATGACATAGTAAATTACTCATAAAACTAAATAATAATTTTCAAAAATAATTTTTACTTTTTCTTATATCTCGATTTAAAAGAACGGTGGAAGAGAGCTCAAATTTCAGGTATTTTTTCTGCCAACTCAATGATACTTAAATTAAAATTTTAAAATAATCCCACGTATTCATTCACTCATGCTTTGCTTATTAGCGATAAATAAGAACAAATTTAATATCTCAAGTATTTCGCGAGATATATTTGTGTTATAGCGGAATGGGCTGTCAAATTACATTTCTTCGACTCGACGAAGCTTTTTTTCTTTAGAAAATAAATTTAAATAAAAAATACAATCATTCAAATATTTCTCATAATTTTTTTTTCAATTAATTTGGTATTTTCCAAGAATAAAATATCATCATCAATTATTATATAAGTATTGGCAACAGAATCCTCTCTATGCGAGCCCGACTCACAGTTATCCGGCTTTTTCTTATATTTATACTACTTTTTTTAAATCTTTATTTATATTATACATATATAGGAAATTATTAAGATGATGGATTGCTTTAATTGCTTTAAATAAAATATTGGCACAAGCCCGCATTTATTGCCTTTTCGTTACAATTTCTTGGCAAACTTTAAACACAACGTGTATAAGATTACTTCTTCGCTTCAGAGAGCATAGACACCTCCGAGAGTTGAGCCTTTCAGCGAGGTTCAGTAACTGACTTTGCGTCGAGTGGCTAGCTGCCTTTATAAGCCTGGCGGCTCTGATTGGATAATTGGTCGTGGTTTGCTGGTGACGTATGCGTAAATATTTGCGCGCCCGGCCTGTGATTATAAAAGGGGCGTGTCCTCGCTGTTCACCTGTCAGTTGATCGGAAGATTCTGACCGGTGAGCATCAAGCAAGCGCCTTTCTCAAGGCGAAAATGAATCTTTATTTTTAAAAAGCATTTTATATTGACAGGAGTAGAGAATAAAATCCTACACATATAATAAATATATTTTGAAGTAATTTCCGAAAAAAATTTGTTGCCAACAATATTATTTTGAAATACGTATTTCCAATACTTTTAATACTTTGAAATTTGTTATTTTTTAAAAAGTATTTGTAATTTTGCATAGTGTTAAAAATGTTTAGTGTTTCGAGTATTGAAAATTATTTTATGAAATACAAAATACTTTCTTTTTTTTCTTGCCGCCAATATGATATTTTAAATTCAGAACATTTTTAGACCTCTTCAAAATTGAGATTATAGTTTTGAATTTGAATTGACTGAAGAAAATGCAAAGCCTCTGTAAGAATAGTTTTCATTTCTAAATGTCATATTTATAAAATATAAAAACAATTTTGAATTTTAAAAAGTATTTCGGAAATACATTTTCTGTATGTTAACTCTTTTATAAAAGTATTTTATATTTGAAATACATGACACAAATGTATTTTCGTATTTTGTATTTCGCTATTTTTTTACTTTCACATTTATATTCTATAGAATATAGTGTGAAGTATTGCGATCGCCTGCCTGGGACCTGACAATTTGATAGCTTGTATATCAGAGATGAAAAAAGTTAATTTCATTTTGTGAAATCTAGGTGGAAGGAATGGATGCCCTTAATAGTTGGAAACAGGATTTAGGTCATAAAACCAGTTATTGTGGTCCCCAGAGGCCAAAAAGTGAATAAGAATGCTTATGTACGTACGTATGTATGTATGTACCTGCCTGCGTTTCGCAATCATAAGTCTCAGAGCTAGGAAATTCGAAACTTAAGCTCGATATAGTCTAGAAGGAGTACAAGCAAACTTTTGGTTGAAATCGGAACACCTGAAGTTGACATTTATATGAAAGATTATTTTCTCCAAAACGGCACTAACGATTATTTTAAAAATTAGCATACTTATCAAGTGTCATAGAGTTATTAGCCGTGTATAAATTTTAATCCGATTGAAATAAAGGAAGGGGGTTTAAATTATAAGTGTGGCGATGATTTCAAATAAATGAGAATATCAAAGTCGTGTGGTGACCAAACCAGTTGATTTTTACATAATTTGTCCAACTGAAATAATAATGTCCAACTGAAATAATAATAGTAACACACAAAATATCACTTAATCTTTCACTTGATATCAGTTATCTTCAATTGTCAAAGCTGCTTTCGGCTAATCCGAACAGGCTACATCCCCAATTAGTTCGAATTTGAGGGGTTTCACTGTATATTGAGCTTCTTTTCACTTCGCTTTTTAATTTCTCAATCGAAAATAAGACCCAGAAACTTGAATTATATAAACAATTTCAAGAGTATTTGATAAGTATAATAAAAAATAAATCATAACTCCTAATCCTACGTACTATACTTAGTAACTTGCCAAAAAGAATTTTTTATTTAAACTTGTCTTTAAAATTAAACCAAATATTATTCTTTTGTTCATTTTTATTGATCTCGTCGATTTTAACATATTTAGTGAACTGAAGAGGACAATCCTTTTTCATCATAAAAATTGTATATATTTATATATGTATAAAAGTTAGTATGATTCATCAACAGCAACATCGTGTCAAAATCTTGTCAGAACGCTCACCATTTTTTTGAAATGAAATCAGTTAACGTCCACCCTCAATGGATTCCAAATACGTTTGAAATAATACATTCTAGATAAAATATATTCATGAAAAAATTTCTTTCATAAATTCTAATCCATCTTTTGACGTTGAGATTCACTTGATGGAAATATTTGTTCTGTAAAAATACACACGGCTGGTCTTTTTCGAATTTAAATCAATGAGAATGTTCAAGGAAACATATCCACCATAGCACATCTTTAATGTATTTTATCAACAAAAGGGAGAAATTTTCTCTATTGTGGTAAATTTAAAAAAAATATTGTTTTTTATTCAACGTTCATCAATATTTTTTCAGTAAATTCTAAACATCACATTATAGATTCTCCTTTAGAAAATCACTAAATCATATTTTAGTGAATCCATGACGTTATGGATAGCTTTTATTACTATTCAGAAAGATTTTACTAAGACCCTTTAGAATTGAATCCAAGTGTCAGAAAGCAATCCAAAGTATTGGACACTAGGGTTCAATTCTCAAGAGGTAAATACAACACTTCTGGAATATACATAATAAAAGTTATTCACAATAAATAGAACAGAGATTTTCTACACAGTGGTCATAAATCCCGAAAACCTGGCCAAAATATGAAGGCGTTCTTCAATTTTAATAAAACATGGTATAATGAGGTTTTCGAGGTCGCTGATTACGAATCAAAAGTCAAAATTACTAAAAACAAAATGGCGGTTTTAATATGGTGGACATATACCGGGTGAGTTTTTTTATCTTGAGACAGTCTTATAATTCAAAAACAGTGCATTATATGGAAAAAAGTTTGTTTATATTGAAGGAGAAATTAAACCACGCTATTGTTTGTCGACCTAGAACAATCTTTCAAGGGTACTTTAATGTTAAGTTCTGTTTTTTAAATAGAAACCTATATTTTTCTTTCCATAGCCTAAATCTACTAAAAAAACTGAACAGCTTTTATAAGAACTATTTTTTATACGACATCAAATAAACAAAATACATTAATCAATTAGATCTCAAAAAAATTCTTATTAATTATTTTTAACAATTATTCAACTTAATTATCAAATAATAATGATTAAATAATTAATTATTAAATAATTAATTATTAAATAAATAATTTAATAGTAATTAATAATTTAATCATTTTTCGACATTGTTCTAAGACATTCAAGAGTGTATTGCAAGTCTTCTGGATGAATTGCAGTTCCAATTTCCTTATTTGGGCCTGATCCAGTTTCTTCGTAGCCTTTACATTTCCTGATTTTTTTTTTTTGTTTTTTTATAAACAGATTTTACAACACAATAAAATGAAGCTTGTGAGGGTGTATTTCTATTAGGAAACAGCTCGGGATTCATTTCAATGGCAGCCTTTAACACTTCTTCCACATTCACCGCATAAATTAAGACCATTTTAATTCTGTCTTCAACAAAAAAATGCTCCATTTGTATTATAGTAATACAATATAACTATCTACTGGATTGACACTAGAAATAAACTTTTTTAAAGTCAAGAAGTTTAAGTAGTTCTAATAGGTGCGTGCAAAAGTTCGTGCGGAGTTTCAATAGATGGAGTTATGAGCGTCGTAACGTGTTGTCATTAATGCCTACTCCTAGATATTATATATCCTTGGAAAGGTGACGTCTTCAGCTTTCATTTAAAAAAAAATCATTTGTTTTCATACAAACTGCTTCGATAAATATCACTTTAAAAATGAATATCGATAAAGTGCATTTACGGCATGTTATGCTTTACGAGTTTCGGAAGGAAATAAACGTTGCCGCAGCCGTGAAAAACATTCAAGGTGTTTATCAGGATCAAGCACCAGCTAAACGAACTGTGGAAAAATGGTTTGCTAAATTACGGCGTGGAGAATTTAGCCTTGAAGACGATGAAGGTGATGCTCGCAGTTTGGTGCGATTGCAAGGGCATAATCTATTTTGAGCTTCTCTCTGCCGGCGAAACGATTGATTCGGACAAATACTGTCGCCAATTAACCAATTTGAATCGAGAAATCGAAGAGAAACGTCCGATTTTGTCAAATCGAAAGGGAGTCATCTTTCACCAGGACAACGCCAGACCACACGTTTCGAAAAAGACGCTGTGCAAGCTGAAGTAATATATACTATTTCAATTAACGAGTACGATATTTTTACATAGCTGTGACTTCTTGTAGAGATTTTTAATCTCTCTAAAGAGAAAATCTACAACTGTCTGTCTGCCAGTTTGAAGAAAAATAAGCCTTATTTGCTTTAGCAGCTATTAGAGAGATAGATATGGATTAAGGGTCAATATTGTACAGCGCCCTAGTGGTTTATTGCCCCCCTTCCTTCCTTAGCATTACCAATGAGTTGTCTGTCCAATGTTCTAAAGCAGTGTTTTCCAACCTTTTTTCTCATGTCCGGCATATAACATAGAGACAATGTTTATATTCTAAAAATGAATAGATTATTAATTTTATAGATTTTTATTTATTATTTTTATTCTAAATAAAATTTATTTATTTATTTATTCATCATATTTATTAATATATACATATATTAAAATTTAACAAAATCAAATATGTAAATACGTACATACACACATAATAAGATCAACTTTAATAATTATCTGAATGAGCCAATTTTTGAATCGCCCCCTTAACGATCGTGGGCCCCACGTTTTGAAACACTGTTCTAAAGCATCTCCTTGAGACCAGTCTTTATGAAATTGACAATTTGGTGGGTGTTTCGTCTAGTGATGAAAGTATACCCCAGATGCATCCTCCTCTTGCATATCTCAATGTTGTCAAAAATAGATATTATCAGCTCTTAAGGCTTATCTTTTAATATACATAAATATGTATTCAACATTGATATCAATTAATTAAATTGCAATGCCACTAGACGATAAAATATAATATACATTTTGTCAAGTCCTAAAGTCTTAGAATTGTAAAAAAATTTTAGAAGTTCTCGAAACAGAGATTAGCTGTGGTAGAGAGAGGTCATACCATCCTTGTTAAGGTTTTGACCAGGTTTCCATAACAACTTATGGCAAATGCAGGGATGGATAATGTGTCGCTTGCTACTGGTATCGGGTTTTTGCGCGGAATTTTTAAATTACTTTTGTCTTTGATAGAAATCTATGGTCATGTTCTTTTTTAATGATCATATATTTCTCTTTTCTTTTTCTTTTTTTTTTTTGTACTTGTTTATTATTGATTAAATTGTTGTAGCTAGATTGTATTGATGTTTGGAGGACCTAGCCACCAAGGACTTATCCCTCTAAGCAAGTCGAGGAATAAAGATTTATTTATTTATTTATTTATAATGAAAAATGGCATTATAAACATTATAACGGAAATAAGTTATAGCCATTTGATAATAATATAAGTAAAATTGAGGCCATCCCTCTATTCACGTAGCTACAATCAAAAATGTTCTCCTTTTGAAATTGTTTAAAAACTAGTTATACTTTCCCTGTATTTTGCAAAAATACTACAATTAATTGAGTCGATTAGAATTGAAGTCGAACCCGAACCTGAGCTCACCTGGCACCATATCGTCACCCTAATGAGCAAAGGTCTTAACTCCAAAATAGGTTGTTTTACAGGAGAGCTATAAAATTGTTTCTGTTAGCAACCTTCCCAAAGCAAAGAGCCTCATCTAATTTAAGTTGTTAGACTAGAAATAAATTATAATTTTTAAGGAATTTGTTGTTGGTACTTGGTGAAACATTTTTTAAAATTATTTGGTAGGTTTCACATTAAGATATAAAAATAAAACGAATTTATTTTTTGAGAGTCTTTAATCTCCATATATATATTTCGGGTGGCTAACCCATCTTCAGGAGCAACAGAAAGTAACTGAAAAGTGAAGATGTGTTAGCCACCCGAAATATATATATGGAGATTAAAGACTCTCAAAAAATAAATTCGTTTTATTTTTATATCTTAATGTGAAACCTACCAAGTATTTTTTATCCAATAATTTTAGAAATAAATTTTTTGGAGTTACAACTTTTTCTGTGCTTGTGAAATGGACAATCAGCTGTTTGAATAAAAAAACCCCGGGAACTTATAAAAAGTGGAGTTAGGAACTTTACGCATTAGGGTGACGATATTTTAAAGAATTTATTTTTTTAATGAAACACATAATTTTGAATTTAAATTCAATTTTTGTTCCAGGAAAGAGAAAGGGTTCGAGTCAACTCTGCCCACGGCCTGATGCTGCCTTACACGCATAGCGACCGTCTTCTTCAACCATCAGGTAATTTTTTTTTTCTATTACATATAAAGAAAACAACCTAATAAAAATGAGAAATTATACTCACCATCAATATTTTTCAAACTGCCTATAATAATATCTACCACTTCTCTTCTACCCTTAAGTATAATAATAACAGTATAATAAAAACATTGATGGTTTAGAAAAATAAAAGAAAATTGTGATTCCATTTCAGAAAGAACAAATTATTTTTATCTTTAGTAGGTTGTCGTTGAATAATTTATAGCAAAGCCATTTTTATAAAATCTGACAATAAAAGTATGAAAAAAATCTTGAAATATATTTATACACTGCCATTTTATAAGTGACTAATTTTGATCTATCATTAATTGTAATTTTAACATGGGGTTCAACTAAGCTATTTTACTACGAGTATCTTCACATTTACTTATAAATGTCTAAAATACAATTAGGCCTAATTGCATATAAATAAATTGAACCAAGGTTCATTTGACTAATGATTGTTAGTGAACGATTGACACAGGGTCATATGAGTTTCAAGAACCAAATAAAGGGTTGGCCAGCCGAACCATAGTCAATGGTCAAAAAATAGACGTGCAACGCAAAATTCCCTGCTATTTAGCTATTTTTGTGTTTAAATTGTCTAATGACCAGTTCTTACTTGATATACAAGACCGGGAAATAGCAAAGAAAATAGGCTACTTGGTTACTTCAACTATTATATTATTTTTTTTTTTAGACTACTTGAATAATCGTTAGGTACTATTTTTTATCTATATTTATTTTTAAACCAGCGATATTCGCCTATCAGATGCGATAAGTTACAGCAATTCAATAAAATACTCATCGTCTGTAATTTTTTCCATTTTAATCCTATGGAAAAACTAAAGAATTATTTTTTTCACAATTTAAAAAAAAATAAAATTATAATCTAAAAATAATATATTATATATTCCAGCTCAGCAAATGAATTCTTTCCCCTTTAATAAATAAATTATTATTTCTAGATTATTAACCTGTAAATTTGTTAAAGCTTCATAATAAATAAATAAAAAAATAATACAATAAATAATTGTTTAAATATAAAGGATTTCATTTTTTATTTTACAAATTATATTTATTCGATTCGATTCGGCAATAAAACAATAGACTTTTTTTTACAAATAAACCAATATATTAAAACAGTATATAATTACTTCACAATTAAAATAAAAAAAAAAAAAATGGCACCCACAAACCTAAGGTATTTTAAAATTGAAAAATTGAAATCTATATAGCATTTTAAATATTTTTTATTTTGATTACGAAGCCGGAAATGGAAAACAAAATGTTATATTTTCAATAGAAAATTAAATTAATGTTTTCTAATATTCAGGGATGTATAAACCGAAGGAGTGGGGATGTTGTTGTATTGCAATTTAGTGATTCAAATCAACCTGAAAATGATTTATCTCTACATTAGTGGATTAAGTTATATTTTTGGAAAATCTTAAAAAAAAAAATATTATGAGGACACTAGGCCACTTTCTTACAGTCTTTTCTTTTTTGAAATCAAGATTTGTAGATTATGTGTTTATTGGGAGAGAAGTTTCGGCTAAAACGCCCTAAATTGCACATTTTGAATGAGCAAATATGATCAGAATGCACGAAATTTCGACATCAGTGGCGTGCGGTGCATGGATGCTATGGATGCCGCGAACCCTTAAAATTTCTTACATTCAATGTATTTTATATAGATAGTATAAGTTCGACTTCAAAATTTCAGGAGGATCTTTAAATTTTCAAATTATTATCCGTTATTTCAAATAATATTTCTATAAAAAACATTTTTTGTTTTGAAAAGTAATTGGTTCGCGAAATGAAATAAAATTGTTGTATAGTTTCAAGGGGCAATTAAAATGAATGGTTTTCTAAAAAGAATGCGGAAAGAAGGTTTGAAGTCCCTGCCGCCTGGTATATCTTCCAGTTCAAGCTGGTCAAAGACAAGTCCAGACGAGTTTTAGTTGAATAAAAATTATTCTCGCTGAGCAACAATTAAAATAGTAATAATACAAAAAAAGGGATAAATAAAGAGAATTTGAGAATCTTTCGACTAATCCATTTCTAAGGAAATCTCAATATATAAGATCGGAAATAACTAAAAGTCATATCTTGCTTATACCAATAGAATTAGGAGAAATTTAAGATTTTCTTATAGGACAGGCTGATTCCTTGTGGAAGATGGTCCATTTCCATCTCAGGGACTGTGGAGTTTAAGTCCCAAGAATTCATTTCCGACTCCTACCCTCATTCACACATACCAGTATCTATTTAAGCCGAAGGTCCCAAATTATATTTTAAAAAAATCTAATGGTACATTTGAAAAATAACGAAACTGATGACGTATTCGATGAAATTTGAAAAAAAATGAAAGATTAAAATAAAATTTCCAAAGATGAAGTGTACTTGTTTGGACAGCATCCCCTGGTTGAAAAATCACAGACCGCCACTGTTCGACATCTATTTCTGGAGTAGTTTTCAAGTGCTGAGGGAGAGGTTATTTGGCATTTCCAGTTTGCAATTGTTGACATAAATCAATCAGCTAGGCTGGGCAATCTGGAGATGATAGTTAATTTGAATTTTTTATAATTCTGGTTTTGTAAAGTTTGCTCGTATGCCAACAAATGTGAACTTACAAACTGACGCATTTTCGTACGTCAAATGGAGATGAGAGTGTGTGTTTTGTTTACTCAAAGTTCTCAACCATCAACAAGTAATCTGTAATAACAACAAGAAATAATTCTATAAATTTTATAAACCTATTAAAAAAAGTGAAATAAATAAATAAATTATTCCATTCTTTTGAGCATATCGTTAAATTTTTTTGTCACTTAGTGAGGATATATAAGTATGAATATTAATAGCAATCTCATAATATTACTCATTTAAATGAACTTCCGAGGTTTACAATTTTATTGACTGTTATTTTTAGAGTATACACGCATTCTTATTCTACAAATACGAGGGTGTTTAATTATTTAGCTTAACCACTTCAGCACTTAAAAATTTTTGAAGAATTTCAGTAGTTATTTACTAGATCTGAGATGGAATGGATTACCTGGTTCAGTTCATAGGGTAGCCAATCGGGTCAGAATGCTAATTTGGACACTCGGATTGGATTTCCGAGGGGGTGAAAACAAATCCTTATGACATTGATAATTAAAAATAGTCCATTCCATCTCGGATCTAGTCGATTGCAACTTCTTGTGATTTTAGTTGAAGTTTACACTTTCAATCTTTCAGCAATTTGAACTCCTTAATTAATTTCTTACTATACGAGCGTACGTTTTTATCGGTAATCCATTGTTCATTTCAAAAGATATTAGATATTCAGATTCCAGTCGCAAAAGCACTGGTTTCATCCAAATTTCTCCCTCTATTCCTAAATTTTACAGAGATGTTTACACATCTAAAAGATATATTAAAAAAAGTTATGCGCCCTTATACAATAGTATTAATTTTTATTTACTATCAATGAATTTAAGGTTAATAAGAAATAACATTTAGGGCGGTGATAACCATCAGTGAAACATATTAAACACAAGACTCGTCAAAAAACTCCTCTGTTAATGAGAAAAATTATTCAACTGATTTTCGGCTTATTTTAAAATTTACTTTGAGAATTCGGGTTGGCCGAGGTGGCTAAGGCGCTGGCCCCGCTTCAGCATCGTTGATAAAGATGTTCAAGCGGGAGGCCCGGGTTCGAGCCTGGCTAGCATATAAAATTTCGACCGGCAAAAACTCAGCTCCCTCACTAACCCTACTAACACTCTACTGATGTGCTGTCTAAATGGGCTTTGTTCTCGGTGACAATAAATAAATAAAAAAAAAATACTTTTTTAAATTATTTTTTATATTAAGAAACCTCCCAATTTAATAATAATTTTTTTACAAAGACCAACTTTCAGCCCTTTGCTGAAGTTCTTAATCGCATACGGCTGACTTTATCACAATCTTCTTCAATAAGGATTTACTTGTTCCTAAATATGATTTTACTGAATCCATCCATAATGATATTACTTATAAAAAACAAAACTTTTAAAAAGTTTATTAACTTAAGTGAAAATAAAATAGATCCTATAAGCCTATATGTATATATAGATATAGATCTCTTGGATGATTACTAACTTTCTAAAGTTAAATACTCGACAGTTTAATTTAAAAATAAATCTTAGATAAGATCTAATTTATTGTTTAACCACAAGATTTAAAGACAAAAACTAAGTAATTGTATATATATATATTCGAGTATTTAGATTCAAAAGAATGTGGCTTCTTCTTAACAAAGTTCTTTTAATAGCATTGAGAGTATTTTCCCCCGATTGTCTTACAAAGGAAATTTAATGAAATTCAATTAGATAACAGAATAAAAGTGGTAATTGATTTTTTTTTTTTAATCTGACTTTATTCACCCCACATACCCAGCCACTCAGCAATTTAATTGAAATAAAAGGGAGGCTATTCAACAATTCGGGACTTTTGACCTGTTTTTAATTTTTATTATCATTGTACTAAGTGTTATATTGGGCCCATATATTTGATTTCAAACTACTAAATAAATATTCTGAAATCCCCAATCCGCTGTCGGTACCTATAGCATATCATATCCTAAGAATATCTAAATAAACTGCAACGGATCGTTGCTAAACTTTATCCAAAGTCATTTGGAATATTTATGTTTATTCCTTTATTATTAATCAGATATCACTGGCTATTTGCAGTCCATGTTTAAAATAAAATAAAATAATTAAATAAAAATACTATATTACTATAGGAAAAAGTACTTTAAAATATAATTTTACTAAAAACTTTATTTAATCTTTTTTGTGGTCCCCAAGTTTTTTAATTAGGATATTAAATTTCATCAAAATTGGTTAAGTCATTTTCAAGATATTTAGAAAAAACTAAAAAAGTACTGAAATAAAGTACTAATGTTTGTTGGCGGATATACGCCAAAAACTATTCAGCGCTTCATTTTGTTAAAATTATTTTAGGTTTTCAATTTCATTTCAATCGGTTTAACGGTGTGGAAAAAATCAAACCTTGGGGCGGGGGGGGGGGGGGGCCCCCCATGTAATTTTTGGTAAAACCGTCACGTGGTAAAATTCAACCTAATTGTAATACTACAATTTATGACTTTAATTGAGATCATGGGTTCCGTAGTCTTTACCTGAGGACCCTTTAAAGTCGCGCTTGCCTCGAGACCGATTACAATACTTAACCCATGCTTCGCATTGGATAAAGTAAAAACAGAGAAAAATAAAAGTTTATATTTTTTTAGTCTATTTACTTCCTGTAAAGGTTGCATTTAATTTTTAGTTAAAGTCTCTCAGTCTTTTAGATATTTTCAACTAAGGTCCAAGTTATTACTGTTATTACAAGAAGATAAAAGATAATATAGTAAGAGAGGAATATTTCGAAGATAGAGAAACAACTGTAGTGGAAAAAAGACTATCTTCGAACCACGTCTACAAAATGTCAATATCAAGCGGCTACCTCAAATCCAAAATGATAGATTCGTCTAAATTGCCACAAAATAGCTCTGGTTGAACATATTGCGAGAAAAGTAGTCCCTACAACCACATGCAGTCCATGGAATCAGGTATCTACAAAAAACTTTGCCGCTATTTGGCTTCGTCTAAGCCAGACCGAGAACCGAGGGGCCCTGAAAACGTGACTTTTTGAATGCAACCCAATCGTCTTCCCAAACTCCCCCCTCTTAGTTGGGGGCATTGAAGTTCCCCATCTAATCCAAAGCTCCTTGATCCCACTCAAACCCCAAGCCCATCAGTAAGACTACTAGGAAACCCCCTCCGGCTAGTCCCCAAGCTAATGGATTAGTGGCCAAAGAGACCACTAAGGGAAGCAAAAGAACAATTTCTACATGGAGAAGTCAAAAAATGCAGAGGATGTGATAAAGAAGCAGAAACGTCAGATCACGTTGAAGACTGCAAAAAGTTCCAAGTATAGGTATATAGGGATGGAAACAAAGAAATGGTGGGAAAAACTGAGAGGAAAGAACAATAGAGAGAGAGGTGATCACAAGAATTAAAATGATTGATGAAGAAGAATGAAAGAGGGAGGTGAAGAAGAGAGAAATTCCAAGGAAGGAGCTACTATCAGAAAGAAGAATAGAAGAAGCCGAAAACCGAACAGAACTATGGCTGAAGGATTTGTTTATTTGCAATGTACAACAAAATTTGTCAAAAGAACAAAAATATTGTAATTGTAATTAAATTGTAAATAAAAATAAATAATAATAATAAAAAACTAAAGTTCCAGTTTAGCACTAAAACGAGCATTCATCGAATTTCTGCTCTCAATTTATGGATGATATCTTTTAATTGAGACACCCTGACCCAGAAATGAGAGCCAGAGTTAAGTTTAAAATGATTTTTCTTTACGTCTCAGTCATTTTTAAATACGATTACCTAACTAAAAAAATTTGAAATTTATCAAAGTAATTAAAGGATCAAGTTATTATAAGATAACATTAAAAAATAAATTTAATTTAATAAATAGAATTGGGAGATGAGATAGGATGGCGAAGGAGGGAGGATAAACCAATCGACTTGATTGGGGAATAATGGAATTGAAATAATTATCGGAAAAGAGTTTTTTTTTATCTAATTAGATTTTTCCTCTTATTAAAAACAAGGACTAAAGATGAATAAGGACACTCGATGGTGGAGAAGTAATCTCCGGAATCGAAGCAAAAATACAATGTATACATTAATTAATGTAAAATAATTGGTTTAATAAAATTTATAAAATAAATAAATAAATAAATAGAATTGGGAGATGAGATAGGATGGCGAAGGAGGGAGGATAAACCAATCGACTTGATTGGGGAATAATGGAATTGAAATAATTATCGGAAAAGAGGTTTTTTTATCTAATTAGATTTTTTCTCTTATTAAAAACAAGGACTAAAGATGAATAAGGACACTCGATGGTGGAGAAGTAATCTCCGGAATCGAAGCAAAAATACAATTTATACATTAATTAATGTAAAATAATTGGTTTAATAAAATTTATAAAAAAAAAAAAAAAAAAAAAAAATAGAATTGAAGGAATGGAAAGAAATGGGGGATGATTAATTGGATGGATTAATTTCCGCAATATGGTATTGGAATAATTATCGGAAAAGAGGTTTTTTTTTCTTTAATTAGTTTTTTTCCTCTTACTAAAAACAAGGACTAAAGATGATCAAGGACACTCGATGGTGGAGAAATAATCTCCGGAGTCGAAGCTAAAATACAATGTATACATTAATTCATGTAAAATAATTGGTTTAATAATAATAAATAGAATTGTTGTATGTGTGTGTGTGTGTGTGTGTGAGAGAGAGATGTGAGAAATAATAATGGAATTGGAATAATTATCGGAAAGAGGTTTTTTTATTTAATTAGTTTTTTCCTCTTATTAAAAACAAGGACTAAAAGAATGATTAAGGACAGTCGATGGTGGAGAAGTGATCTCCGGAGTCGAAGCTCAAATACAATGTATACATTAATGTAAAATAATTGGTTTAATAATAAATAGAATTGGATTGGAGATAGAACGGAATATGGAATTGGAATAATTATCGGAAAAGAGGTTTTTTTATTTAATTAGTTTTTTCCTCTTATTAAAAACAAGGACTAAAAAGATGATCAAGGACAGTCGATGGTGGAGAAGTAATCTCCGGAGTCGAAGCTCAAATACAATGTATACATTAATTCATGTAAAATAATTGGTTTGATAAAATTTATAAAAAAAAAAAAAATGATTGTATTGATTGAATGAAAAATATGGAATTGGAATAATTATCGGGAAAAAAAAAAAACGTTTTTTTATTTAATTAGTTTTTTCCTCTTATAAAAAACAAGGACTAAAAAGATGATCAAGGACAGTCGATGGTGGAGAAGTAATACTAACTTAGCTCTAGTGTGCCATGTCACATTAGAAATATTCATAATTTTTTTATATTTGCAACCATAGTAAAAAAGAGATTTATATTTTTGATATTTATTTTATATCTATGTATATAAAAGCCATTGTCAGGCAGTACCCGTGGCGCAGCAGGGCGCTATGTGGGAGAAAAAGCAACTAATAGTTAGATTGTCAAATTTTTCAAATAAAATATCTCTATATTCTCTATCTATAATATCTCTATATATTAATATATTACTTTATACATATAGCTTAGAATATTAGATTTACGGCGTGTCTCATTTGAAATTCTAGTATACAAATTTATTAATTTTAAATATATTATATATTAATATATATTTAATTTTTTGGAAATAATTCATACCGCGAAAATTATTTTTTTTTTAATTTAAGAAAAATATAAATTCTTAAAATTTTAGTAGATAAATTAATTTTAATATATATATATATATATTTAATTTATAATATAAGTTTTACTGAGATTTGATTTAATGGGATAATGAGATTAATTCTTAATTTATTACTGCGCGGGTCATTTGAAATTTTAGTAGTTAAATTAATTTTAAAATTATTATAAATAATTAATTTAGAGACACTTTTTAGATAAATTTAAATATTGAAATGTATTATTAAAAAAGAAATAGGTTTCCAACCGATCGGGAACTTCGAGAGAAATGGTTGCATGCTCTAATAAAGTATTTATAAAGCATTTAATGATATTTTTTCATCTTTCTTTGATCAATATTCATTATTCAAAAAAATATTTTTTTTCAAAACATATAATTACGGACAGTTAATAATCACATCTCGAGACGCTGCCCGCCAGGTACTGCTCTTATTTAAACAATAATAAATAATAATTGTTTATTCATTTCATCAATTACATTACAGTACATAGAATTAGCGGTGACTCCCGCACTAAGCACAGCTTGTATCTCGGGTGTCAGGAAGTCGATTAACAATATGGTTTAAGCTAATGCGTAAAAACAAGCAATAATATCCGAATAGTTGAAAAAACGGAATTCTGAACAAAAACCAAAATATAAAATTTAAAATGAAAGATATTAATTTACCGATGGTAATAGATTCAAATTTACTAGAAAATCATAAGATAATGTCATCTATTATATTTTACAAATTAAGATAACAATCTTTGAGTAAAATATTTTACCCGATTACATATGTCAGAGAGGTTCGCATCCCGCAGGTGACCCAGATGGCCCGGATTGCTGTTACTGGCACCCGGGTTCGATTCCCGAGGGGGTGAAAAACAACCCCTCTGACATATAATTAAAAGTATTCCATTCCATCGGATTTAATAGATGACATCATCTTATGATTTTCTAATAAAATTTAAAATATAAAATTTCAAAGTAAAACTCAAATCCAAAAGATCTTTCTGCCATTTAACAAAGAAAAATAAACCAAAAAATATAGGCATAATAAATGTGTGTCTGTAGCCCTTGATATCTCCAAAGCTTTTGACCAGGTTTGGCACAAAAATCTTCTTGCCAAACTACCAGCCTTTGGATTCACACCAACACTTCGCAAATGGATTGAAAGCTTTCTGACAAACCGAAGTATAAAAGTTGTGGTGGACAGAACATCTTCTGAATCGTTCTCCACAAACTCTGGTGTTCCCCAAGGCTCTGTAATCTCCTCCACACTCTTCCTTATTTATATAAACGACCTTATTGATCAAACGGCAAACCCCACTCATTGTTACGCCGACGATAGCACTCTACACGGCAAACCCTCTCTCCCGAATAATCGAATCAATATTGCCTCCTCAATTACTCTCGACCTAGACAAACTGAATAAATGGGGCTCTCAAAATTTAGTTAACTTCAATTCAAACAAGACTCAATGTTGTCTAATTTCTAGGCGCGAAAATAGAGATTTCCCTGATATTCACTTCGATTCGAATACCCTGAAAATGTGTGACAGCCTATCCATGTTGGGCGTCTCTGTCGCATCTGACCTGTCTTGGAATGAACACATCTCCTCTGTGGCGAAATCTGCAGCAAGGAAGATTGGCTTCTTATTCAGGTCCAAGCGATTTTACAAACCCCCACAACTTCTCACCATCTACAAGGCCCAAATCCGCCCCT
>JALMQS010000099.1:55763221-55778964 GCA_024734495.1 Forficula auricularia | reverse complement strand
ACCCTCACCGACTCCCTCGACTCGCTGGCTCATCGAAGAGATGTCTCTGCCCTTTCCCTTTTCTATAGATACTATCACGGCAGGTGCTCTGATGAGATAAAATCAATAATTCCCCCCAAAGCATGCTTTGCACGTAGCACGCGTTTTGCCGACTCCCAACACTCTTTCGCGGTTAAATTAGAAAAGTGCCGGACCACTTCATTCGCCAATACATATATCCCCATGACTTCAAGGAACTGGAACTCTCTTCCAGCCTCTATCTTTCCCAGCACCTATAATCTTCAAACCTTCAAAACCGGAGTGCATAGACACCTACGTCTACACCCTCTCACTTAATCAACTTTCTCTTCTCTTCGGTAATGCAAGGGTCTTTCGAGATCCATAGGGGCTGCATCTTTACTGGTGCACCCCTTCTTGCATTCGATTGCATTAAAAAAAAAAAAAAAAAAAAACAAGATGCTTACCTATATATATTTGTTTCGGGGTACGAGCCCGTTCTAAGTCTTTCTATGTAATAAAGTCACAAGCATCTGTATTTTATTTTTGTGAAACCTACCTAGAATTTTTATGTTTCCAAACTTTTAAAATTTTAATTACTTTATTAAAATCTTTTTCACCAAGAAACTACGCCATTCTTCCTTAACAAAAGAAAAAAAATCTTTACTATTAGTAGTCTTGAACTATTTGTTAATTACTAGCTTGAGTAAGCTTTGAAACTTTTTTTTGCCTATTTAAGGGTAGATTTTTCACTTTATTTATTAGTTGTTGTTGGTTTGTCACAAAATAAGTGAATCTCGTGTGAAGTAGACATCATTTGATATTTATATACGAAGGGGCGTAGTCAGAACTTACTTCTGGGGGAGTTTCTACTAGTTTTTTTTTAAACAAAATGTTTTTATTTCCAAATTAAAATATATATATTTATTTTTTATTTTTTTTATTTGAGCATCTATCAATAAATACTCCTTTTTTTTAATCATTCTTTAAAATTTTAGTGGGAAAATTTTGAAAACCCACGACTTGAATACTAGTTACTATAGTTAAAAGGATATAATATAGCCCCGTATATAGGGGGGTTTCAGCTTACATTAATGGACGGAAAATATTTTTTTCTAGGATCCTTTGGTATGGTGTGGGTATGGCAAATCTAAGTTTGGGACCTCGAAAGTGTGGGGGACAATTTTGGTGGCAGAAAAACTTCGAAATTTTTGGACTTTTTCCAGTTTTTCGCTTATGACTCAAAAACGGTCCATATTTTGTAAATAAACGTCCTATAGTAAATTACAGAAGACAACATTTCTAGTCGATTAAAAAAAATGGTCTCAGTAGTTCGATTTTTTATGGGGATCCAAAAAACAACCCCTGGATCACTTTTGAATATCCCCAAAACTCGCACTTTTTTCGATTTTTCCCATTTTGACCATGAAGGATCACGTTTTCGACAAATACCACACTATATATTTTTAAACTAGATTAAATTTGCTAGAATTTAAACAAAGTTTCATTTAATTTAATAATGGTAACCCGTGCCGCAATGAGGTTTTGAAAAACTGCTTTTTTTACAAAAAATCGCAGTGTTTCCTTCATAAAATGAAAACCACTCATCCTATTGTAGAAACTTGATTTCTATCTCATTCTCTAGGAAATTTTGTTGACCTGAACGTCTACTTGGACTACTTTTTTGTTAAAACTCTTAGATTTATAGATATCCAGCATTTTCCCGATTAGGATATGATCCGAATCCTCAAAAATGTCATGGAGCAAAATTCAGATCTTTACCGATTAATGTTTTTATTTGTCAAAAATTGGTCTAATTTGATTGGACTATTAACCCATATCTTCCCAACACCAAAATGTATTTTTCATTTTTGCTGTTTACTTATTTTTAGATTTAACAGATAGATAGGGTCTGCATCTGGGAGGGAAGTAATTTTTAATTTAAACCCCCCCCCCCGGCGCGCTGCCACTCGGGATATATGTATTACTCATTTTCACTTGTTCTCACGCATATATAATGACTAGAATTTAGAATAAAAATGATCCCCCCCCCCCCCCCCCCGTGTATACGCCACTGATATACGTATTACCCATTTTCACTTAAGTTAATTCCACAAGATGATATAGCCACTTGTGAATTTAGAATAAAAATGCTGCAATGCGGAGTGCAATTTCAAAAACAGTGGAAGCTAATCAAAGAATACGATTAACGAACGAATTGGCTTGCTAATTGCTTTCGTATTCTAAAGAGACAAACCCAGATTCTCAATGAAATATAAACGAATCCGATCCAAAGTGAGAAAATTCATTTCAGTTACTTTCCACGGAATGGATTCGGTTATATATAGATAGATAGATATCCCCTTACCATTTAGTTGAAATGCCCCCCCCCCCTATCATTAAAGCTATTCTATTATATCGACGTTCCGAGTTTTTATGACATTCTGCCCACTCGGAAATGGTCTCTTTAATTTGCTTTTATTCTCTAAATATATATATATATATATATATATATATATATATATATACATGTATATAAGGGAGATAATAAAAGCAAATTATATATATTGTGATATATGTAGGTATATGAATTTAAAGATATGTAACATTTACTTTCTCGCTTATGAAAATGTTAAAAGGAATGGGTTTCATAAAGGAAATAATTTATTCCATTGCAAATGGTTTTTAAAATATTTGTTCTATTTTTGCATTTTCATTAATAAAATGAAATTTTCATTTTTATGCATTTGTTTTAATGTTAAGGACACAACAAAAGACACAACACACCTGTAATTCATAAGTGACTAATATTTTTTAAAAAGATTATATATTTAAATAAGGAAAAATAAATGAAAATGCTCTTTTCTAAATTAAATCTATATTTTATATTAGCTACATAAGAAAATGTCTTAACTTCTGACATAAAAATAAATTAAAGTTTATACTTCTAAATGCTAAAACAATAACATTTACGATTCCCAATTGGATATATTATATTATAGTACCTGGAGCCACCGAGCCATGCATGGCAACTTTTTGATTTAGATAAAAGTTATATATTAATATTATTTTTAATTTAAAATTCTGATAAAAACCACCACGTCACTGCACCCCATCCCCCGCACCCCACCCCATGGACCCCACCCCCACAGCACCCCGCCACGCCCACTGGACAACCAGCTCGGACCACCCCGGGGCACCGCATCCCCGCTATGCCCCCTGGACCCCATCCCCGAACCCCCCACTCCACCAACCCCGCACCCCGCCTTCTGCACCCCCCAGCCCTAAGACTTTCCCATTAGTTTGTTTTTCATTCAAATTATCTACTTCAATTTGTGTTTCCCCCAAGGTGTTTTTAGAAAAGCGTTAAAAAGACGAAATTTCTAAATACCAAAAATCTTCAAGTAATCATCGCCATATACTGAGTTTTGAGAAAATGGAAATTAAAGTTTCTCTGATTAGAATAGTTTTGATATTTTTTGATATTTTTTTTTTTTTTGTATAGCTACGCAGCAAAATTATGAACTTATTGTAGATATTCGTGCATAAATCTAAAATGATTTAAGAGGCATTGTATTGCCGATTCTATTGCTGAGATTCTTCGACTCGTACTTAAGCTTTTTTTTTTATTTTTTATTTTCCCAGGAACAAAATATGCATCATGTCTGTACCAGAGCTGGGCACAGTTAATTCGAAAGTTAACTTCGTTAATCGTTAATCCGCTACTCAAAAAGTTAGCTTCGATAATCGTTAAAGCGTTGACTTGTCACAAATTTAACGCAAGATAAAGTTATCCTATACCTAAAAGTTGTACTGATGTTTAAGCATTACCTATATGTATATTAAAGATATTAGAGGAGACTTGGCTTTAGAACAGTGGTACAGAGGTAAATAAAACAAATAATTTAGTTAAATTAAGTTAAATTTAATGCTTTTAGGAAGAAAACACAGAAACATATGCACCTATTGCAAAAAACATCAATTAGTTTTTGATCATAATTTTGCATTAGGTGCATGTTTCCTTTCATAAACATTAGCATATTAAAATTGTCATCCGACAGCGATGATCGTTTCGCCCGTAAAACATCGTTTCCTGTAGAAAAAAGACGTTCAATTGCAGCGCTAGACGGAAGAGCAATTCTATTAAAACCGGTTCTCCTAGAAATGTAGCATCTGTAAAAGAGTCTTTTGACTTTGAGTCTAGCGAAGTACTGATCAAATTCTGAGCTTTGTTTTCCAGAGATTTGTGGCCTTTAGCCCTTTCTTCATTATGAATAAACCTGCTGAAAAAATCTTCTTCTTCTTCTTCATTATTGGTACCACTAATCTAACATTATCTTTTTTGTTATAAATAAAATTTACAATTCCATCAGAAAACACACTCTTTTATTGTCTCTTTCAATATATAAAAATTCTGCTACCCTCGGCAAAAAACTTTCAATTATCCTTTTCGTTTGAGTCTCTTTCTTTATGCAGAGCTTCTTCAATCTTTGCTTCCATAAGCTTCTTGACTTTTGACAGCTTGCTTCAATTATATTTTTGCAGCCAAATTAATCGAAACTTTGGGTGAAAGGCCGCAGCCAGTTTGCATTCTTCGTCTTCCATTAATCGTCCCATTGTTTTATCCCATTTAATAGGGCATTGGCCAAAAGTGTACAACAATGCACCAAGGATAAAAAATCACGGCAACAACCAATGTAAAGGACTATAGTTAACGGAAGTTCAATTGAACTGAAGTTAAGAAAACCGTTAACATTTTTTTAGTTTAACTTAAAAGTTAAATCGTTAAGGAAATTGTTAACTTCGATAATTAAGCTCTGATCGATACAATACATTACATTTTTTTCAATTTACTTATTATATCTTTCTCGTATATTAAAACTCTAAGTACACTTCCAAATATGAAAAGTTAAAGAGAAATATGAATATATATTTTTTTAGTTGTTTCAAATTTCATCAGAATCCCCGCATTGATTTCCTTCCTCGATTGCGAAAACAAAGTCCTTTGTTTACTCTGCGGGTAAATTTGGTTATGATTAAAGTTGCTCGAGTTTCTAGATCTACTGCCCAAATATTATATATATACATATACACCAATCCAATAACTAATCCTTTGAAAAGGGACTTGGAATTTGTTATCTCTTGCGATGAATAAGGTTCATCATGATTCTTTATTGAGTCTGTCGTTATTCAACTCATCAATAAAATAATTTTCAAATGAAAAAGTTTTTTTGCATCAATTGTTAAATTTATAGGGATAAATCAACGAAATGTCTTTGCTTGATCATCTGACATAAAATAAAGTAGAAAATAGATCTCGATTTATTAATAAATAATTTTTTACTTTATCCATAGCGAAGTATTTTAATAAAAGGGTCTCAGGTTGAGAGTAGCAATCCACAAATTGTAATTCATTCAGGCTGAATTTTAGGAACTGATAATTTTGTCGAAAATTACAATGCGTCTCGTTCAGCGCCTAAAAAGACTTTTTCATATAGTCTGTGTGGATGTATGTATGGATGTACCTACTATGAATAGATTTCTTTTTTCTCACACCGTTCATCCAATTGAAATGAAATTGAAAACATACAGTATTATTTTTACAAAATGAAGCGCTGATTAGTTTTTGGCCCATAGTTCTTTATTCTAGTAGATTTTAGTTTTTTCTAAATATCTTGAAAATGGGTTCGCCCAGAGGCTCCCAAATTGTGCGCCGTGGCGCCCCAGGAAACTCAGTTTACACTGTGAACTCCTGAAGATGGGCTTATACTCCGAAATATATATATAGAGCCGTGCTAAACAAGCATCTTATATTTTATTTTTCTTAAACCTACCTAGTATTTTATATTTGAAATTTTAAAAAAATCCTATAATTTTCTTTACTTTAGTTTAAAGATCGATGCGGAAGATGTTAACGGATTTTAATTTTTTATGCCGTTTTTCTTCTTTTTACAATAGGCCACTTTTCCGCACTAAAGTGTTATCGAAAAAAAATTCAGTTTTTTCGATCCGCCCTATTAACCAATTTCCATCAAATTTAATATTATGTTTTAAATACTTCAAGGAGCATAAAAAAGGTTATATCAAGTTTTTAGTAAAATTACATTTTAAAGTACTATATTCACAGTAAGAAAGTACTTTTTTAAAAATATATTTATTTAGCTGGTATAATATTATAATGTACCTCATTTAACTTTGTTTTAGTAAGTAGAATGGATAGGCTTCTCTCAGAGAAATGCTAAATTTAAGAGAAAATTTGAAGAATATAATCATAGCAACTATGTTCATACCAGTGGCATATGCTCCATGGATGATGTGGATGTGGATTGTGGATTCTGCGCATCCCTAAAATTTCGAAACGTCAAGACTATTTTCATACAGTGTTACAAAAAAATATAATGTTAAATTTTAAAAAATTTTGGTGTTTTTATCTTCAGTAAAATCCATTGTTAAAGAAATGGAGGAATCGAATTAAAATAAAAAATAGCCATCAATTCTCATTTAATGTCTCATCTACATATATCAAAGAACTTCCAGCCATTTTCTAGTAAAGTGCTATTCTCATCCATTTTGTATTTTTGGCTCCCATTTTCATTTCTATTTTAGTATCTCCCCTTTCTAGAAAGCCCGGGAGGACCCTTTGTATTCATTTCAAATTATTTCGATGGTGTCAAAGTTAAATTTTTTCCTCATTATATCTAAACAAATACCGTATTTCGACTCTCTGAATATTAGAATCGATAACAATATCTTGGGAATTAATTGTTTATTTTTCTATGAAAATCAAAAATTCAGACCACAGGGGGACTTTGTATACCATATATTTCAGATTTTTTCGATGGTGTCAAAGTTTAATTTTTTCGTTTTATGTATGCCTAATCGTAAGTAAGATATATAAATGAATAATAAATGAATTTTTAGCTTCTCATTTTGTTTTTTGTCTAGTTAGGCCAAATGTCTTACTTCAATTAATTATTAAGCTTCGCGGCGCACTTGTGAAGTGGCCGCGTCTCCCCAGGGCGTCGCGGCGCACAGTTTGGGAACCTCTGGTCTATCTATCAATAAATAGTTTTTTCAAATTTTGTTTTTCCTTCCACGTCCCTCTCGTCATTAAAAAATAACGTGCCCCCATTATTTGAATCGCCCCCTCCATTAATTTATTCGCCCCTATGTCTTCTCTAACATATCATATTGGCTATTGAATATATACGTGGGATTCGTATTTTTCATTAATCCCGATCCTGTGGGTTCATTTTGGCTTGTCGTGTTATGTCTAGGGTTTATAAAATAAAAGGTGTTCATATAAGATAAAATATTTATTAACAGGTGATAATATTCTATATACAGGATTATAAATAATAGCAACTTTCACTTAAACGGGGTTAATTGGGAATAGCCGTAACAGTAATTGTAAATCGTTTGAGAGACGAATAACGAATTATTCGTTTAGAAGCTGAGGGATGAATTTATCGTGTCGTAATGCGTCTGTGTTTGAATCTTAGAATTCTAATTAATCATTCAATTAATTGTTGTTTATACTTTAATTATTAGAATCTACCAATATATACAATTTATGTTAGTTTAATAAGAGTAGATTCCGACAGGTAGATATTATTACGAAACTAATAGGCTTTCGTTTTACTTTTGTATGGAATATTAAAAAACCTGCATAGACTTGAAATGTTTTTATTTTTTTCTATTATATATATTAAAGTTTTTCCAAAGTTTCCATCAAGAACTTCGACTGTCTGTCTGCTTGTAAGTGCAGCAAGGGCTGTCTATACACGACATTATGCCTTAAGGGCGGGGGAGAAAGATCGCGTGGTGGAAAATTCCATATTTAGCAAAAACCGAGAGGTGATCCGCGATTGGAAGTAGGTGAACATCTCTTTGGAACTATTTAGGAAGTACTTGGAAATATTTGGAAGCACTTGGAAATATTTGGAAGAACTTGGAAATAATTGGAAGTACTTGGAAATATTTGGAAGTACAAGTGAAAGTAGGTGTACAGCATATTAGGTCGCGGTTCACCACCCGACAAAAACATTCATATTGGAAAATAATTTCACACACTGTCATTATATTCTTTGATATATGGCTTATTTTCTTTCGGCATACCATCAAAGACTTTTAAGGGTTCATGGCTTACTTGAAGGGGTGAAAAAACGTTATTTGCAAGTGGCTGTCTTTTGATGGAAATCCCTTTGACCAATATCTGGTTTGCAGATGATACAATTGAAAAATTTCTTATTAAAATTTCAAACCTACATTTATATGATTTCTCATTTTTTAAGTGGGAGATAAATTTAAAAACCTAATTTATCGATCGGAGAATTTACCACTGCTCGAAGCCCCTAAAAACTTAGTAAATTGGATATTGGATTGTATCTAACTTTCTGAGATTTGGCTCGTGATCCCGGCTTCTTTCCTTCTACTCTGTTCTTTTCACGATGGATGGGCCAGCCCATACAGGCCTTTAGGAGATGGACCTTCTGGTGTATCTCCTTCTCACATCAATATCACAAAAAAAGAAAAATTGAAAAGTTCAATAATTTTGACTTAAATAAAAGCCGAATACTTGTGAGTAAATGTCGTGTGTCGCAAACCCCATATGTTTTTTCTTATTTCTTTTGTGATTTAATAAAAATACTTGTTTGATTAAGAGTCTTGAGGCATAAAAACTAAATAATCGAGTGAAGTAAAGTGGAGGGGGGACGAAGGGAAGTTGGGAAAGACAAGTTTCAGAGGAGAAAGAGTGAGATAATTTTGTTATCTCTTGCGCGTGCCACTCGAGACTTGGAATCCTCCCCCCGCCTCAACCCCTCACCCCCACACTATCCCTCAGTTTGATACCCTCCCATTCTCAAAATGTGGCCAGAGCGCCTCATATTTTGACAGATAACTTCATTAACCCGGCCAGCAAGAGGAGATCCCTCATCTCCTGTTCTCAGAGGAAGCGAAAATAAAGAGAGGAAGGGGTGAAGGGGGCGGGAAGGAAAAGGATCAGGGTGGTTTGTATACACCTTCGAAATATAGAAGAGCACCATCGCATCCTAGAGAAACCAACCCAACTCTAATCAATTTCAGAAATTAACCAAAGATAAATATAAAACTTGTTTTTTGTTTATTATCATTTTCTACCATATATAACATATATATCTTTTCAAGTGGGCACTATTGCTAACATTGCTATTATTAATGGCACGAAATTTTCTCTGGAGAGAGACGAACTGGTAGAAATTTTAACTGAGAGTAATGGAAGGCAGCCCAGGGGTAGTGAAGAAAGAAAAAAAATATATAATAAGGTATAATTTATTGAATTTTTCTCATTATTATTATTTATTTGTTGCATTTGGACCCTTGGGATCACGCAAAGCTTGATGTTTCTTTCTGGTTGGACATTACACGCCTCTATCTTTTTCCGGAACGTGTAATCGCGGTCCATGGTCAGGCTATGTAATTTTCCTGGCCGGATGAGTGTGCTGATGTTAAAGGTGCCCAGGTATGTATGGATTTTTGGTGTTATTCTTCCATTGTTTCTTCCTTGACTTCGTGATGGTCCGTGTCCCCCAGAATCTGAATGCCCGGTTGCGACTCGAGGGTGGGTGGATTGGTTACCACCTGGAATAATCTTGTTTTTGCCTCTCACGATTCATGGTTGCTTGTTACGAAATTTTGTCCTGCGCATGCGCGAGGTTTTGTAGAACCAGAGATTGTCAGTTTCTGGAGCCGAGGGGCCGGTTATTTATTATTTTCAAATAAATTCACTTTGCTTCTTGCTGGGATCGAACTGATGAAATCTAGGTTGATGTTCTCCTAATAGGATTAGAAAAGTTGGTGATTTAACCGATTGCGCTACCGACCCCTCAAGTTTTTCTCATTAATATATCAAAGAATAATTGACATATTAACGAGAAATGTTTTGATCGTGCTTTTTTGAAAAAGTTAAATATCGCGAGACAACTGCGGTTGAAGCTATTGGGGTCTGCGGAGTCTTAAGTCTGGACCAAGAGAGAAAAAAATATGATCCATTTAGCTACAATTCAACGTCATTTTGCGTATAGCTCGCATGACACTGGGATGGACCACCAAATGAATTTGAAATCTAAGCTGTTATATATTCAATTTCCCAGTACAGAGCGGTCGATCTATTAGCACGTATTAACGCATTAATTAATCGTATGTTTCCTACATTTGATTCGCGATTGAATCAAATGTAGGAAACATAAGTATAATTTATTAGATTTTCATTCCCTTCTTTCCTATCAAACCGACGTTTCGGAGGATTCTTCTCTTCTTCTTCAGGGTCTACAAACCAATATTTCAAAATTATAAAAAATCGGGGTTGGTCATCATTAATAATACAACAATAATACAATTATAAATACAAGTACCAGACACAATCAGACTATCAATAGAAATAAACAATTTAATCCCTTCAAAGGGTCAATTAAGGAAACAAACAAAGTGTTTCCTTCCTCTCTTCATAGCAGTGTTTAAAATTTTCTTCTTTCTTATCAGAAGCATTAAAATATAAAACGTTTTTTTTTTCTTAATTATAGATAAATGGCTTTGTAATTTAACATATATAGACCATACCCCTTCCAAGATAGATGCGCACAAAGAGTGCGTACTGGGATTAGTCATTAATTAACAAAATTTATACATAATATGGTTGATTCAAACATCTCTCACATCGCGACGTAAATGATAGGTCGGACGTTTTGGATCTAAATATATGTTATGATGGAATTGTGAATGGTTTAAAATAGTTCAATGAATGATTGAGGTGTATATAATGGAATTTTGCTGTCTGTACATTTCTATATTGTGTATATACGTATATGCTTGTTTGAATCAACCATATTATGTATAAATTTTGTTAATTAATGACTAATCTCAGTACGCACTCTTTGTGCGCATCTGCCTTGGAAGGGGTATGGTCTATATATGTTAAATTACAAAGCCATTTATCTATAATTAAGAAAAAAAATTGCTGTTCTATTTTAATGCTTCTGCTAAGGAAGAAGAAAATTTTAAACACTGCTGTGGAGAGATGAGGAAACATTTTGTTTGTTTCCTTCATTGACTCTTTGAAGTAAGTGAATTGTTTTTTCTATTGATAATCTGGCTGTTTGATTTTGTACTTGTATTTATAATTGTATTATTGTTGATAAAATAAATGATGGCCAACCCCGATTTTTTATAATTTTCTAATATTGATTTGTAGACCCTAAAGAAGGAGGGAAGAATCTTCCGAAACGTCGATTTGAAGGGAAGGAATGGAATGAAAATCCAATAAATTATACCTTATTTAGATATGTGATAATTTTTTCTTTCTTCACTACACCTGGGCTGCCTGCCTTCCATTATTTTCAATTATTGTTATTATTTTTGGAGCTACGAAATCAACTTAAACAGCCAAAATAGTAGAATTTTTTTATTGGAACTATAATAATGAAAAGAGGAAACATTAAATTTGACTAAAGCATTTTAAAATATTTTTCAAAATCGTTTTTTTTTAATGTAATATCTTATAAGATTGGAGTAATTTTTGGAGACGGACTGATAAGTGAATTAAGTGGATATCGATGAGGCAGTAAAAAATATTGTTAGTGCCACTGAAAGAGGAGACAGAGGAGAATGTCGCATTGGATTTCCTTCACTGACTTTTCAAAACCCTGAAGAAGGAGGTAATAGCCTCCGAAACGTCGGTTTTATGAATAAAAAGATAGTGTAAATTATCTTCTTCTTTTTTTGGACTGCCTCATCGATATCCACGTAATATCTTATATTTTTACATCGATTTTGATAATCAATTAAATTCCCAACTAAAATTTTAATACATCATTAGGAAAAATTCAGAGAAAATAATTTATTGAGATATTGTGTTCGACATGAAACATAAAATGATTTCCAAGAATAATTATTGGACTGTCATTCAATTAATAGTGGTAATAGAACCTTGCATTGTTTTGTGTCGTATCTCAATATTTATATAGATAGATATTTTATTTGTGAATTAATTGATTGGTCGATCAAGGGAAGGAGAATAATGGAATTGGAATAATTATCGCAAAAGGTTTTTTTATTTAATTAGTTTTTTCCTCTTATTAAAAACAAGGACTAAAAGATGATCAAGGACAGTCGATGGTAGAGAAGTAATCTCCGGAGTCGAAGATCAAATACAATATATACATTAATTCATGTAAAATAATTGGTTTAATAAATGTATTTGTGAATTATAATGTAGTGAAATTTTTTTATTAAGAATCGAATAGAGTATCACTTAATAAAGTGCAACCGATCGTTGGTAGAATTACTTTAGAATTATTAATATGTCTATTCCTTTATAATAATCCAATATCACTGCCTATTTGTGTTGACTTGAAATAAAAAATAGCCATCGATTCTCAAATAATACTTGAGTAATAACCATTCTACATTGCATTTTTGACGTTCCGATATTACCATTGTTATTGGATAAAAAATACTTAGTAGGTTTCACATTAAGATATAAAAATAAAACGAATTTATTTTTGGAGAGTCTTTAATCTCGATATATATGTTTCGGGTGACTAACCCATCTTCAGAAGCAACAGAAAGTAACTTTGTTACTTGATCGAGATTAAAGACTCTCCAAAAATAAATTCGTTTTATTTTTATATCTTAATGTGAAACCTACCAAGTATTTTTTATCCAATAATTTTAAAAAATGTTTCACCAAGTACTAACACCAAATTCCTTCAAAACTATTACCATTGTTAGCTATTCCTGAAGACATGGAGGAATCGATGTAAAATAAAAAAATCCCTGCGGCAGGCCGTAGGAAGAGGTAGATTTTGAAGGGGCTCTACTCCCCTTTAGACTGCTCCTATTAACAACTTTTCAGACACAGTTGTAGAGGTTAATTAGTAGAATATTAGCCATTTGTAACCAAACTGGTATCATTCATATTAACGGTGCTATGATTTTTTTAAGAATTCAACCCCCCACCATTTCCACACCCTTGGGGCTGAAGTCACCAAAAAGTAATAAGTTCTTGCTTACATCAAGACTAAATTTTGGGCCAAGTTTTATTGCAATCAGTTGAAACGTCTTGGCCTGCAGTGCACCCACAAAATTGTGATACATACCCCCCCCCCCCATATATATATACACACTTTTGAATGGAGGGTGGTTTTGGTGTCTAGGGGACATGATCAAAAAAAACTATGATGAAATTTTCCGGACGTCGCAGCATGAGAGTGAGCGCAATAGGTATATTTCTTCGAAATCTACCTAATAACGATCGATTCTCATTGGTATTGCTGAAGGAACATTCATTTTTTGATGCTTTGACCATTAATGGTAACCACTGCTGAAAATTAATAAAGTAAAGGGTGTGTAGTTTCACCTTGAAACTACACACAACTGCACTATTAATTGAATATCATGTTTAACCTAAAACCTACACAACTTTCTCTAAGTAACATTGCTGAAAAGATGGAGAATCGACTTAAAATCAAAAAGACTAGATTAATTTTTGGGAAACAACTCTGGGGGGTTGAGTTTTTGATTTTAAGCCGATGCCTACATATCTTCAGGATAATAGTTCCCACCAATGATAAAAACGTCAAAATTGCAATGTAGAATGGTTATTTCTCAAGTATTAGATGAGAATCGTTAGCTATTTTTGATTTTCAGTCGATTCCCCTAGATCTTCAGCAAAGTAACGGATGAGATAACAAAGCAGCTGATAGCGTTGCTTATAAAATTTCCTCTCAAATTTAGTATTTTACATAGCCTATCCATTCATAATAAACCAAGGTTAAATGTGCTATATTAAACCAATCAAATGAATAAATTTAAAAAAGTACTTGGCTACTTTAGGGAAATTACGTTAAAATGTAATTTTACTAAAAACTTGATATAACCATTTTTGGGGTTCTCAGTGGGCTTAAATAGAATATTAAATTTGATCAAAATGATTAAGCCATTTTCAAGATATTAAATGTTTATTGGTTATGTCAGGGCTGTCCAACTTGCGGCCCGCGGGTCGCATGCGGTCCAGCACAGTAATTAATGCGGCCCGACATAAAATTATAAATTTCCGTAAAACATTGAAATTTTTATGTTACTGGAAAAGATAGATATCTGATACAATTTGACCTGATATTTTTTTTTCTAAAATAAAATCTCCCCAAAAGGTTTCGAAGAATAAAAGAAGATTTTCAATTTCTAATGTGAAAAATGTATGGAGATTTCCGAAAAATAATCACAATTTTGGAATATTTTGATCCATTTTTATTAGATTAAATATTTTAACGGCAAAGTTTCTGATTGAATGTATGGTACTCCTATCAGATATTGAACTGAAAGAAATATTTAAAAGTGTCTTTTTATTAAAATTCCATAAAAATTATCTACCCAAAAACAAATATTCTTCCTGGTTTCACAATAATTATTCACTTTTTAGAAATATGAATTTACATATACCTACCTACCTAAAGCTATTTTCGAGAATCAAATTCATTAAAAGCAAAATTATAAGCTCAGCTATCAGGTGACAAAAAATAACCAAGTTTAGAATAATTAAAAATTATTTTTTATCTAATATTTCCATTTTTTTAAATATTTATTATTTCAGTAATTAAAAATAATTAATCTAGAAAATTGACTAAAAAGAATGATCTCTCTTCCTTTATGGCAGCTAAGGAAAGGATTCAAATACAAGTCCAGACCTGTTTTAGACTAGTAGAAGTTAATTTCTTAATTTCTATTAGTCTAAGAATGGCCTTTTGACTATTGCACTTGGACTAATTGAATACTCGTTATTATACATAGGTATATTGAGAGAACATTCAATTAATTCAATAATTTGGAATTGTTAAGAAATAATTAAACTCGATATATTTCTAAAAGACTTCAAATTGCTAATAGAAGTGGATAAATGAGTTAAAAACAAAATCCTGAAGGAAAAGAACCCAAAGAATATATGATTAACAAATATCAATGGAATTAGTAAATTTTATATGCGGTCCGAGGGATTTGTTTTTCCTTCAAATGAAGCCCGTGTAAGCCAAAAGGTTGGACATCCATGGGTTATATGTAATCCATTCCAAGAAAAGGCTTTGCAATGCAGGTTGCATTCCTAGGCGCTGAATATTAAAATTTTGCTTTTTGGTTCAAATTTTAGCAAATCTTAAATAATTTTAATATTGATTATTAATTATATTGAACCCATAATTTTACTTTACCATTAGGAATCTATATATAAAATTAAGGTTTTGTCTGTACATTGGTCCAAATCACGCCAAATTTTGGTTGCACACAATTCAAGCAAAGTTATGAACGAAAACAACCTCAACAAAATTCATGCCTGTCTGTATGTATGTCTGTATGTATGTCTATCTGTTTCAGTGGTTTCCGAAAAGTTGCTCACGATTCACGTAAAAACGGCTGAAGGGATTATTATGAAATTTCATATTTACATCAGATGTCTTCTAACTTACGTTTTTAGCTATATAACGTTTTGATATTTTGACCCCAGAATGGGGTTTGGGGGGCGCACGAATGAAAATTATCAAATAACTCCTAAACTATTAACCCTACGACAAATTTTATAATAAACAAAGTTGTAGGGGATGTGATTTCTGACAACTTTCGTTTAAAAAATTTCCCCAAAAACCCATTTAAAAAGGGGGGGGAGGGTGAAAAAATGTAGATTCTTGCCATTGGAACAAATTCAACCAAATTTTGTATAC
>JALMQS010000099.1:55704633-55763209 GCA_024734495.1 Forficula auricularia | reverse complement strand
GCTATATAACGTTTTGATATTTTGACCCCAGAATGGGGCACGGTGGGGGGGGGGGCGCACGAATGAAAATGATCAAATAACTCCTAAATTATTAACTCTACGGCAAATTTTATGACAAACAAAGTTGTAGGGGATGTGAGTTCTGACAACTTTTCTTAAAAAAAATTTGCCCAAAAAGGGGGGGGGGAGGGTGAAAAAATGTAAATTCTTGCCCTTGGAGCAAACAACCAAATTTTGTATACATAATCTCTGGGCCTCTAGGGAGCTAGAAATGCAAAAACTAACCACCCAAAATGGGGGGGTCAAAAAATTCGGGGGGTGTGGTGGGTGGGAGTAGGGGTGAAGGCGAGATTCGAGGGCTGGGGGTCCAGGGGGCGTGCCCTCTGGCTAGCAAGAGGGCCGCCGAAAGCGGGCCTTGCAGCTAGTTTTAAATAAAATTTCACATTTATTTGTTTTAAATTGAGATTTGAGCTGAAATTGATTGGTAATAATAAAGAATCATTTTTGCCTTGCCTATAGAAAAATATTTTGAATTTATTTAAATTCATTATAAATGGGTGATTTTTTATCATCTGACGAATGCCCGTTAAAATCGATTCCTTAATTCAAATGCGATCAAAGAAGAAAGTGAGAATTTATTTTGCGAAAAGCCCACGGATAGAATAATTCTCTACACTCTGCTGGGCATTAACATGTGAGAGCTTACAAATAAGAAAAGGACAAGTCCAGACAAGTTTTAGTCAAATACTAATTATTAATCAATCTTTGTTATTCTAGAAACGCCCGTATTTGAAGTAAAACTTAACTCTTTAAAATAAAGAAATAATAAATAAAGTGCACTTGACCCCAATACAGATTTATTACAGCAAATAGAGAAATAAAAAAGAATTTCAACATTTGTTAAAGGCCCCTTTTTTATTTGCTTCATTTTTTCGAAATATCTTAAAAACGGCTGAATTTATTTTGATTAGAAAAAATAGTGAAGCCATGACATTTTGGTCTACAAAATAGTTCTAATAGAGTGAATATATAATTTTTTTTTTTTCAAGATATTAATTATTTTGTCAAACTTCGAAATCATCAAAAAGGAGTTAGAATCATTTCAGTGCTAAAAGGAAGAGGTTATTTGTAAATATGCATCACTAGAGTCTAGCAGACGCCATGCGACCTTAAACGTAACTAAAAGTAAATATTAAAAATTTATTTAATTCTTTATTGACAACAGCTGTATGGATTGTCCGCAGGACAGCTATTTGAGATTTAATAAATCGTCGGCTTAGAGTGTAAATCTGCTAACTTCACTTTTTATCATATATGACATATTAATACCATTCGAAAGAAAATGAGATGCAGCATCGTCCAAGTAAAACTGATACTTAAAATTACGATTGTAAGTTGTAGAAAATAATGTGAAAAATAGTTTCTTTCCTAAACAACTATTTAAATTTTGAAGGAGACAATAAAAGAGCGTGTCTTCTGCTGGAATTAGTTATAAATAAATCAATCAATCTTTATTTCTCGACCTGCTTAGAGGCACAAGTCCTCGGTGGCTAGGTCCTCCAAACATCAATACAATCTAGCTACAATACATTAACAAACATCAATACAAATTAATTACAACAATTTAACAAATAATAAAAAAGTAAAAAAATAGAAATGTATGCTCATTAACAAATAACATGACCATAGATTTCCATCAAAAGACAAAAAGTAATTTATAAATTCCGCGCAAAAACCCGATACCAGGAGAAAGCGACGCATTAGCCATCCCGGCATTTGCCATAAGTTGTTAAGGAAACCTGGTCAAAACCTTAACAAGGATGGTAATATTATTATAGTTATATTATTAATTCCAGCAGAAGACACACTCTTTTATTGTCTCCTTCAATATATGGAAATTCTGCTACCCTTGGCACAAAAACATTTAATTTATTTAAATTTTGTTTGTTTTTTCTCTGCCCTGTAAAATTTTCTTGTTGTGAGATAGCAGGTTTACACTCTAAGGCTACCAAATTCAATTTTGTACTTCTAATGAATTTGCAGCCCAATAAATATGCCTTCTTTAAGCTTACTATCGAGTTTAGAAAAAGTTTTTCTCAAGTACCCAAAACCCTCACCGTGTTTGTCCAAAGCCTCAACAAAATTGTTCATCAGCCCTAGCTTTCTATGCAACGGTAGTAACAAAAAATCCTGTCTTTCTCAAGTAGAGGGTGATTCCTAACACTCTTCTGTACAGGAATTAATTTTTTAGTCAAGGGGTACTGATGGGTATATATTCCCATTATACAACAATACTACTATTTTTCGATGAATCTAAAAATAGTCTCCACTTGTTTGTGGTGTGAATCTTTCCAAGTTTAGTGAATTGTATAGCCTAGTAATAGCTAGCTACTGTTGGCACTTTATTTTTATTTATTTAGTATAGCCTTATTAATTAATATAGCTATTTAATATTAGTTTTAATTGCATTTAAAAAATATGTCACAAGTCGCTATTTCATATCATTAATACTTTATGAATTATAGGAATTCGAATGAGGGCTGCATAGACTTTCAAATAAAAAAAGAAAGTCTAAGTTAAGCCGGGTGTGGAGACCTGAAACCATACAACTATAAAACTATTAAATGTGGGTGTTCCGCAAAAAATTTAGGTGATTAAGAAAAACAGATATTCAATTTAAGTTTTCAAGACTAAATTAATAATTAAAAATTAGGATCCTCTCCATTATAATTTTTCCTGGGGAAATTTTTCACATAGGTGGTTTTCCATTGCATTCCCCTGAAGGAATCAGATTATAGACGATCAAATATTTGCAGAGCGTCGGTCTTGAACCTTCGCTAGTTTGCTATTTGACCACTCGGCCAACCTGACTCTTTATCATGTATACAATATTTAATGTTTATAATAATTTAAATTATGTTAAGCTTTTATGAAGGCATTAAAGCCTTGTATTCAATTGTGTTTTTACCCACATTATTCCACTCTTTCTAGGAATTAAAATAAAAAAATTAAATATTGCTCGAAAGTCACCTCGGGTGTATGTACACTTGTACAGGTCCCATTTACCATATTTCTATAAAATAACGAATTGATTGCCTAATCTTTATTCTATTGGATGCCTGTGTGTTTTATTTTTTCTCTTTTTTTTTTTTTTTTTTTTTTTTTTTTTATATTCAAGCAAGCCCTACAACTGTTGTTGGTCCTAATTTTCCAGGTTAACTGCATGTCTCGTACCGACAACCGACAGGTGACTCATTCCTTTCCACCAATCATTCTCTCACAGTCATTGTTCTCATATAGTACAACTCTATTCGTTTTTCGATCGTGCTTTGCATATTTTTTTGTTTTTTGTTTTTGTTTAAACAACATTTTGTAATTAAATTAATTTTTCTAGATAAAATTTTCAAATAAAATCAACAAGTCCTTTTTACCTCAAGCTACTAATAAAGTTACTTACCTCCATAGAGATAATTAAATTAGTTTTTAAATAGTTTAAATGTAGATGCAAAATATATAATCATATTATTTCTTTTTTTAATGCACTCTAATATGAACTTTCGTATCTCTATCAAGTCTACTTTATTCAGAACATATCTAAATAGAGACATGTTTTTCAATTATATATTATACACAAACATTATAATACCTTATTGAATTACAAATGAAATTATAATTTGATAAAATATTAAAATAAATGACCTCTATTTAGATGTTTTTGCCTTGGTTAAAAAGGTGCCAATTGGAATAGAAAGAGGAAATATTTTCCCATATTAATGAAATATATGGGCGGTCGGACTTTTAGAGAAATGAAAGTGCATGGGATTGAGTTGAGTGGGGTCGAAGGATTGTGTCAAACCAGTCTCTATGATGATGTTTATTTTATATCAAATTACTTAAAATTGAACCAACTAATTTGCGTTCGAGCTTTCTGAGCAAAGGCTTTGGGTTAAAATTGAATATATTTAATAAATGTGATACATTTTAAAATTTGAGTGAACCACTCTAATTATGCGAAGGTACTCATGCACAGTAAGCAAATATAATATTACTAAGACCGTTGGTGAAGGTAGAGGTTTTGAAACTATATTTTATTCATTTATATTTAGGTACCTATATTTATTTGTATCAAGCAGAGGACACCCTTATTTAATTATCTCTTGAACAACTGTTTTCTTTGCAAGAAAATATTTTTTCATATTTAAAACTAACTGTTTATAATTTGGATTTTAAAATACCCACATACACAGACATATATTTATATAAACACATCTAAATAATAGTAACTCAGAAAATTAATTGGATCTGATTTAATGTACTAGGGCATAAATAAATAAACTGCCTCGGATCGTTGCTAGGCTTTATCCAAAGTCATTTTAAATATTAATATGTTTATTCCTTTATTATTAAACAGATATCACTGGCTATTTGAAGTCCATGTTGACTTAAATTCCAAATTAGTCATCAATTCTCATCTAATAGTTGAGGAATAGACATACTACAATATGCATTTTGACGTTTCGATCATCATTGGTTTCCATTGCTGAAGACATGTATTAAAATCAAAAATAACGATCAATTCTTATCTAATTCTAAAGGAATAACCTTATTGCATTCCATTTTTTATGTTTACCTCTGCTGAAAACAGAACGGAAAATTTACCACTGCTCGAACTCCCTAAAAATTTAGTAAATTGGATATTGGATTGTATCTAACTTTCTGAGATTTGGCTAGCGATCCCGGCGTCTTTCCTTCTACTCTGTACTTTTCACGATGGAGGGGCCATTCCATACAGGCCTTTAGGGGATGCACCTTCTGGTGTATCTCCTTCTCACGTCAATATCATTAAAAAACAAAAAAAAACAAAAAAAAAACATGAAATAATCGAATTAAAATTAATCAGACTAAATTATTTTTTGGTAAGCAATTCTGTTGGATGACTACTGATATAAAGAACTAACGTTTATGGGCCTAATCAGCCCTTCATTTTGTTAAAGTAATGTTAGATTTTCAATTTAATTTGAACGGTGTAGAAAAAATCATCCACGAAAAAATAGAATCTATACATAACTTTACATACATACATCCGCACGCACTATGGTAAATTGAAAAATGGCACTTTTTGGCCTCTGGACGAGACCCCATGAAATTTTTGGCAAAACCGTCACTCGCTAAAATTCAACCTGATTGAATACTACGATTTGTGAATTTGTTTGAGACTATGGGTTCCGTAGTCTTTACCCGAGGACCCTTTGAAATCACGCTTGGCGCGAGACGGATTACAATACCCTTGCTTTAGATAAAGTAAAAAGCAAAATCACATTAATAAAATGGAACTGAGGTAGCAAATCGGGAGGAATCGAATGTTTAAATGGTAAACTCTACCTCTTCTATTCTCTATTTACATATTTAAAGCTTATGTAAAAATTATCCTTTCATACATATTTGATGCCTAAGCTCTGGAACATTCCATCAACGACTGGACTCGCCTAGCTCTTACGCAGCTTTCCTTCTTCTGCGCGCAATAGGTTGCCTAAATACAGGCGCCCCAACGTTATAAATCAAGCTCAAATTCAGACTACATTTTGAGGATTTAAATTAGTACAGTTATTTATTTACCCTTTATAATGCATTGAATAAAGTAAAAAACTTATATAAGTTTTTAATCCATTATAAATGATTTCCTAACATAAAAGCTGAAATTATCTAAAGGGGATGTTAAGAAAATCTTACCTTTCTCGAGTTTAAAGAAGAACGCACAAAGACGATTTATAACATCAAAAAATCAAAAAATCCTTTATTATTTACAAAGTCACCACTTCTGTCTTCTTAAGGGTTAGCAAAAACATTTTTGCGTTAAACTATAAGTTTTCACCGTAAGTATCACTTATCCTGTGTGAAGGCCATAATGGAGAGGACGCGTTTCACCCTACGAAAAATTGATATGATATAACTATAAATATTTTTGAGGTACATTTTACTTATATATACACTTATACAGCCATGTCCAAAAATATAAAACCAGTAAAAAATTTCAAATCTTAATTAAATTGTACTGCTTAAAATTTTTAATGTTAAAAAAAATCATACATAGAAAATTAAACACAATATTATATGCAATTGGATGTTGATGAAAGCAGTCCACGGTGGTTGTAAAAAATAAGACTATAGAGGTTTTATTATTTTACATTTATTTGTTAAACCGACGTTTCGGAGATTTATTCTCTCCTTCTTCAGGGTCTATATAATAGAGGGGAAGACGAACATTAATTAGTATTGGGATTTTCACAAATCATTCATAATATAAAAACAATATAAACAAAACAAAAATAATAATCATAAATCTACTTACAACAAAAAGTCAATGAAAGTAGTTCAAAAAATAGTTACTTTCTGTCTCCCTTGACAATGCCAAAAAAAAAAACATTATAAAATTTTTTTTTCATCTCGAATAGAAAACAAAGTAAAAAGCAATTGATGATCCATATGTTAATGAGATATATATAAATGAATGAATGTATAACATGTCCCCACCAATCATTGGATGCGCAGAATATCGTTGCGCATATCGGTATAGTTGTTGGGTTTTTTTTTTAAATTTATATTACAATTATTTACAAATTTATAAATATGGTCATTATCAGTCCCAAAATTTTTACAAAATATATACAAAGTTATTTTTTTTTTTTTTCCTTTTAAAAAACATAGTTCGGAACGTCATTAATATATTTACATATTATTAATTTTTTTTTTTTTTTTTTTTTTTTTAATTAAATTCGTCACAGGAGTTTTAAATTATTAATCAAGCCATCCCAGCAATGGGATGGGGGTTATTATTACCCCCTCCCCCCATTTTAGGCAGATATTTTTTGCATTTTTAGACTTCTGGGGTCGCATTGATCATGTATACAAAATTTGGTTGAGTGTGCTCAAATGGCAAATTTAGTTTTGATATTCAAACTAGTTTTTGAGCTAGCTCGTCCACACCAATTTTGTCACAGACTAACAGAATAACTAACAGAGTAACCAACAGACATTTTTTCAAAACAATTATTATCTTTAAAAATATAATTATTTAGATGTTCACTTATTAGGGCTTTTTTCTAGAGCGAAATGCCATGGTTTTTCCCAATTTTTTTAATCAAAATAGTTTCAACCCTTTTTGAGATATTTCGAAAAAAAAGAAGGAAAAAAACCACTTTTTTCATGCACGATTACAATACTTGACCATACCCTGTATGGAAAAGTAAAATATAGATTTGTTTAATCAATAGAGATACATTTTATATAAAAAAAATCGAATCGGATTATAATAACTTTAATTTTAGTATTTATTTTCATTTTAGATTAAATGAAAATGAAAATTTTAGCAAGTTTTTATAACATAAATAAACGTATCTTATGGCGCTAATGGAATTCACTTGTATTTTGTATATTTAATAGATAATTTAGAATTTATTTGTTTTTGCATTTTTAATGGGTTTTGATTTCAACCCAAATTCTAACGAGAAGGCTAGCTAATTCAACGTTCAATTTTCTCTCAATAAATAGATCTCTATATATAAACAGACAGCCTCAATTCATTTCCTCCTCGGAGAATATTCGCATCAAAAGGCCAGGTTTAAAAGAGAACCGTAGAGGCAAAACTGGAAAACAATTGTACCATCTATTTCACATTTTATTCCACATGTATGCGTAACCATAATAACCAAGCCATGTTAATTTGAATATCTCGACAATCTATGAAAGGAGTAAAGTTAACTTACTTATCTGGATTCTTTTTATTTATTGATTTTTTTATAATACATATTGTTCTCTCAAGGCCTTGGGCAAATATTATTTGCATCATGGCATCACCAATTGACTTTTAAGTATTTTTTCCGAGTCAGTGAAAAATGCTTTTTATTTTAAAAAAATGAAATAGTAAAAATATTTTCTTTCTTGTTCACTACCCTCGTCTTTTTCAATTGCCAATTTTATAGACGATTTTTCATTTTGAAAGAACTATAATAATGGTTCGGAAATTACAACAAAATGTTCTTTTCTAAATGTTTTTATGATATTTGAATTGAGATTGTTATTAAAAAAAAAAATTTAAATACCATATACATACATACCATATGCGTATAAAGAGACTCTACCCATTATACGAATCATATTTCTTTCAATAAAGTTTATCGTTTCGTTTTTCAATTCACCTTCTAAGTATCGTTCTGGCAAAAATAAAAATACATTTTAACAAGCATCGAAACAGGAATAATAAGCTAAATGCACCATAATATAATATAATATAGTCAATGTTAGTTTTATTACTACCTTCATCGCAATATTTGCTTAATTTATGATTGTATGATAGTTTCATCTCCGGATTAATTGCATTTTAATTAATTAACGATTAATGCATCTGGTTTTAAGTTTACTGGTGTGTTTAAGGCTGGGAACATAGAGTATATAGAGTAATTCATTTTAAAATGTTGGTCTGAGAGAACTCCAAAGTGCCTATTTATTTAGGTGATGTTTATACCTGTCAGAGGTCAAAAATAACTAAACTTAAAATTATGAAAAAAGTTTGATATCTTATGTATTTTGGAAAATATAATGTACGCAACCCTGGGTAAGCGGTCCGACTCGCACTGGCTGTCTTTTTATTTAATAATAGCTGATGACCGGGCCTTCGGCCAGGCGCCACCTAGCTCCTGGCCGAGGGCGTTTCTTTGCGGCCCTTCGGCCCGGCGTCATATTACCCCTACTTAAAAAATTAAAATTATATTGAATGTAATGTAAGGCAGCCCAGTGGTAGTGAGGAAGGAAAAAATGAACACATATCAAATGGGGTGTAATTTATTGGATTTCTTCTTCCTTTTTTTTCAAACCGACGTTTCGGAGGATTCTTCCCTCCTTCTTCAGGGTTTCAAGGGGTCAATGAATGAAACAAATAAAATGTTTCCTTCTTCTCTCCACAGGAGTGTTCAAAATTTTCTTCTTCTTTAGCAAAGGCATAGAAAAACAATTTATTTCCTCCTTTTCTTAATTAGTAGTTACCATCTTAATTAGCAATTAGTCGGTTTGAAAGGAAAAGAGGAAGGATTCCAATGAATTACACTTTGTTTGATATGTGTTAATTTTTTCTTTCCTCACTACAACTGGACTGCCTTCGATTATATTCAATTAAAAGTTCGACCAGTCCGTCTCTTTCAAGAGAAAATTTCGTTGCAAAAAAATTAAAATTATATACTTGCAAAACTCAAAATTTATTATAACACTGTTATCTTTTTTTTTACATTTAACACTAGAACGCCCGGACTTTCAGATCCCCTAGAACGCCCGGATGCCGTCAATTTGACGACTTGCATTTTTCAACACTCAAACAAAATAAAATCATTCTGTTTCCTTTTATTTAATATTTTTTTTTTTTTTCTAATAATAAATATAATTCTATCATCAATTTATATATTAAAAATACATATTAATATATTACATTTTAATTTTTTAATAATCATTATGATATAAAATGAAAAATTAACATGCTATATTTATGGAGTATTATCATTAACAAAACCAGTTTCTATATTATATGTAGACCATATTTATTATTATTTTTCGTTGCAATTGATACATATATTTAGTACTTTTCCACTACATTTGCCTCAAACAAATGTTTTACATATATTACATATATTTATAGTTCTATTTTTTTTTTTTTTTTAGAATTTGACACTGTTTTCTACTTCTGCTTTGATTTACACTAGAGACACCCTCCTGATCTGATTCTGGAGGATCCTTTTTTTGTAAATATTCTGAGCGAAGCTCTTCAGCTAATCCCTGAATAAATTTTTTTTTCGCGAAATATTTATTCCATTTAATTTTTAATAAATTATCCAAGATCAATGCTGTTAAGTCCAAAATGTTGTAAAATGTATGTACAGGCCATCTTCTGGAACTAGCTTTCACCGAATAGAGTCTAGCCATTTGGTATATTATATCTACACCATATTTTGTTTCATTCTAATACTTTATACTTTCTGGAGTCTTTTTTTCATTAACATCTATTTGTACAGTTGAGTGTAGAGAACTCATCAATATTACATTTTTATTTGATTTTGCTTGATAAATGGCTAGACTTATATTTTCATTTTGAAATAATTTTGTAGAATATTTTTTTCCTTCATGTTCTTTATAGTTTTTGGTATTTCTCTTCTTACTCTATTCACTGTTCCCACTAAACTTGTGGACATTTTATTTAAAATTTTTGCAAGTGAAAGAGACGTGAAAAAGTTATCCACCGTAACGTTTCTTCCTTTGTTGATGTAGGGTTGAATTAGTTCTAAAAATGGCAGAACAAAACTGAAATGGCAAAACTAGGGGCTCGACATATATATATGGATTTCAAAACAGTAGGCTCCCTTGAAATGCTGTAAAATAATAAAGTGAAACATCAAAAGATAAAAAAAAGTGACATACAAAGAAACATAATTTCTTTATTTTACCACAAGTTTTTCAATAAAGATTGTAAATTAAAAAAAAAAGCCAGAACAAAAAATAATCCGAGGGTCAAAAAGGATGCAAATGTTCAAAAAAAAGAATGGCAATTATTCGTAGTTGAAAAATATAAAAATTGGGGTAAAAAAGAGTTATCGTCAAATTGACGGCTTTTGGGCGTTCTTGGTAAATCCATAATTTTCTCCTAAATAAAAATTCATAGGGTGTTATTTTTTTTTTTTTATTAGAAAGCTATTCGAAAATGATTAAAAGTCAGCGAGTTTCAAAGTTCTAATTTAAATAGTAACGAAATGAAAGAAATGAAATGTGAAAACCGTCAAATTGACGGCTTCGGGCGTTCTAGTGCTAAAGAAAAAATATTTTGAACAGTGACGGGCGGTGACATTTCAGCCAGGGATGCCGTCCAAAAAAGAACCCTTCAATTTTTAAAATTTTAATTTATTTTTCACTTCTTTTTGTATAATTCACTAATAAACGCGGAATTTTTCGTTAATTTTCAAATTTTATATTAGATTTTTTCATGAAACAGTATAAAAATACTATTGACGTTTTGAAATTTTAGGAATGCTCAACATTCAGAGCATCCATGGACCCTACGCCACTGATTTTCAACTAAACTCAATTTTATTTTTATTTTTAAATTTTAAATATGAAATATTATTATTTAAATAATAATATGTATAAAAAGCAGAGAATATGATATGAAGATATGACAGTCTCTCCCTTTTAATTACACATATTCTATTTATTTTTAAAGAAAAATTGTAAGTTCGAATGATAAGATTTGTTTTTAAATTAACAGAGAAAATTTTTAAATTATTTGAAAATGATTAGCTATAGTTTTTAAAATTAGGATCAAATTTACAGGCAAATAATTCTAACGGTAGCACTGTCATCTATTGGCAAATGATTCAAGCTTGACGCACGGACTTACGGAGCATTCTATCTCAACAAAAACACATGTGTAAAAAAAGGCCAAGTTCGAATAATAAAAACCGTTTGTCAAAAAAAGTAGTGAGATCTTATGTGCTTCAAAGTTCAACATCATCAATTTCTTAAATGGGTCTAGAATATAGTATAGTAACTTCAATTAAAACGCATGTTTTTCATTTCACATATCGGTCTATATTTATAGTTTGAACATTTTTAGTTGCACTGCCGTGCCCGCAAATATTATTAATATATTTTGATTTATTTTTTTTATGTAAGGATCAAAAGAAAAAAATATTCTATTCTGTTTTTAAAAACAGTGTTGCCTCATTCTATATATTATATTATTTCTGTTTTATATCTAACTAGCTGACGACCGGGCCTTCGGCCCGGCGTCACCTAGCCCCTGGCGGGGAGCGTCTCGTTCATACCAATTTAATAATTGAAATTTAAAATCTTACTGTAAGTATCGAAAGAATGTGCTGAATGAAATTGATTCAAAAATAAGGAAGAATAAGGAAAGATTTATTTAACACATTGCCTAAGCACGATCACTATCTGACCAATCAGAATCGTTCTAATAATTTAACGCTTTGGCATTGGCTATGCACTGGCCAATCAGATCGTTTCCACATACATATCCACATACTTTTCTATTTTATATATATAGATAGATAGATAGATAGATAGATAGATAGATAGATAGATAGATAGATAGATGTAATTGTTAATATAAAAAGAAAAGAAAGAAAAAATGTTTTTGTGAATGTGCCAAATATTTTTTGAAATTTGTTTTCTGATTATTTGAAACCCTGAAGAAGTCGGAAAAGTCGACGAAACATTGGTTGATAAATAAAAAAGTCACACATAAAAACTTGTCCTTATTTTCCTATTATAAACTCTCAAATTAATACAAATTATGGACGGAAATGATAATAATAATTATTAATATAGATGAGATTAAAAAATTTAGCGTGACTTGAATAAAGCAAATTCAATTTCATAATGGTTTGAGCACCTTTAAAAAGTATTTTCCCAGACATTGATAACTTTTTATTTATTTTTAAAGGAGTGGTCAACATATTGCCCACACTTCTATAATATAAAATTAAAAATGTGTTAGATAAACTTAATTATATTTTATCAAATGAATTTATTTATTTATTTTCAGAAGAAAATTAACTGGTTTAGCTTTGGAGTTTATTTTTGGAGAGAGTATATTAGAAAAAGCCAAGTCACTGGAGAGCTTCGGACATGGCGTTAACTGCCAAGGGAATTGACTTGGTAAAATAAAATAAGCACTCTTAATAGAAGTAAATACGGGATAAGATAAGGCGTCGGGATGAGGTCGGTCTATTATGGCAGAATGAGGGAGGTTCCATCGACTAACAGGATTAACACGCCTGGATTATTATGAGTGGCCGCCGGCGGGCTCGTGCGTTTAATCAATGTTTTGTTTTCTTCAAAAGTGGGGGCTATTACCAAGAGTTATAAACTGTTTGCCTTTTATCATCAAACTAAGCAAAACAAAAGACGCGCTGGCTGAGCAAGGGCTTTTCAAATAAAACCTACTCCTGCCTATTTAAAGATTACTTACTCTAGTATTTGAGCTCTAGAACAATAAGAGATGTTCTTAATTTGTTTTTATACAAAAGTAAAAATATGATAAATGTAAAAATAAAATGGAAGAAAAAGTGAAACTTATTCAAAACTCGGTACGCTGATTACAGTTTCGGTGAATTAACTAACCCTGGAGTGGTCGCGCGGCGTCTCAGAGACGCCAGGGGCATTTCTTTTGTTCACTGTTTTTTTAAAAATTGACTTGCTGACTTGTGATTTTATCTACCTTTCTATAAACAAAATATTTACTTACGAATAGGGTTTCTTATATCCCGGAAAATAATAATTCTCGGGAAACGAGAATATTTCGAAGATATTCCTGGGATTCCCAGGAAAACCAGATTTTAATATTTACTAATCAAAATGAATTTATTAATTAAAAAAAAACATTTAAAATATTCATTGATTTTTTTCATTAAAACAAAAAACTTAAGGTAGTTCTTTCACAAATGCAAAAATTCAAGAAGTCTTCGAAACTTGGAATATAAGCCATTAAAAGCATAATACACACACTGTTAAAATTTGAAGACGATTTACCATATCAAACATGAAATAATTGCTTTTAAAAATTAATTTTTTTACATATAGTAGATTGGGAAAGAGTGGGAAAATGATCATTTTTTTATTGTTTTTCATTGAAGGATTTTCACCATCTTGATGAAAAACTAATATTTTCTAGAATAATATATTCGGAGTAACTTAAAAAAATGAAATTATTTACCTCATAGTTTTGAAAAAAAAAAAAAAATATTTGGGCGATTATTTTTAGTGGAGGGGATATAATATCAATCGCTTGAAAACAATCCATTCATAAAGAGGATATAGTATTGTGAGAAGTACAGTCACGTTAAAAACATAACCTAAAATTTTAGTACCGTTCAGATATATAGAGTGGTTACGAGCCTAAAACTCTTTGTGTGTATTGTCTCGAAAGAACTGCCTTAATGACTAATAGAACAAAAAATAAGCTGACGTGTTCTGATGTGGCCATCCACTTGACTTTACCATACAACCTGGGCCCTCACTTATATTTAATATTTAATAAAATGATTTATAATCATGTAGGAAAGGGGGGTTAGTTTTTGCATTTTTAGATTACTCTGGGCCCACTGATTATGTATACAAAATTTGTTTGAGTTTGGTACAAGAGCCTATATTTTCATTTTTTGACCCTACATCCCCCCCCCATTTTGGGCCGTTAGTTTTTGCATTTTTAGACTTCTGGGGTCCCATTGATTATGTATACAGAATTTGGTTGAATTTGCTCAAATGGCCTAGATTTTTAATTTTTAACTATCCGCATACCTTAATTTTGGGTCGATATGCACCAAGATCTAATCAGCTCTTATGGACCAAAACTATGTGTGAAATTTGATTTCGATAATCACACTAGTAGTCCACAAAAATTAAGTAACGCACAGACAACTAGACTAACAGACATTTTGACAAAACAATTATTATTATCTCGAAAAAATAATTTTTTCGATGTTTACTTATGAGGGCTTTTTTGTAGACCGAAATGCCATGGTTTCACTAAATTTTTTTAATCAAAATAGTTTCAGTCGTTTATTGAGATATTTCGAAAAAAAGAATGAAAAAACCACTTTTTTCTTTCACTATTACAATACTTGACCATAATTGAATTGTCGTTGAGTCGTGTCCTAATTTTGGTGATCAAATGGCCAGCAGTCGAAAATACTCATTTGAGGTTGATTTAATGCAAAAGAGAACATCTAAGAGCATTTTAAAATTTTTTGTCAATTTTCAACTGGCTTCAAATAAATTAAAGTCTTTTAATAAAATCTCCAATTTCTTTCTGACGACATTATTTTTCTTTAATTTTAATATTTCAAATTTTATATCAGTGAAATAATAACTAAGTGTTCAAATTAAACTTACTTTAATTCACAAAGAAACTGCAATCTTTTAATTATTTAAACTTTAAATTTATTTATGTTGTTACTTTTTAAAATTTAAAGAGTAAAGACACACACACGCTTTGAATTTTCAAATATTTGTGTTGCACAGCTGCATAATCACGAATACAAGAAAGTCAATGGTTACATTGTTTTCAGATATTTTTAAATAAAAAGAGTAGTTTTGGAATATTTATTTTTCATTTATATGATGATAAATGTTTGAAAGTTTTTTTGCCGAAAGTAGCAGAATTTTTATATATTGAAGGAGACAATAAAAGAGTGTCTTCTGCTGGAATTATAAATAAAATTTATAATTCCAGCAGAAGACACACTCTTTTATTGTCTCCTTCTATACTTTTTTTCAGAGAAAATGGGCCGGTATTCCAAAAGTTCCCGGTGCAACCCTATGTGACATCCTTGTAATGGCTCCGCTCTAAAGCAGGGGTCCCAACCTTTTTCCTACACCGACCTAAGCCTATATAATATTCTGACAGTTCTAATAAGAGGTTTCTTTCATGATAAATCACTTTCAGTTAACTATTATCAAACAAAAAGTATTCATTTTCTACTCTAAAATTACCATTACCGATTTTTCCTCTCTATTTTATTTTTTATTTTGTTTAATAGTTATAAAATTGTCATATATTTAAAATATAAAACTAAATTGCATATTCTTTCTGATCTAATCGGTTTGGGAAAATTTATAGAAATATCAAATGATGATATTTCGTATAAATCTTTTTCATTGTAAATATTTTTGATCTGTATTGTGGAGATCGGAGATATTGGGAGATAAATCTTTATTTATTGGTTTATTTGAGAATAAAGTTCCAATGGAGAAAAGGACGTAGTAGATTTTTCTCTATTATATTAAACTTCTATCTTTTTTTTTTGTCTATAATCTAAGATTGAATGTTTTTGAACTATCAGTAATTTATACAAATGATAAAACATATTATTAATCACATTTATAATAGACTAGATGCAAGGCCCGCCTTCATCGGCCCTCTTGCTCTCACGCCCCATGGATCCCCAACCCACTCCTATCCCCCCCTCGAAATCCACCCAGCACCCTCGTACCATGCACCCATGACCAGCCCCGCCTCAACACCACCCCCCAACACTTCAACCCGCACACCCCACGCCCGCCTAGACCCCACCCCACGCCCGCTATGCCTCCTGAACCCCCACTCTACTCCACCTCACTCCCTCTCCCCACCCTCATTCCACATTCGCACACCATACCCTAACCCACCCACCACCCGCACCAAGTTTTTGCATTTCTAGCCTTCTAGTGACCCACAGATAATGTATACAAAATTTGGTTGAGTTTGGTCAAAGAGCAAGAATTTTCATATTTTGACCCCCCCCCCCCCCTTTGGGGTGTTTTTTGGGGGGAATTTTTTTAAACAAAAGCTGTCAGAAATCACATCCCCTACAACTTTGCTCATTATAAAATTTGCCGTAGAGTTAATAGTTTAGGAGTTATTTGGTAATTTTCATACGTGCGCACCCCCAAACCCCCTTTTGGGGTCAGAATATCAAAACCTTATATAGCTATAAACGTAAGTTAGAAGTCATCTGTTCCAAATATGAAATTTCATAATAATTCCTTCAGCCGTTTTTACGTGAATCGTGAGCAACTTTTCACGGAAACCACGGAAACATACAGACAGACAGGAATTTTGTTCAGGGTGTTTACGTTCATAACTTTATTTTAAACGCATACAATCAAAATCTGGCGTGATTTGGACCAATGTTCAGACAAAACCTTAATTTTATATAAGATATTAACAAAAGGAAAAAGACTCACACTTTAAACTGAGGAAATCTGTCAAATCAGATAATACTATTTTTTTTCACTATTATATATTCTTAAATGTTGTTAAAAATAAGTATAAACTTTTCTAACATTCAACACCCCTTCGCAATTAAATTGAATACTAACCGAACAAACGCATTCGCCAATTCGTTTATTCCTATGACTTCTATAGAATGAAACCCGCTTCGTTCGTCAGTCTTCTAATTTTATGATTTTTATTTCGACATTTTATTATTTTTGAACCGCATTCCCTCTATTTTAGTTTGAAAATTTTATCATTTCAATTTTTTAAGAGCCCCCTTCCCTAATTTTTAGTCCAATTTTAACCAAAATTTATCAGCCTTAATTCTATATATAAAAGAATCTACATGTGAAATTTCGTTATGATATTCACACTAGTTTGTGAGCTAGAGCGTACACAAAATTTGGTAACATACTAACAGACATTTTGACAAAATAATTAATATCTCGTAAAATATAATTTTTTCAATCTTTTTTTGACCAAAACGCTATGGTTTTGCTCATTTTTTTTATCAAAAATAGTTTTAGCCGATTTTGAGATATTTCGAAAAAGCAAAAAAACACTCTTTTCATGCACGATTACAATTCTTGTATGTATGGTAAAGTATAAAGAAAAAAAATAAGATTGATTTGGTTTCGATTAACGTCTGGTCAGAATTCTGTTTTAATTCAGTGACACCCTGGCAAAAGTAAATTTGCAACCCCGTCTTTACTTTAAAATTCCCCGCTGATATTCCAGGTGGCTGCTCAAAACTGCAATAAATGATTTAAAAAATGTGCTTATCTATCTACTCTTATTAAACGAACAAAAATTGTATATTTATTTATTTATATATATATTTATTTATTTATTTGTATCTTGGTTCTATTTTGAAAACGGCTCTACCGATTTTGATGAAACAAAATCTATTAACAAGTTTTGAGGATGAAAAAACGATCTGGCTAGGTCTGGACCTCATCAAAATTCATCTTAATTGATTTTTTCTTAATTAAAGTAATTATTGATAGATGAAAATCTCAAAAAAAAATGACTCACCGGATGCCAGATTAGAACCTGAGACCTCTTGCATCAGAGAACACACACTTTACCACTGGACTATAGAACTATATTAAATATCTTTGCTTTTTACTTTTACTAAAATGAATATTTCTGAATTAGACTTTATTATAAGTGTGGAAATAATTGAATATATTATATATAGCTATGTATTTAATAAATAAAATTTATTGAATAAATTGCGGCGAGCCAAATTTGAAATGTGTATAATTGAATTAAGCTGAAAGAAAGACAACAATTAATTTTAAATCCAGAAACATTAAATATATTAATAATTATTCCCCGCCCCCCCTCCACTCTTCTAATTAAAATTAAATATTCAATTCTCTTTTCTCCGGGCAATTATCCTTGAAATTGTCTTCCCGAGACGCACATATTTTTTTTAATTTTATGTTTTTATTTCAGATCCTATACGATTATTTTTTTTTTTTTATTATTATTTTTCCATTTATTTTTTTATAATGTTTATCAATATGAACGAATGTGGTCAAATTGGTGTACGAGTAAACAAATATACATATAATATGTGAAGCACTAGAAAGATAGAAGTACAAAAACTGGATGGGGGTGGCGACGGATGTGGAGGGTGCAGGAGGTGGGGTGCAGTTGTGGGGATCCGGGGGTGGGAGGCGCAGTTGGTGTGGGGTGTGGCGGATTGGGGGTGCAGTGGTGGGGGCGAGGTGTGTGGTTGGGGGGGGGGGGTTACCGTGCATCTCTCGGGGCCTCCAGGTACTTTTATTATTATTACTACTACAACGATTACCGTTTGAAGTATTTAAAACTGCATATATTAATTATAATTAAAGTCAAAATTACAATAAGACTCTATAGAGGTATAGGTGTATAGGTATACCTACTTGTAGAGTATATCAATTTACATCAAAGATTTTTTCTTATTTTTATAAGAGCGCATCTAGATAGATAGACTGTTTTTTTTGTTTTGTTTTTTTAATTTCTACTCTGTTATAGAAGAGAAAGCCCTCGTCTACTGTGCACTGATAAAGTGAGAAAAGTCCTTAACCCAATTTCCAAGTTAAGGAAAATACTTTATAAGTATGTAAAAATACGCATCTACCTAATATAATTGTATAGCATAGATTTTGATGCCAGTGTTTCTAACTTAACATAACATATTTGAATTGAGAGTTCTCTTCCCTAAAATTATTATTAATGTTTTCAGGATTGCAATGTGTTAATTTAAATTTCCGCTTGAATAATCCTTACTTGAAATTAACTAGAAAGAATATAGAAGATAAAAAAAGAAGACAAAACTTCACAGGGATTGGTCACAAAGACATTATGTAGATACTAAAATTATTTAAAAAATAATTTAGTAAAAAATATTACTGGTACATGAAATAATAAAATCAGTTAGTAAACTCATTAAAATTAGAAAAAAATAACTTTAAATAAAATATTCATTCCCTGACTAAAATGATTAAATAGAAAATAACAATAAATAAAATTTTTAGAATCAATATGAAAATAAAATTTAGGGAACGCGGTGTTGGTTTATAGTGAAACATTGTTAAAATTAAATTAGGTTGGAGTTGGTGGTGTTTCACAAGGAGAAAAATTAAAATACAAAGATTTTTCTCCTTGTGAAACACCACCAACTCCAACCTAATTTAATATGAAAATAATTGAGCTCATTCCGCAAGGGGGGCAAATGCATGGATCCTGGACTCTCGGAAGATTGATTTTTTGTTTTTACTATACCATACAGTATTGTAATCAGGCATGAAAAAAGAGTGTTTTTTTGCTTAATTTTTTCGAAATATCTCGTTAGAATCGATTCCTTAATTGAAATGCGGTCAAAGAAGAAAGTGAGAATTTATTTTGTGAAAAGCCCACGGATAGAATAATTCTCTACCCTCTGCTGGCCATTAACATGTGAGAACTTGCAATTATGTGGAAAGGACAAGTCCAGACAAGTTTTAGTCAGACTAACTAATTATTAATCAATTTCTGTTATTCTAGAAACGGCTGTACTTGAACTAGAAATTAACTCTTTAAAATAAAAAAAATAATAAATAAAGTGCACTTGACTCCAATACAGATTTATTATAGCAAATAGAGAAATAAAAAATATTATTATTTTTTTTTTAGAATTTCAACAAATGTTAGAGGCCATTTTTTATTTTCTTCTTTTTTTCGAAATATCTCAAAAACGGCTGAAACTATTTTGATAAAAATAAATTGGCACGTTCTGATCCACTTGACTTTACCATACACTTCTGGTTGAGATTGGTACAAGGGCCTAGATTTTAATTTTTTTACCCTACAATCCCCCACCCCCTCCAATTTAGGCGGTTAGTTTTTGCATTTTTAGTCTTCTGGTAGCCCTCTGATTATGTATACAAAATATGCTGTTGAGTTTGTTCAAATGGCCTAGATTTTTATTTTTTGCCCCCCCCCCCCCTCCTCCTCCTAATTTTGTCACCACTCACAAAAAAAATATTTTCAATATTATAGCTTCATTTTATATTATTTTTCATTTATCTTGTTTTTTAGTTTGAAAATGTTATAATTTTAAATTTTAACCCCCCCTCCCCCCACATAATTTTCGGTCGATGTGCACCAAAATCTAATTAACTTTTAATTTCTTGTTAGTGGAGGCCCCCACCTGCGTGGCGCAATAAACGAAAAATCAATAAACCAAAACTACGTGTGAAATTTGGTTTTGATGTTCACACTAGTTTTTGAGCTAGCTACCAAGTATTTTTTATCCAATATGATATTAATAATTTTGTCAACTACGTTAACAAATTTTATGTACACGTAAGCTCAAAAATTAGTGTGAATATCAAAACGAAATTTCTGTACCTTTGGTGCACTGAGATTAAGAGCTGATTAGATTTTGGTTGAAATCGAACAAAAAATTAAGGAGCAGGAGAGTCATGGGCGGGAACATTGTTCCCGCCCTGGTTATGAGAGTTTTTTTTTTATTTTTTATACCTATCTATTTATTTGAGGAGTTAAAATTTTTTTTGAAAAACAGAAAAAAAATCGAAACCCCTTAAAATGCATAATTTGGAATATATAATTGCAAAAATTACCGGTCAGGACCCTGGGAAACCCTCAGGTCAACCGGAATTTCAGCTTTCCCATTGGGGGGGTTAACAAATTACAATTATAAAATTTTTAATAAAAAGGGAGTTAGGTGTAGTATTTTTTTCGGGGGACAAAATTGGGGGGGGGGGGGGTCAATAAACACCCTCAAGCTATATTCATAATTAAAAAGAACAACTTTTACTAACTTTCCCAAAATAAATCTAAACTTTTTAGACAACTTATAAAAGACAATTAAATGTGAACACCCTGTATTTGATAATGAATATTTTGTGATTAGTTATTTATTTATTTTCAATTAAAAGTCCATTTGTATATTTCTATTCATTTTCTGTATACTATCAAAAAGCATTGCGATTAATTTTTCTTCGAATTCTATAAAGATAAAAACCTCGGCCAACTTATCAAATTTATTTTCAGTTGCATGTGAGCCTTCCTGAGTGCAAGTTCCATACTCTTGTTTATTATAAGTGAAGATTTGCTATTTTCCAGAATATCTAGGCAGAAATAGAGTAAGTAAATACTCTCATTAAGACTTTATCTTTCTATATAATGCTATAATATTTTAATTACATAAGAAAACAAGTGTTTTTGTTTCGATATTTTATTAATTTTAAGGTCTAAGTAATGAAATTAAATAATAATTTACTCATGTATGGATTATTTTTACTTAGGATTTCTAAAGAATACATAAAAGTGAAAACTTTTTGAAGTCTAGGTAGGCTCTAATACATTTAAACATATGATAAGACCAATAATATTTTTTAAAATGTGAGGCACACAGAGCTAAATGGATCATCTACATAAAAAATAGTTTCGAGATAATCAAGGTTGAACTTTATTAACTCTAGATGAATCCTAAAGTGATATAGAGGATTATTTGTTTTTTATTGTTGTAGACTGAAGACTAACTTAAATATGGGTCATCATTTGAAAAACAATAATTAAGGTGGCAATTTAATTTTAAATCATAATTTACTGGACTTGGTCCACTTTGGCCCTGAAATTTTTTTTACATAATGTTGATTAATTAGTGATATTAGGTATTTTTAAATTATTAATATTGAAGAAATCATGTAAATTGGAATAGATAGGAAAGAATGCTTGTACATTTAGGACAGACGGTACAGACACTATTAATACGACGCAGTGAAAATGGAAACAATTTATTACTTTTTAACTACTTACTGTATCATAAGATAATATAAAAAGTTTGAAATTAAGCTTAAATTTCTTACCATATTACCTCAAAATTTGAGCTTGTGACCCAAAAAAATTTCATGGTGGAAAAATAAGGTTCATGTAAATATGTACAATTTAGAACTTGAATTTATTCATAAAAAATAACATTACATTTAAATTATTTACCCTGCCGTAAATATCTATATATCTAAATAAAAATGTACTGTTACGCTTAATTGATACGTTGAAGGATCTCCGAAAGTTCTTCACCGATTTCTTTGAAATTTTCACACAACATTCCATTCAAATACAGGAGTGTTTTTATATATAGTGTTTTTATAGATATTACTCCTGTGGCATGTAAAAAATATTATTTTTCGAGAAAACAACACCAGCGCCTCTCTGGGGGTAAAAGGAAATAAACAAGATAGCCGATAATACGACCCCCGTCCTATCTCAATTGGCCCACCAATATTTTTTCTTTTTAAATAAAATTATGCTAATTCACGGTAAATTTAATTTAAATATTTATTTTTATTATCATTTGGAACAACATTTTAAACAATTTAAAACATTTTATTGTAACATTTAACTTAAATTTATTTTTTAATTGTTAAAAACAAGGAAAACATACAAAATCCAAAACCTTTAAACCAATGTGTGACGTCGCCTTTATTTTTAATTAAGGCTTGAATTCTTTTGGGCAACGTACTTATTAAGTTTTGACACTCATCTTGAGTGAAAGTATCCCAAATATTTTGAAGTTTGTGTTTTAATTCGACTACCGTTTCTAGCTGGTTGTATTCGTAATAGCTTCTTCAATGTGTGCCTAATAGTTTCTATTGGTGACAAGTCGGGACTGTTTGCCACCCACTCCAAAAGTGAAACATTATGATCAGAAAGCCATTTCAAAGATTTTCTTGATGTATGGCAGGCCGCCCCGTCTTGTTGGAACACAAAATTATTATTATTCTTCAATGGATCTGCCATTGTTGGAAGTAACGATTTTTTTTAAATCTCTAAATATTTATTGGTGTTTACAATTCCATCAATGAAGTGAAGTTTTCCAAAACCTCTAGCAGACATTAAACCCCATACCATAACTGAAGCAGGAAATTTTACTTTCTTTTTTAAACAATCTGAATTGAAAGCTTAATTTTTCTGACGAATAACTCTGCTTCGATTGTCCCCAACACAAACTTCAAAACGAGACTCATCACTCCAATGGACACTATTCCATTCATCACTCGTCGAATTAATGTGACTTTTAGCCTATTTAAGCCGGATTTTCTTTTGTTTTAATGCCAAGAGTGGCTTTTCTTTCGACTAAAAATTTTTTGGAATAAGTTGCAATAAAATTACCTTGTAAGTTTTAAAACCTAACTTAAGGGCTTCTCTATGGCACGTGGATCTTGAAACACTGCGCCCCACAGCATCGCTTCAAAGAACAGATAATTCACCATAGTTCGAACGCCTGTTTTTTCTAATAATCTTCTTCAATGCCCTTCTATCAGGATCTGATATTTTGGATTTCGACGCATACCGAGATTTTGTAGCTATTGTACCCGTTGTTTTATAAATTCTAATAATATTTCTGACAGTATACTTTGACAAATTAACTAGATCGCCAATTTCCGCGTTTGATTTTCCTTTTTTAAATAAATTTATAATAATTGAGCCAATTTTTTCATCAACAACCTTTCCACGAGTTATTTTTACTAATAATAAACAAAACAAACTTTCTTTTTTTGGAAAAAGGCAAAGCCTACTTGGTTATTTCACATATTCAAAGATTCTTTTTTTTTTTTTTTTTTTTTTTTTTTTGGCTTTTCGGCCTTTCTAGCCATAAGCCTAATTACGATACTAGTTATATATTTTTTAAATTTGTCTCTACCCCCGGGGGTCAGATTTTAGCTGGATGCCTCGAGTCGGATTCGAACCCGGGTCCCCTGGTTAGCTCGCTGTCACGCTACCGCCTAGCCTATCAGACCCCCCTCAAAGATTCTTAAAAAAAAAAAAAAAAAAAATCATGAAAAGCAAAGAACTATTTTTTATATGAAAATATGTTTTTAATAATTAAAAAATAATTTTAAGTTAAATGTTACAATAAAATGTTTGAAATTATTTGAAATGTTGTTCCAAATGATAATAAAAATAAATATTTAAATGAAATTTACCGTGAATGAACATAATTTTATTTAAAAAGAAAAAAATATTGGTGGGCCAATTGAGATGGGACGGGACTCGTAGCTTTTTGGAAATCTTTCAACTGTCAATATTATTTTTGGTTAAGGGAACAATTTTGACAAGTAATATATAATTCATTTACTGTTTTAATACCTATTGAATATAGTTTCGATACGTCGAGTGGTTTTGGCATGAAGCATAAGAGTTAGTCACAGCAACCCGTGGTCGGGTCAGCTATTATCTATATAAATTTTAACTAATTCGATGCGTTATGGCTTATAATTTCAATTTTTTCTCTAAATTTCACCCCCACCCCCCTTCCCTAAACACTATTTATTTTATTTGTTAAACCTACATATTAATTTATGTTTAATTTTATTAAATATGTTTCACCTTGAACCTACGCCATTCTCCCTGAACAAAATATATTATTATTTATTATTAGTTGAATAAAAGATTTCACTGTCGATGGTAACAGAATTGTTTTTATTTTAGGTTAAAAATAAAATAAAATGAGAGAGTCTTCTGTTTTTTAAATAAAATAATTTTTAATTATTTCTAGAGACTATATTCTAATCTCCCAAGAAGAAACATGAAGAAAAAGACATTATATATTTTTCAAAATTTTCTATGTATAAATCTTAATTTGTAACTAATTTGAAATATTTGTGATAGACTGATGATGAAGGCAATGCCTTCGAAACTATAGTCTCTAGAAATAATTAAAAATTGTTTTATTTAAAGAACAGAAGACTCTCTCATTTTATTTTATTTTTAACCTAAAATTATTATTTATATTCATTTGTTCATATTTGATTATGATAATTGTGTAATATTAATTTTAACTGGGGTAGAGAGAATATTTTTCATTCATTTCTTTTTTGTTTTGAGTCTAGCCACAAAACACGCCAGCCCATGCATCAGCTGCTTTTGTTTTATTATTATTATTATTATTATTATTAAATATGATTCATTTTTTAACTGGCTAAATGAATAGTATAATTTCATTTTTCTACTATTGTAATTTTTTAACATCAATGGCATCTGCAAATTAATTCTGATGAGATCAAATATTTTTGTATAAAATAATTAAACTGATGTGGCCATCCATATAACACTTTACCATACACCTGGCCCTCTCTTATATTTAATATTTAATTAAATAGTCTACAATAATATGATTGTAGCTGGTAATATAAATAAGTTACAAACCCGAAATTTTACATTCTATATGTATTATTCATTTCTCGCGAATTAAAAATCGTATTAAAATTTTGAGCAAATTATTTTGAAAAGGTTCGAATTTTTTGTATGGTCGAAAATAAGAAAAATATTTTTCTTTATCATAGATTGTTTGGAATCCCAGTAAAAATTCTTTAGGTAGAATTAATTATTTTCAATTTATTTCAATTTAAAATGACAATGAAGAGAACTCTAAAAAGTGGGCGCATTTTAGTGATTGATTATCTAACATGTCGACGTTTAAAAAGGGCTTAACTTAAAATAATGAAAAATTTCTCATTCTCTCTTAATAAACGACTATAAAGTATTTTGTAAGTTATAATGCACGAAACACTCTCAACGTCCGACTCGCACTTGGCCGACTTATTACATTCAACGGAATTTTAAAACCTATGAAGATAAAAAATCCCTGCAGCAGGCCGTAGAAAGAGGTAGATTTCGAAAGGGCTCTACCCCCTTTAGAATGTTCCTATCAAAAACTTTTCAGACACAAGTTGTAGAGATTAATTAGTAGAAAATTAGCCATTTACAACCAAACTACTATAATTCATATTAACGTTGTTATGGATTTTTTAAGATTTCAACCCACCACCATTTCTTCCTCCTTGTGGGGAAGTCACCAAAAAATAATCAGTTCTTTTTTCACATTAAGTTTGGGTATATTAAAATTAAGAGCATATTAGTTTTTGGTTGAAATCGAACCAAAAATTAAAGAGGGAGGGTGGGGGGGCTTAAAAAATTAAAATTTTAAGATTTTCAAAATTGAAAAAAACCAAGAAAAATGAAATATAGATACTATACAATGAACCTATAATAAAAAAAGATAGTTATTATTTTTTTCGGGGGCCAAAATTGAGGAGAGGGTGTTCAAAACAATAAAACTATCAATATAAACTAATAAATTTCACATTGGTACACTAACGACCTTATGAAAATAGCTTTCTTCAAATCAAAAATCGTATTAAAATTTAAATCGAATGATTATTTTGTGAAAGGCCGAATTTTAGGTGAGGTCAAAAATAAAAAATATGTTTTTATCATAATATATGAAACATCCTTGTAAAGTCTTTAAGTAGAATTAGATTTAACGGAACCTTCAATATGCGGACCGACTTGCATGCACTTTTGGTGATTTATTTAAACGTTAAATTACTGTAAATAGACAAAGAGATAAATCTCAAAATTTATCATATAATTTTATTTAACATATTCACATATCCCACCAGATTTTTAATAATTATGGTTGAAAATATTCTCATTTTAGAAATATTAAGTATTTAAGTTCATGTCTCATTACCTTTAATAATTTAAAAGAAAAAAGTTTTCAATTTAATAAACTTATTTTCAAACTAAAAATTGGAGTATATATTTATCAAGCAATATATTATCACAGAAAAAAAAAAAAGTGAATCTAGAAAGGAACTAAAAATTTAGAAAATTTCATTTTCATCTTAACTCTATTCAAGTCATTTGCTTCTATGTTACTTGAATTAATTAAGTTTTCTTGTTTGATACTTTGAGTGCTTTATAAGATACTTCTCGAAATAGGGCACGATTTTGTTGCACCTTCTTTCATTTCTTAAGACCGGGCGACATTCTCCTTTCATTCCGCTCATCTCCGGAATAAACCTGAGGCACAATGTGTTTAGGGAGCCGTTCAACTTTGAATTACCTACGAATAAATGGAGATGCTCTTCGGGGAAAGATTTGAGAAGGGAGCTTTCACTGTTAACTTTCAGGAGGCTCTGATCTTATCAGAGTCTGGAGACGGAATCAATTTACAGGGGACAATCGATTCGTTGAGACGGACGCTCGAGAGCGCGTGACCTACTCAATCGCGATCTGGTTGCTATTTGGGAAAAGCTCCTCGGTACTTGGAACAGGCTGCTCTGTTAACAAAGCTTACTCGAATAATAAGTAAACAAACGCGTCTATACTTCTACTAATGTCCGATATAAGTATGTGCTTTTATTTGGGTTATTTCATATTTCTTATTACAGTGGACTCCCGTATAACATGAATTTGTATAACGCGGCAAAAAATTGCGAATAGTACTCACATAACGCGATAATAAGTCCCTTATAACGCGTAAGATAAATTGTACATTTTCACATAGTTTCTGATTTTCGAAGCTGATGAATCAGCGGCTTATAAAAAAATAGTAATAAATACACATTTAAAGATATAAGAGAAATATAATTTTATTCAACTTTTAATAAAAATACAAATACATGTATGCACCTCAGTATATTTAACATTCATTGGAAGTATCAACAAATAAGTTCCAACGACGCCGTCTTGGTAAATTGGTCTGATAATGTATGTCCCGAATAACGCGATTTCCTATTACGCGGAACATATCCTACGCGTTTTACGGGAGTCCACTCTTTTTATCTCTTTATATAAAACAGTTCAGTGACAGGTTGTCACAGACACCGCACAGACCAAACCGCTGGACATAAAGGGCTGAAATTACGATAGTGGATTCATATGATGACATGGATAACCCGCTAAGAAAGTATTTTTTAAATTCGAACCCAAAAGAAGGGAAAAATCTACTTTTTATGTATATAAACAGTTGTGAGACAGACTAAACCGCTGGACCTAAAAGGCTGAAATTTTGATAGTGCATTTCTATATTAAGATGGATAGCCGCTAGTTTTTTTTTTTTTTTTTTTGAAATTCTAACCCTAAAGGGGGGAAAGGGCCCAAAATTGTGTTTTCGGAGTTTTTCAAGATCTCTTAAACCAGAAAAGATATTGATATGGTTTTAGCTTAGAAAGTTGAGTATTTTGATCTATTTCTCCTTGAAAACGAGATATATACCTACTAATTTTGGTGTAAATTTTTAAAGTGCTCTATCTCCTGAGCTTTTCAAGGTGGTAGAGGAGAGGAGATGGTTTAGGGGGGTCCATGGGGCTTCCCCTTGTATAGCAAGAGACCCGCCAAAGGCGGGCTTTATAGCTAGTTTAACCTACGTATATTTAACACTAACAAAATCAATAACTCGATCTCCGATCTCCATTGAAATTAATTTCAAAATCAGTGGATAGTGTAAACAATTTGAAACATTCATGTTGTACACTTTCTCCTTTAAGCTTGACTCGAATTAAACAGTTAATCAGCTGTACTTTTCAATCCATGGATATTAACCATCAAGAAAAATAAGCACATGCTCAAGAGCCTAAGACATCAATGGAAGGGTGTACCATTGAAATTTTCTTATTATCTCTTTATTATCTATAGAAAGGTATTGTCAGTCTTGTCGAGAGCTGATCACCATGGTCTTGAAGGCTAATTTATTTCTCAGTGCAACAAAAAATGTAAAAACAAGATTAATATATAGTAACTGGGGGTGAAATTCAAATAGGAATAAAGAATATTATTTTAGTATTATTATTTAGAAATGAATTGGAAAAAACGAATGGAAATATAGTATAATAATTGATTTTTTTATCTATGGAATAAATAAAATTGTTTATAAAATCGGTTTGAGGGTGAGTTAAAAATTTAATTCAATAAATAACTAGATATCCAAGAATAAAACATGTTATTTATTTATTTGTTGTGAGTGATTTTTATTTTATTTGTTCAGAGTGATTTTTGCATAAAAATAATTTGATAAGAAATTGTGATGTATGTTAATCACAAATTATCATAATCTCCCTGTCTTGAATATGGCTCTCATCTGTGGAGGGGTGCCTCCAAGCATTCTCTTGCCACACTGGATGCGATTCAGAAGCGAGCAATTAAACTAATTGGAGAAGCTAGAGGAGCGTTTCGCCCAGTCAAATTAGACAAATCGGTGGGAAAAATCCAAGAGTTTTGGAAATCCTATTAAACGCTTCTCTTAGAATTGGGTTAATGTGTGTTAAAAGTCCTAATTAAATTAAATTAATACATTTTCCCATAATTAAATTGTTTAAGAAATAAATTTTAAATGGGATTTGACCAATATCCCTAAAAATATTCTCATTTTTATTGAAAAGTCAATAGATAGAAACCTCCCAGACATATCATTTGATTCAAACTCACTGGAATTCAGGAATAAAATTTCGATGTTAGGCGTCACAGTATCTGACCTTCCATGGAATGACCATATCTCAACCACTGCTAAAGCTGCAGCGCGCAAGCTTGGTCTTCTATTTAGGTCTAGACCAGTGGTTCCCAACCGGGGGGAGATCGCCCCCCCCCCCCCCCCCCCCAAGTGGGTGATTTGGGTTATCAGGGGGGGCAATAAATGAGGGGCGATTGGGGAGCAATGAGTACCCATTCAAAGGGGGGGGGGGGATTAAATTACACTCACGTGCAAAGAAATGGAATCACTTCCCTTGCGAGTTGTTAAATGTAATTTTCATTCTCAAATATAAATAATTTTATATTAATATTTTTTAGAAAAAATATTTAAATTTCAAATAAATTACAAAGAAATATACTGTTGTGAACGCGACATTTAGAGTATTTTTAATGATAATATTTTGGAGTAGCATGTCCTTTGATGCTGGAACATGACTTATTTGACAATAGGATGGTGGGACTTTACAATTCGCACTTTTTGAACCTCAATAAATTTAATTTAGGTTTTTCATATTTTGGGTTAAGAGATTCTAAAGACAACACCAGAAGTCAATAATAAATTCATTGATTGGGTGTTTTATAATTTTCGAATTTGAGTGGGAATTTTCCAAGAGAGCAATTTCTAGAAAATAGGCAGGCTTCAATATTTTGAACGCTCTGGTGATTAAGGATCCAACCAATAAGAAGGTTTTGGGGAATTTCCACTCAAAAAGTCTATCAATTTTCAAGACACAAGCAAGTCAGTTTTTAAGTCAGTTAAAATTTCATGCACTATGGATTCAAAAAAGAAGTGTCGTCAATACTCAGCTAAAATAATACAACTGCTTTATTATTTACACTTTACTTCAAATTAAAATTAGCCACAATGAAAATGAACAGGGGGCGATAGGTGTTAGTGAACCTCCAGAAAGGGGCGATGGGCCACGATGCAATTCAGAAACGAGCCGTCAGGCTAATTGACGATTCTACCCTCACCGACTCCCTCGACTCGCTGGCTCATCGAAGAGATGTCTCCGCCCTTTCCCTTTTCTATAGATACTATCACGGCAGGTGCTCTGATGAGATAAAATCAATAATTCCCCCCAAAGCATGCTTTGCACGCAGCACACGTTTTGCCGACTCCCAACACTCTTTCGCGGTCAAATTGGAAAAGTGCCGGACCACTTCATTCGCGAATTCATATATCCCCATGACTTCAAGGAACTGGAACTCTCTCCCAGCCTCTATCTTTCCCAGCACCTATGATCTTCAAACCTTCAAAACCAGGGTGCATAGACACCTACGTCTACACCCTCTCACTTAAACAACTTTCCCTTCTCTTCGGTAATGCAAGGGTCTTTCGAGATCCATAGGGGCTACATCTTTACTGGTGCACCCCTTCTTGCATTCGATTGCATTAAAAAAAAAAAAAAAAAAAAAAAAAAGGTTGGGAACCACTGGTCTAGACGCTATTATACTCCCAGTCAACTTCTTACACTAAAGTTTAAGGAAAGCGGTGTTGGCTTATAGTGAAACATATTAAACACAGGAATTATTTAACGGATTATAGTGGTGTTTCACAAAGTGGAAATAAAATTAAAAAAATTTAAAAAAATTAAAATTATTTTGGAGATTTTTTATTTATCTCTATACATATTTCGGGCTATGAACACTTCATCAGGAGGTTTAACAAAAAACTGAATTCAGTTAGTTACAACTAAACGACGAAATATTAACATAAAATCACTTTTTGAAATCGGTGCTAAACAAACTATATAAGCGATCGTACCCGCCAAACGTACTAAGTAAGATCCATCGAGTGCGATTCATAAAATGTATATTTTTGGCACCGACTTCAAAAAGTGATTTCATGTTAATATTTTTAGATAATTAGATAATTATTTTATACCTTTGAGTGCATTTTATTTTATTTTTGAGTTCTTATTATTTTATTTGTTGCATTTAATTTTTTTGAAGTCGGTTTTATTTGTTTTTATAAAAATTATTCATAAAGGCTCATACATATTAGATTCAATGGTAGAATGAATCATTGATTTTATACAGTTTTAATTTTAATAAACAATGTTGAAATATTAATTAAAATCACAATTTAAGTTTAGTGGTTTATCTTTCTACTGTTTCGTTCAAAACAAATAATAAATTCCCGAATTCTGAAGATTTTAGAAGGGATTCTATTTTAATTTGAATCACATTCTGCCAGCAGAGCGGAGCGTCTATCGTCTGTTTATGAAAATGTAATCTGGGGCAAAGTAAATATCGGCGAAAGAACTCAGAGAACGAGACAACGGCAGCTTGTTAGAGAAAAAAATGAATATATGCTTCTTATTTGTGTCTTTGTCTCTTGTTCTAGCTTTTCTATTTAACATTCAAAATATTTATAGCGAGGCTATCCATAAAAAACGGAAAAAAAACTAAATAGAATAAACTGATTACATATTATAGGTTAACTACGCCTTATTCGGGGAGTTTTTTTTTAAACCATGACAAATCATTTAATCCAATTAAAGTTTGTTTGATATGTTGAACTATTGTACCTATTTTTAACCGACTTCAAAAAAGGAGGAGGTTCTCAATTCGACTGATTTTTTTTTGTCTATGTTACCTGATATCTTCGCCAATTTGTGAACCGGTTTTGATGATTTTTTTTTGCATCGGGTTCAGTATACTTTCCGATTGGTCCCATTTTTTACTTAACCATCCAGGGTATGTTCAAGTATTGTAATCGTGCATGAAAAAAGTGTTTTTTTCCTTCTTTTTTCGAAATATCTCAAAAACGGCTGGAACTATTTTGTTTAAAAAAATTGAGCAAACCCATGACATTTCGCTCTACAAAAAAGCTCTAATAAGTGAACATCGAAAAAATTATATTTTTATAGATAATAATTGTTTTGTCAAAATGTCTGTTAGTCTGGTTGTCTGGTTGGGTGTCCGTTAGTCTGTGTGTTTCCAAATTTTTGTGGACGAGCTAGCTCAAAAACTAGTTTGAATATCGAAACCAAATTTAACACATATTTTGGTACATCGAGATCAAGAGCTGATTAGATTTTGGTGTATATCGACACGAAATTAAAGGGGGTGGAGGGGGTATAAAATAAAAATCTAGGCCATTTGAGCAAACTCAAGCAAATTTTGTATACATAATCAGTGGACCCCCAGAAGTTTAAAAATGCAAAAACTAACCTCCCAAAATTGGGGGGGGGGGGTGTTTGGTCAAATAATTAAAATCTAGGCTCTTTTACCAAACACAACCAAAATTTTTTTAAAAAATAATTGGAGCCCCCCGAGTTTAAAAAATCCAAAAAAAACCCCCCCCCCCCCTACCTGAATATAAATAATAGATTAAAAATTCACAGTTCATTGGACAATGTTTTTTATTGATGCTCTTATTCAATTTTTGTACAACGTTTCGTCTCTCTCGAGACTTTTTCAAGCACTCAATTGGTTAGAGCAACATTGGTTGAGATAACAATAAAAATAATTGAGACATAGTAGAATTTTTTCGTTTTAAATTGATACCATCGTAGGTTATTAAAGAACCAAGAGAATTGTTGAATTTCAAAAGGAACAAACCACAAATACAATATTCAATGAAATAAAATAAGTCTAGATGGATTTGACATATGACAGATACAGAAACGTTGTACAAAAATTGAATAAGGGCATTAATAAAAAACATTGTCCAATGAACTGTGAATTTTTAATCTACTAATTATAATGGACATTAATCAACATAATATAAATAATTTTGATAGAGTATTTCTTTAGGAGACGGACTGGTATAAATATACAATTGGATGTTGATGAAGCCAGTCCAAGGTTGTTGTAAAAAAATAAGACTACTATATATCAGATATTTTATTTTAAATTTATTCGATAACCGACGTTTCGAAGATTTACTCTCTCCTTCTTCAGGGTAACGAAAAGTCAATGAAAGTATACCAATGCATAATTACTTCCTGTCTCCTTTGACAATGCCAAGAAAAGAATGTAAAATAATAAAACTGATATAGTCTTATTTTTTTACAACCACCTTGGACTGCCTTCATCAACATCCAATTGTATAAATAATTTTATTAAATATTAAATATAAGTGAGGGGCCAGGTTGTATGGTAAAGTCAAGTGGATGGCCACATCAGAACACGTCAGCTTATTTTTCATTGGTATTGGACCTTTTTTGTTTTGTTTGTTCACCCATAATTTCTTTGTTTATGAACCGATTTTAATGATTCTTTCTGAGTTTGGATCACTATAGCTCCAAGATAGTCAAAATATTTAACTATTTATTTATTTATTGTATATATGTTCAGCAAGAACTTTTTGCCACGTGGACCGATTTCGACGATTCTTTTTTATTGGAAAGAGGGTACCTTAGGGGTGGTTCCATATTAATTTGGTCAAGTTCTGATGATATGATCAATGATGAAATAACGTAAATCTCAAATTCTTATGAGCAAATAATCGAAATTATAATAAATAAAATCTTAAAACATTCATTTAAGTCCCGCAAACGTTTCGAGAGAATTTCTATATTTATGAATTGAATTTTATTATCATTTTCTGATTCATTCGCCCGACGCTTTCTCTTACGAGATGTATGCAAGGTATTATATTGAGTCACTATAATAATAACATCAGTAAAAAGAGAAAAATAAAAATGATTTTTATAAAATAAAAATAAAACCAACTTCAAAAAAATTGAATGCAACATATAAAATAATAATAACTCAAAAATCAAATAAAATCCACTAAAAGGTATAAAATAATTATCTAATTTAGTTACAACTAAACGACAAAATATTTACATGAAATCACTTTTTGAAGTCAGTGCTAAACAAACCACATAAGCGATCTTACTCAACTCAAGCTTGAGTTGTTTACCAAAAAAGAATTTAGTCTTTTTGATTTTAAGTCGATTCTCCCACGTTTTCAGTAGAGGTTCCCATTAATAGTCAAAACATCAAAAATGGAATGCAATAAGGTTATTCCTCTAGTAATAGATAAGAATCGATCGTTATTTTTGATTTTAAGCCGATTTCTCCATGTATGCAGCAATGGTTACTCGACGAGACCCCATGTAATTTTTGGCAAAACCGTCACATGCTAAAATTCAACCTAATTGAATATTACAATTTGTGACTTTAATTGAGTCCATGGGTTCCGTAGTCTTTACCTGAGGACCCTTTGAAGTCGCGCTTGCCACGAGACCGATTACAATACTTTCCCCATGCTTCGCATTGGATAAAGTAAAAATCATTATTGAATATAATTTTATCTTCATTTTAGATATTTTTGATTTAATTAAAAACTGGCGATTTCTTAAAAACCGTTTTTACCTAGTTTACACGTTCGTCGGAAATTGGATAAATATTAAATAAAACGTACGTTTCGTCACAAATAAAGTGACGAAACGTACATCTTATTTAATGTGTGATTCATTTATTTATCCAATTTCCTACGATCTTGTAAACTAATTAAATTATTGATATGATTATCCAAACAACTATTTTCACCTTATTTATAGAAATCGTAATCGAATTTTCAAACAGCTCTAACCAATGATGAACTGAAATTTGACTTGAAATTTTGTGTTAATAATGCTAAGCTGTTGCCAAGTTTTAACTTATTATTTCAAATCGTTTTTAACAAACAAATGTAACTCATATACCATAAAAAATAAGAATAAAGCGCTTGAGACCGATAAAGAGACTTTCGCGATAGCTTTAGATTTTTCAAACGCCTTCGATCAAGACTGTCACAAAAATTGTCTATCCAAATTATGTACTTTTGGCTTTCCCTAGTGCATGTGGTTTGAAATGTTTCTTAAATTATTACTATTAATGTTGTATTAAATGAATGAGGAGGTATCAGCCAAAGTTGGATGCGCTGGGTTCAATAAAACACCCTGAATAAAACGTTTCGCCCTGAATTTACTTGGCCATCTTCAGTTAATTGGGCTTTATACACAAAATGCGGTACACATATGTTATCGAACCAAGCCTTGTCAAAAATAAAAATTGTAGCTTCATGTAAATTTATAACGTGCCTGTGCCTAAAGGTTCAGAATTAATGTAATGAACCTTTGGGCACAGGCACGTTATAAATTACATGAAGCTACAATTTTTATTTTTGACAAGGCTTTGTTCGATAATATATGTGTACCGCATTTTGTGTTTAACTCCCAATTAACTGAAGATGTCCAAATAAATTCAGGCCGAATCGTTTTATTCAGGATGTTTTATTGAACCCAGGGCATCCAACTTTGGCTGATACCTCCTGCTTCATCTAATACGGTTTCACCACAGCCACGAACTCTAACAATATTAATGTGGTAGTTGATGGAATATCAAGTTTCTCAGGGTTCTTTCATTTCTCTCCCACTCCTATTTATTTATATTAATGACGTTTCGAATTCGCCATCAAATCCATTGTCACTCAGGTGATAATACCCTCCATAACACTCAAAAATCTTACAAAACAATTGCAAAAACGCTTCCACGGATTCCTTTAACTCTATTCTTCCGCTTTCTTCTTCTTTTCACGATGTAAGGGTTCATTCAACCCTAACTACAGAGGTTACACGTTTTTTGTACCAATATCATTACATAAAAGAAAAAAAATGTTTGTAGATCTAAATAATTAATAATTCAAGCCGGACTCGCTGCAAATATTTGACCAGCTATAATCTGATCCCTTCAGGGCAAGGCAATGGGAAACCACCCATGTTAAAAATTTTCCTAGGAAAATTACAATGGAGAGGATACTCTCCACAGTAATCGCTGACGCTCTGAATCGAGTATGGGATTTGAAGAAGAAGAAGAATTAAATGAGCTGTCGAATTTCATTATTTTGACACCCTAATATCAGCACAATTATTATTTTTTAAGATAAAATATTAATGCTGCGCTTTTGTTTATTCTAGCATAAAAATTTAAAATATGCAGTTATATTCTGAATTAATTAAATCAAGAACAATTCATAAACATGAAGCCTAGAGGCTAAATAGACAGCACAGGCTTAATCTGTTGCCATACTATAGGATGGTAAGCCTCTTTCAATTGAATATTCTAATGGAAATTTAATTATAGCTTACGTATAAGTCATATGCCTTTGATAATTACTATATTTCTAATTAATTTATTAAGTTGATAATTAAATATTTAAATATTTCATTCTTTCGTGTTGGGACTCATATTGCTTGAATTACATTTTATCACTTTCCGTTATATCTATATAAATAAAATTCCTTCGTGTCTGATAGAAAAAGATTTTTGAGTGCTTCGCGAAAAGCTAGAAGGTTGAAATTCAGTACACACATTCATTGGCACGAAAATTGGATGAGAAAAATCTAATATATAGGTATTATTTTCCATTTAAAAACACGTGGGGGCGAAAAAGGGGGCTAAATATTCTAATTGTAAATCCTTGTTTGGTAAGGACCAAATTTAGTACACTTACTCTTTAGAATAATGTGTTTCTGCAAAAATAAACTCCTCAAAATAAGCGCATGGGGGCGAAAGAGGGGCCAAAATATTGAAATTCTATACATTTTGTTCGATCTGGACCAAATTTAGTACAATTTGAAAGTTTTTAGTGAGAAATAAGGACAAGTTTTTTGTGTGATGTTTTTTATTTTCCATCAACGTTTCGTCAAATTTGCCGACTTCTTCAGGGCTTCAAATAGTTGAATCCCTGAATAAGTCAGCAAAGAAAAATAAAAAAACACCACACAAAAAACTTATCCTAATTTCCCGCTATAAACTTTCAAATTAATCCATATTATGAACGGAAATGATAATAATAATTTAGTAGGTACAATTACTCTTTTGAAAAATGTCAAATTGCTGCAAAAATAAACTCCCCGAAATAAGCGCGTGGGGGCAGAAGAGGGGGCAAATTATTTAAATTCTAAACTTTTTGTTCAATCTGGACCAAAGCATTTTTACATTATCAAATCCCTAAAAATTCGAGTTCGTTCTGTCACCAGAGTCCAATAAAAGCAAATTTTCATCAAATAAAGCATAACATCAAATTTTAATAGTGGTCCAGTATTTTCGTAAACCAATGATTTTTAAATGATTTCTATTTCATTTAATAGTTTTCAAAGTTTCGTTCTATTCAAAAATTTCAAAGCATAATTTTGTTTGAGATATAATACAATAGACAATAGTAATATTTATTAACAATTTAATTATTTAAGCTTTTGTCTATTTATCTGACAACAAATTTTACGCTAAGCGAGGGGAACTTATCGAAATGGGAAATTATATTTACCCTTGGAGGAGGGCCGGGGCAACAGGAAAACCGTACAGTCCCATTCAAAACGAGACCTATGATCACTTTGTTTATACAGTACTAGCTGCTCCAGGTGTGCCTTCGGGTTGCCCTGGGTGGCAGTGTCTCGAGACGGCCAAAAGTTTTCTTTTTAATATTTATTTATCCCATATTGGCTATGCACGATCACTATCTGACCAATCAGAATCGTTCTAATAATTTAACGCTTTACCATTGACTATGCACTGGACAATCAGATCGTTTGTATCATACAAACATATATACATACATACTTTTCCATTTTATATATATATATATATAGATATTAAGATGAAAAGAAAAAAATTGTCATGGAGAATTTCAATTAATTTGCGAACGCTGTTATACCTGTTTTTGACTTTTTTATAAACTCTAGTCACGCGCTGAAAAATGAACTACCTACTACATATTTTGCCATTTGGAAGTATTGAAGTAGAACAACTACGATTTATAGAGATTGATAAAGCTAAGCTTAGAATTAACTTGCTGTGAATCCACACTCCTGAAAATCTTTGGAAATTAAACTTAAAATTTTTCATTTTATAAAACATTCGGCGCGATATTTTCCATAAAAAAAGAGTAACACGGATACATTTAAACGACCGACCGGGGTCGATTCTATAATTAATTTCCGGAAAGCTTCTGAATTGCATCTAGGGTTGGTAGAAAATGGTTTTGATGCAGCTAAAATTGGAGTTTGTACAGGCCTCTCGCCAGCAGATAGCCCACTTTAACTGAATCATTGGATAGCAATAAATAAAAGCGGATCAGCAGGAATTGCATGGTCACACTTGGCATCGTTACGGAATTGAAAAATCACTTTGGTTTTGTGTAAATCAAGGGTGAGGATTCGATTGGCTGCAAAGTCCTCTGGGATCCAAAGGGCGCTGGGCTAATAACTTCGCGATTGCAATTCTACACCAAAATCCACCTTAATCCAATTTGTTTTGATTTCTAGATTGATTTGTATTGAAAAAATTTAATGTATTTATAAATCTGTGTCTAAAATTTAATGAATAGTCTGAAAATAATAAATTATCTTAGGTAAACATACTGTAAGTATTAGGGTGCTCCTTATTTAGGATATTTTTGAATATTTGCGGTGTCAGGGGCTCATATGGTTAGAAATAAATAAAAAAAAAAATACCCCCCAAGTTTCAAGTCTCTATCTCAATTTCAACTTAGTACTACACAGCGATTAAATTTCCCATCTAAATAACCTGGGGGTTTGGGCATTGAACGATCAATTATTTATTCCGGCCAAAGTAATGGTTCAAAAAATTTGAAACTCTGTAGACTTTATCCTTATAATAGTAGCTTCCCTCAGAATTTTTACAGATTTTTAGCTATTATAATTTTGGAGTCTAAACTTACTAATACTAAGATATATGGTAGCAGTATTTTATCTAGATGTTATTCCAAAATTGTAATATCCAAAAATCTGTAAAAATTCTGAAGGATTGATACTATTATAAGGAGGAAATCTAGAGAGCTTCAAATTTTTTCAACCATTACTTTGACCGGAATAAAAAATTGATCGTTCAATGCCAAAAACCCCATGTTATTTAGATGGGAAACTTAATCGCTATGAAGCACTAGGTTAAAATTGAGATGGAGACTTGAAACTTGGGGGATATTTTGTTTGATTTATTTCGAAACATATGAGTCCCTGTCAGCATAAATATTAGAAAATATCCAAAATAAGGACCACCCTAATAAGTATGTTGAAAAGTATTCGTGTTTGGTTTGGCGGCTCCGCTTTTTTGATGTTCCTATAATACTTTAAAACTAATAGTTCTGCAGGTTTCTAAAGAGTAAATTTTACATAATGTAGATATAAATTGTACTGTAATTATTGTTTAATAACTATGGTCAACAAAAATTTTTATCCGTAAACCTAACAATGGATACTAGTAGAGTTTTATACTCTGATTCTCATGGTGATTTTTGAAATTTTTACAACAGGTTAGGATTTTGAGATGTTTTTGATCTAAACACCGAAAAAGACTAATAACTTCGCGATTATAATAAAATCCACCTTAATCCAATTTGTTTTAATTTCTAGATTGATTTGTATTGAAAAAATTTAATGTATTTAAAAAACTGTCTTTAAAATTTAATGAATAGTCTGTAAACAATAAATTATTATCTTAGATATACATACAATATGTATGTTGCGAAGTATAAGCCTCCGCTTGGCGTCTCTTTGGCCCTGCGAGAAGTTCCCATAATATTTTAAAACTCTAATAGTTCCGCAGCTTTCTAAAGAATAAATTTTACTTAATTGTATAAATTGTACTGTAATTGTTTAATACTGGTACACAAAAACGGGCCAAATTGCACTATTTTAACAATTTTAAATAAAAAACTAATTATTATTAATTGAAATCGTAGGGACTTGTATAAAAATTAAATGAAAAACAGAGTTTTATTCTTTAATGTGCGGAACGGTTCGTCATCAATACTATATAATAAAGCAGTAAGCAGTCTCTTGGTTTGTCTAGTTTCGCCCACTAATGGCTCCGCCCCCTGTATACTTTATCTACCATAGACTTTCCGGAAGCTTCTAGAAAATTTGGGTAGGACAGTCATTCAGAAGAATTGGACTCTGTCTCGCGGAGTGATGTTGAGTGACTGCGCGCCGCGAGCAAGCAAGAAGCCCACCGCTTTGCAACTTGTTTTATAACACATTTGATTTAATAAAAGACAATTGAGATTGTCTTGATTGGTTTTAATTCTGAATTTTAAATCTAATTGTAGACTATTAATTATTTTATCGAGGAAAGATTGATTGATATGTTTTTTCTTTTAGTTTCAATAGCATCAGGCAATTGAGTTAAATAGTGACCCGCTGAAGAAGCCAAAAATAAAATGACGAAACGTTCGGCACTTTAAAGAATAAAATTGTTTTAATTTATCCAACTCTCTACGATTTCAATTAATAGTTTTAATTATGGATGCGATTAATGAAACATTAAAAAAATAATGTCCAAAACTTCAGCGTAGAGCTAGCTCTTTGGGTTGGAGAGTTAATTATCTCTAGGGAGCGAGTAACAATTTTTTTATAAATAGATATGTTAAATTGATAATCCACGGAATCTAACCCAAAACTAATCAGATTATTTCGGATGTTTTTTGTATTTTGGTTGAGGTGTCTCTAGCTGATGTATTTACACATCAATAAAAAAAGTTTTCTGTAAACCCACGAACACAATTCAACTTGTTTTTTCGTCCTCGTAATTAAATTTCTTATAGTTGGAAATTTATTTGTGGCAACTTTTGAGAGAGTTATTCTTTTGTCGACCTATAATCGAGTTTCGAAGTTTAGTCACCTGTTTTTGACAATATTCGAAAAAAAGTGTAAGAAAAACCATTTGATAATTTAGAAAATTGAAAAATAATTATTATATCGCTTTGCTAATTAAAATTGGGATATATACATGTACTATATACCTATATAACTTACTCGTATTATTAAATGATATTATTATTATTATTATATAAATTCAAAATTTTTCATTTTAATTAAATTTTAAAATACTATCTTTTATACATATAAAAAGAGAAGGTGAGGTTTCATTCATTCATCCATTCATATATCAGAGAAAGAAGAAAGCGAAATTTCAAGTGAAGGAGATATTTAGTCTCGACCAATCATAGGAAAATTAATTAGTGAATTTTTTCATTATATTAGATGAAGGAGGAGGTATCAGCCAAAGTTGGATGAGCTGGGTTCAACAAAACACCCTGAATGAAACGTTTCGGCCTGAATCTATTTGGTCATCTTCAGTTAATTTAGAGTTATACACAAAATGCGGTACACATATGTGATCAAACCAAACCTTGTCAAAAATAAAAATTGTTGCTTCATGTAAATTTATAACGTGCCTGCGCCCAAAGGTTCACAATGAATGTCAAATTGTGACCCAGCGCCTCCAACTTTAGCTGATACCTCCTCCTTCATCTAATACAATTTCCTCACAGCCACGAACTCGAACAATTTTTTTATTAATTAATATGAATAACAAACCAGTATTTTGTAGCAGCACCGTTAGTAATACTAGCTGCAAGGCCGTCCTTCGGCCCCACCCATGCACCATGCAACCGTGCCACACACCACCACCCCAACAATGCACCCCGACCCCCGCTACGCACCATGGACCTCCACCCCGTACCATCCCCGCATACCACAACCCGCCACACTCCCCTTGACCCCCATCCCCGCACCCAGTTTTTGCATTTCTAGCCTTCTAGTGGCCCACAGATTATATATACAAAATTTGGTTGAGTTTGCTCCAATAGCAAGAATTTACATTTTTTCACCCTCCCCTCTTTTTGGGTGGTTTTTGGGGGATATTTTTTAAACAAAAGTTGTCAGATATAACATCCCCTACAACTTTGCTTATAATAAAATTTACCGTAGGGCTAATAGCTTAGGAGTTATTTGATAATTTTCATTCGTGCGCCTCCCCAAGCCCTCTTTTGGGGTCAAAATATCAAAACGTTATATAGCAATAAACGTAAGTTAGAAGACATCTGATACAAACATGAAATTTCATAATAATCTCTTCAGCCGTTTTACGTGAATCGTGAGCAACTTTTTGCGAAACGACGCCAACGTACAGATAGATATACAGACATATAGGAATTTTTGAGGGTGTTTTCGTTCATAACTATGCTTGAAACGTGTGCAACCAAAATTTGGCGTGATTTGGAGCAATGTACAGACAAATCCTTAATTTTATATATATAGATATAGATACTATGTTCACATGTGGATCTGATGATAAAGTTGAAATGTTTTAAAGACCCTATAATAAAAGATTCTTGGAGAAAAGCAAGAAACGTTGATCTAAAATATTCCAATCTATTAAGCTAATTTGCAAAATACTTAATCAATTGAAATGGATAACTGGCTATTAGAGTAAATAAAAAGCATTTAGAATTCTAAATAATTGAGTAATTTTACTTTTCTCTTGAGAGTAAATGACTTCCCAATATCCAATAATGTAAGGGAAAAGTAATAAAGCAAATTTTCATTAAAAATAAGAGCGGAATAGCAGAAAAAATCAGGCAAAAATATAATTAAGGAATCTATAGACCTTTTAAATGCGCCTAATTAAGTGTTTATATATATATATCTTTACAAAATGTCGTTCGGGCTTTCGGCCCGGCCGTACCTTGCCCCTGGCGAGAAATGTCTCGGGCTACCACGAAAAGTTTCCCTTAAATCCATATTGAGATATAAAATGTAGTATATAAAATATATGTATTGTAATTTTATTCTCCTTTAATATAGTGATTTTTCTTATACTCATTTTTAAGAATCTAATGTATAAATAGAGCCCGTAAAGAAATCTCTAATATATGTAGCTACTTATCTGACCAAAAACATAAATGCAAAAAAGGGGCCAAGTTCGGTACAAACGGGTTCGCCGACAAAAGAGTTGAGATCTAAACGCGTACCAAGTCCCATAGCAGTTGCTTAAATCATAGCTATAGGGATGAACAACGATCTTCAATTGATTTAAAAGAAAATTTGTTGTTCTTTGATATTAAATTTATAACTTGGCAAATTATAATACTCAATAACTTACGTTTAAAGTGTTGTTTGACTAGTAGTTCAATTTAGTTGGATATAAAACTTGCCAAGTTATAATTTTAATATCAAAGAACGTAACAATATTTTTTTAAATCACTAAAGATCATGAACATCCCTAAGAAGCATAAGATTATTATTTCAAAATAACGTAAATAACATTTTTTTAAACAAATGAAGATCGTTGTCTTCATCTCATAGCTATGATTTTCAGCAACTGTTGCGCGTATATCCGCTTGATAACTCTTGTTTATGTTAAGCCATATAACGAACTTGGCCCTTTTTCATATTTGCGTTTCGTATATTGCCAATTTAAAAGCTTGAACTTTTGATTTATCGCAATAATTTTATTTGGGCACTATATTAACATATCATTAAAATATTTCATAAAATATCTGTTAAAAACCCGGTTCTCATAGTTTTCTTCGCTAAATTTCTGCCCTTCATTTCTGGATCCCAGTTGTTGTGTTTCTATTTTTCATAATTTCCATTTGATTAATGTTTCCGTTACCATGTCAAATTTCCTGTAATTCAGCTTGATTGCATTTTCACCATACAATTCTGCTAAATCATCTCACCTTTCCATTTTAAAATCCCAAAAAGGGAAAGCGGTTTTTCGATTTTTTCCTTTATTGTAGCCCAACTCTACCAGTATAAGGGGAAATTTCCCCATTCTAGGATCAGCGGAAGTATTATACTTTAGGTTTTTGATATGTCAGTGAGTGAGTGAGTGAGTGAGTGAGTCAGTGCTAAAAATGGAACATTTTAGACCTTAATAATTCAAGAACTATAATAGATTTATTCATGAAATTTGGGATTCTAGGTGTTCTAGTGGATCTTATTAGACATGCAAAATTTCAAGTCTGTAGGTCTAATAGTTTTTGAGTTATGGGGTGGGGGGTCTAAAGTAGCTCGAAATGGTTCATGTAAATATACACATGGCAGGTGGGTCGCCCTTTTTTCCGAACTTGGCTGACACACTGCCGTGTGTCTAAATTAATGTACTTACTGCATTGATCAATGCTTGCAATAGAAGGATTCAATCAGAAAATAAGTACCAATGATTTTATAAATTTACTACATATTATACAACTTAATTAAACATTTGAATATTTCACATATAAATTATATATTTGTTTCAGTGATTAAATTGATTTTTTTTAATAGAAATTCAATTTAATTAGTCTTGGAAAGTTTCTTTCAATTTTCTCTGCATTTTCTGAAAAAAAAAAAAATAAAATAAATTTGGCATTTTTCAATTGTAATTATAGCATCACCCTATACTGAGAATAAGCGTAGTAAATTATATCCTCCAAATTTAATACTGTGCTAGAATTTACACTAAGTTATTATTGGATATTTGATATCAGGTAGGTACCAGTGGAGTCCGGTCCATGGATGCTGTGGATGAGGAGCATTCCTCAAATTCCAAAATATCAAGAGTATTTTCATCGGTGTTATATTCGAAAATTTGTAAAATTTTAAAAATACTTTTATTAAATACTATACAACTAATTCATTTAAAGTTATATAAAATTAAAAATTTACGGAGCTTTTTAACGTTAGCAAATTTACATAATATGAAAAAAATATTCCAGATTTCCTATTGTAATCACTTCAGCTATCTTGTGAAAAATACTTTGATTTTATGAGTTTAAAAAATGAATTAATTTACATGTGCTCGTCCCATGAATTTCATTTAAAATTTATAAATTATATTAAAAAAATTAATCTTGAAAGATGAACTAAAAGATGTTTGGGCAAAAGTATTTGCTTTAATGAAGTCCAATTGAATATTCTCTCTCTCTATAACGAGTATCGTTTTGGTCCGAGTACAAAAGGAGATTCCTAGAATAATAGAAATTAAGAAATTAATCTCAAATTGTCTGAAACAGGTCTGAACTTGTATTTTGCATCCTTGCAATACACATTTCTTCTAAAGAAATAGAAATGATTCTATCCGTGGCCTTTTTAGTTATTTTCAACTATCAGATTCTAATGAAAGAATCGCTCACCCGCACAATAAATAATAAAAAAGTGAAAAAAATTTCAGGACTCGGTACACTAGAGCTGCCCTAGTATTTATTAATAAATATAAATATAAATTGTTCATTTATAGCTATACTATGGTATATATTACATTCTCTTAAAATCTCAATAGAATAAATCAAAAAATATTTTCTGCCTTTTGAACCAGATATTCCAAAATCTAATCATTACTAACTATTGATATTAAGGAACTTTTTGACTTTCCTTTTTTGGATTATCGTTGGTATTGGAATTCAGACACACAAGAGAAAAAAATCATATTTGAAAAATATTTTTCTCCGCGTTTCAGACATTTTAAAGTACAATGAGCAAAAATGTATTTTTGTGCGTGATTTATTACATTTAATTTGCAATATGCCTTCAGTCAGTTTTCAACTATGAAAAGAATTGAAACATCACCAGAAGAAGCTGAAGTGATTATAGATTATCCGCTATGTTTCAATATTAATTAATAAAAAATTTAAAGTTAAATTTGAAAAACGAATAATTCTATGATTCGGTTATCGATAAATTTTGCAAAAAGGAGCGAAGAATAAAATAAAATTGAAAAAAAAACTGAAGGTCTATTTTTTGGAGAGCATCCCCTGGTTGAAAAGACACCGCCCGCCTCTGGTAGGTAATTATAAGGTTCAAACATTTGAACTAACGGTTAATAAGTAAATTTTAAATTTTATTAAGAAATAAGCTGACCTGTTCTGATGTGGCCATCCACTTGACTTTACCATACAACCTGGCTCCTAAAATTATTTATAATCATGTAAAGGGGGGGGGGGGTTAGTTTTTGCATTTTTATACTTCTGGTTATGTATACAAAATTTGGTTTAGTTTGGTAAATGGCCATGATTTTGATTTTTTGACCCTACAGCCCCCCCCCTCCTTTTGGGCGGTTAGTTTTTGCATTTTTAGACTTCTGGGGTACCACTGATTATGTAGACAAAATTTGGGTGAGTTTGGTAAATGGCAATGATTTTGATTTTTTGACCCTACACCCCCCCCCCCCTCTCCACCCATTTTGGTTTTGGGCGGTTTGTTTTTGCATTTTTAGACCTTTGGGGTCCCACTGAATATTTATACAAAATTTGGTTGAGTTTGCTCAAATGGCCTAAATTTTTAATTTTTAACCCCCCTCCACCCCCCTTAATTTTGGGTCGATATCCACCAAAATCTAATCAGCTCTTAATCTCAATGGACCAAAACTACGTGGGAAATTTGGTTTCGATATTCACACTAGTTTTTGGGTTAGCTCGTCCACAAAAATTTGGTAACGCACAACTAACAGACAGACAACCAGACAGACTAACTAACAGACATTTTGACAAAACAATTATTATCTCAAAAAATATAATTTTTTCCGATGTTCACTTATTTGAGCTTTACTGCAGAGCGAAATGCCATGGTTTCGCTCAATTTTTTTAATCAAAATAGTTTCAGCCGTTTTTGAGATATTTCGAAAAAAAGAAGAAAAAAACTCACTTTTTATTTTCATGAACGATTACAATACTTGACCATACCCTGTATGGTAAAGTAAAATGGATACACGTGAAAGTGTAATTGTTTCTTTCCTTTGTTAACAGCTTGCCAAAATTCTCATAAAAAAAGTTGTGGATTTTATTTAAACATTCAACCTTCATTTTGCATATGATATTGAAGAAGATCTGATGTTTAAATTTAATTCAGGTCTGTTTAGCCGCTGTTTGAGCCTTTAATTCGTCATTAATACAATATACCTCGAACTTGCCTTACAAATTTAATACGCATCACTTACACAGGACATTTGAAACTAAGTAAAACTATGGCCTACGCATTAAAGATAGGGATGAAATTTTTTTAAAAGAGAGAAGTTTTGTTTAATTTTCCACAAATAGACACAAGTAAATTATTGAGATTAGAATTACTGTAAATATAAATATGCATCCGTAAGTGACATACGCCTGTTTCCAGTTCCCAATTTAACCAAGAAGGGTTGTTGAGAGTCGACGAATCGCGTGTTACGTTCAAAGTATGCTTTGGGGGGGGGGGGGGGGGGATTAGTGATTTAAACTCATCAGAGCACATGTTATAGTATCTATAAAATAGGGAAAGTGCGGAATCGCTTCTTTGATGAGTCAATGAGTAAGTACGAGGTAAGGATCTGATCGTCTATTAGTCTGATAGATGTCGTTTCTGAATTGCGTCCAGGGTTCCAAAAAAAAAATGTTTTGAAGACCTGCGGACCGTATTCGAGGCAGGGATTAATTTGGTCCTTGTTAAGGGTAAGAAACTACAGGGATGTGAAAAATCGGCTGGACGTGAATAATAAGCCAATTTCTTGCTGCATATTTCGCCACAGAGGAAATGTGTTCATTCCAAGACTGGTCAGACGCGACTGATACTCCCAGTATAGACAGCCTGACACATATAATTAATAACAATAAATGACCTCACATATAGGCCGATGAGGGGTTCTCTTTTAAATTTTTATACAATAGAAGGACATATAGGCCGGGTCAAAGTTAATACCTTTGATATATGTAAAAATATGCTGACGTGTTCTGATGTGGCCATCCACTTGACTTGAACATACAACCTGGCCCCTAAAATTATTTATAATCATGTAGGGGGTTAGTTTTTGAATTTTTAGACATCTGGGGGTCCACTGATTATGTATACAAAATTTGGTTGAATTTGCTCAAACGGCCTAGATTTTTAATTTTTAACCTCCCCTCCACCCCCCTCAATTTTGGGTCGATATGCACCAAAATCTAATCAGCTCTTAATCTCTATGGACCAAAACTACGTGGGAAATTTGGTTTCGATATTCACACTAGTTTTTGAGCTAGCTCGTCCACAACAATTTGTTGACGCACAGACTAACGGACAGACAACCAGACAACCAGGCAACCAGACTAACTAGCAGACATTTTGACAAAACAATAATTTTTTCGATGTTCACTTATTAGTGCTTTTTTGTAGAGCGAAATGCCATGGTTTCGCTCAATTTTTCTAATCAAAATAGTTTCAGCCGTTTTTGAGATATTTAGAAAAAAAGAAGAAAAAAACTCACTTTTTATTTTCATGAACGATTACAATACTTGACCATACCCTGTATGGTAAAGTAAAATGGATACACGTGAAAGTGTAATTGTTTCTTTCCTTTGTTAACAGCTTGCCAAAATTCTCATAAAAAAAGTTGTGGATTTTATTTAAACATTCAACCTTCATTTTGCATATGATATTGAAGAAGATCTGATGTTTAAATTTAATTCAGGTCTGTTTAGCCGCTGTTTGAGCCTTTAATTCGTCATTAATACAATATACCTCGAACTTGCCTTACAAATTTAATACGCATCACTTACACAGGACATTTGAAACTATGCCATGGTTTCGCTCAATTTTTCTAATCAAAATAGTTTCAGCCGTTTTTGAGATATTTAGAAAAAAAGAAGGAAAAAAACCACTTTTTCCATGCACAATTACAATACTTGACCATACTATGTATGGTAAAGTAAAAAATAATCAAACCCAAGGGATGACAACACCCTACATAACGCCCCTGCATCGCATAAAAACCGTGCAGACATTGCCTCTTCAATTAATTTAGACTTATGAAAACCTAAAAACTGGGGATCCCAAAACTTAGTTAACTTCAATGCAGGGAAAACTTAGTGTTGCCTTATTTCTAGGCGCGTCGACAGAAACCTCCCAAACATATCATTCGCTAGAATTAAGGGATACAATTTCAATGCTAGGCGTTACTCTAGGGTCTGACCTTTCATGGAATGACCATATCTCAACCACTGCTAAACCTGCAGCGCGCAAGCTTGGTCTCCTATTTAGGTCTAGACGCTGTTATACTACCAGTCGACTTCTTATACTGTATAAGGCTCAAATTCGTCCCTGTCTCGAATATGGCTCTCATCTGTGGAGGGGTGCCTCCAAGCATTCTCTTGCTACACTGGATGCAATTCAGAAGCGAGCAATTAAACTAATAGGATACCCGGCTCTAACCAACTCACTCGACTCCTTAGCTCACCGAAGAACCGTTTCTGTCCTTTCCCCCCCTGTACTACAGATACTATCACGGTGTCTGTTCAGTCGAGCTGAAATCAATTATCCCCCCTAATGCTCTCTTTACGAGAAACAGGCTCAGCACCCCTTCGCTGTCAAATTGGATAAAAGTCGAACAAGCGCTTACGCCAAGTCTTTTATCCCTATGACCTCCAGAGACTGGAACTCGCTCCCTGCCACCATCTTTCCCGCGACTTATAACCCTCAGCTATTTAAGACCCTTATCCACAGATACCTTCGACCCCCGCCCAACCCATAAAATTCTTTCTTCTTCTTTTCACGATGGAGGGGCCAACCCAGGCCTTTATGGTTTGCACCTTTTTGGTGTAACTCCTTTTCTCATCATTATCATAAAAAAAATTTTTTTATCCCAAGTCAGTTAATAACCCGCCCTATGAAATTTTATCTTTGTTTAATTGATATAAAATGGCACTTGTATATGGGGCATTCCAGGCCAAATAGGAAGGTTTGAAAAATTTTAATTTCTTTCATTTTTTGACATTTTTTAGTACCTATCCATCAAAAAACTCATCTTCCTGGTAAATTTTGAAATTTTTTTGTTCAGCGGTTTAAAAGATATCGAATTTCAGTTTTTTCATCATAACTTCTTCAAAAACGGTCCAAATTCAATTTGGAGAGCCCCTATTTCTAAAGTCTTCAGTTCGCGATTGAAGAAGCAGTTTTGATTATTCGGGAATGAGGGAATGCCATGAAGAGTGCTATCGTCGACGTAACAGTAAAAAATTTTATTGAACGGATAAAATAATTAAATAAACAGGGCTATAAAGTCGCTATAATTAAACATAAAGACGAAGAGGAAAGTTAACTAACCTTATATCTTTCATTTTTCATTTTTCTGAAATCCAATAATTGTGAAAAACGTAATTTGGCATGTTCATTCATTTGTTTTGCCTGCTCCTCTAACTCTTTTGTTTTTATTTTCCATTCATTTTCTTCTTTTTTTAATTCCTCTATTTTTTTTTCGCTTTGAATAACCTCTTGAGCGATTTCTTCATTATATATTTCTGCTTTTTTTATTTTCATTTCTAATGTTTCTATTTGCTATAAAATACCATTAATTATTAATTAATTATATATAAACTACGTTCAGCTAATTCATTCATGGGTTTTTTGGGCACTGGTCTACTATTATAGGGGATATTAAAAGTGGTAACACTTCATCTCTTAATCAACATCAGTGGTTCTTAACCTTTATAAGACCACGGCCCAAATTTGAGAATATTGTTCATGTCGTGACCCCCCCTCCCCAAAAAACAACAAATTTTTTAAATTACCTACTTTTAGTAGATTTTTTAAATTTATTTATTGTTACCGGGAACAAAGCCCATTTAGACAGCACATCACTAAAGTGTTATAGCCCAAGAGCCCACGACGGCCAGACCTTCGCTATTTTATTATAAAAGCTGAAAGTTTTTCTGTGCATGTCCCCTATACAGGTAAGAACGACCAGCAACTATAGAGTTTGGGTTGTGTTTACTTTGGCAGGTAACAGGTAATAAAGGTGTATAAAATAGTACTTTAAATTCGTTAAAGTATAAAGCTCAATTTTTTTATATTTTCTTCGGGATAATTTTAGAAATCTCGTCATCCATTGCCGGACACTTATGACAGTTGCTACCCCCTGCCAGACACCCCTAAACTTTAATAAATTATAATTATACTTTCGTTATAATATAAAAGATAAATTTTATATATGTTACTTGGCGACCTATAAAAAAATGTTACCTCAATAGGCGGACAGTTTTAATGGTTTTTACATAGATTTTTGACATTTCAGTTATTATTGATAACCATTGGTGAAGACATGGAGGAATCGACTTAAAATCAAAAATAACCATCGATTCTTATCTAATCCTAGAGGAATAAACTTATTGCATTCCATTTTTGTTGTTTTGACTATTAATGGCAACCTCTACTGAAAACGTGTAAGAATCGACTTAAAATCAAAAAGACTAAATTCTTTTTTGTTAAACAACTCAAGTTTGAGTGGTTTGCCATAAAAGAGTTGTCTTTTTGATTTTAAGTCGATTCTTCCACGGCTAAATTATTTTTTGTTAAATAACTCAAGCTTGAGTGGTTTGCCATAAAAGAGTTGTCTTTTTGATTTTAAGTCGATTCTTCCACGTTTTCAGTAGAGGTTGCCATTAATAGTCAAAACAACAAAAATGGAATGCAATAAGGTTATTCCTCTAGTATTAGATAAGAATCGATGGTTATTTTTGATTTTAAGTCGATTCCTCCATGTCTTCACCAATGGTTATCAATAATAACCGAAATGTCAAAAATCTATGTAAAAACCATTAAAACTGTCCGCCTATTGAGGTAACATTTTTTTATAGGTCGCCAAGTAACATATATAAAATTTATCTTTTATATTATAACGAAAGTATAATTATAATTTATTAAAGTTTAGGGGTGTCTGGCAGGGGGTAGCAACTGCCATAAGTGTCCGGCAATGGATGACGAGATTTCTAAAGTTATCCCGAAGAAAATATAAAAAAATTGAGCTTTATACTTTAACGAATTTAAAGTACTATTTTATACACCTTTATTACCTGTTACCTGCCAAAGTAACCACAACCCAAACTCTATAGTCGCTGGTCGTTCTTACCTGTATAGGGGACATGCACAGAAAAATTTTCAGCTTTTATAAAATAACGAAGGTCTGGCCGTCGTGGGCTCTTGATCTATTAGTGGGGTTACTAAGGGAGCTGAGTTTTTAGCCGGTAGAAATTTTTATTTGCCAGCCAGGATCGAACCCCGGCCTTCCGCTCCAACATCGTCATAATCGATGCCGAAGCGGGGCTAGCGCGTTAGCCAGCTCGGCTAACCCGACCCCCCACTTTTAGTAGATCATACTTAAAAAAATTTCTTCAATTTTACAATGATGACCTTTTTTGAACTCATATATTAAATATAGCTTTTTAATTAAGATAAACAAGGCGACTTTTTGATCCAAGGAAAATTTAATGAAAAAGTACGTGTTTTTCATATTTTCATTTTTAATAGTATTGAATGAATTAAAATATATTTTTAAACTTATTGAAAATAAATATAGTAGGTAAAATAAGTGGATATTGATGAGGCAGTCCAAAAAAAAAGAAGATAATTTACACTATCTTTTTATTCATAAAACCGACGTTTCGGAGGCTATTCCCTCCTTCTTCAGGGTTTTGAAAAGTCAGTGAAGGAAATCTAATGCGGCATTCCCCTCTGTCTCCTCTTTCAGTGGCAGTAACAATAATATCTTGTATTTCATTCTCAGCAGAATTATAATGTAATAATGATAATTTGGACTGCCTCATCAATATCCACTTAATTCACTTATCAGTCCGTCTCCAAAAATTACTCCAATCTTATAGTAGGTAAAATATTTGGTTAACGACACTGCGCGACCCAAAATTAGGTCGCCACCCATAGGTTAAGAACCACTGATCAACATCATCATTATCATGTTACAGGTCTATGACTGGTTTGACGCAACCACCGGTCTCCACTAAACTCTATCTCATGCAAACTCTTTCATTATTTGAGGAAAACTTTCATATCTAGTCTAGGTCTTCCGCTCTCCCTTTTTTCCCTACTTCACCATTTAAAATATCCTTTAGCATTCCTCCGTGACTTAAGGTGTGTCTCTTTTTCAGTTTCTTCCACAGTGTTTTCTTTTCTCTATTTTTTTTTAGCTACCTACTCGTTTGTAATTTTATCCACCCTTTTATTTTTAACATACTTCCGTAGCAAATTTCAATCTCATACTCTTCCCCTTTTCAGGATTCAATCATAATAATCACAATATTTCACAAGCTTAGAGTCCAGTGATCATTAAAAATAATAAGGCAAATGAAGAATATTAAAAAAAAAAATATCTTAGTCTCTAAAGGAAAGAAAATTTTGAAAAAATTTTTAGAAACTTTTTCAAATTTAAAATATAAAATACTAGGTAGGTTTCACATAAATAAAAGATCAGATGCTTCTTTAGCTTCCTTAGTGTCCTTTGTGAACTCCTGAAGATGCGCATATACCCCGAAATATATATAGAGTCATGCTAAACAAGCATATGATCTTTTATTTATGTTCCTAGCTAGTATTTGATATTTTAAATTTTAAAAAGTTTCTAAAAAAATTTTCAAAATTTTCTTTACTTTATTTAAAATGTTTTACCAAGAACCCACACCATTCTCCCTTGACAAAATATCTTAGTCTCATTTACAACAGTGATTTTTTCATATCAATACATATAGATAGACCAAGTAATTTCCCCCTCGTTTTTCCTAATATGTAAATTCCATTCAATATGATAGCAACCTTCACAATGATATCAGACTCCCGAATAACCCCCCTAAAAAAATGGAGCTCTCAAAATAGGTATAGTTAGCAACATTTACTTGATTATTGTCCATTATATCTAATTAAAGATTAACAGGCGTTGGGCAAATCTTTTTTATTAATTTTTGTACGACGTTTCTTGAGGTCGGTGACATAATATATATAATTATGTTTAAAGTATTGTAATTTAAATTATTATTCATTCATTTGATTTTTATCATCTAATTGTTATGTTGTTTTTTGTTTTCAGTACTTTAGTCCTGAAAAGGACGAAACTTCGTATAAAAATTAAAAATTAAACATTAATAAAAAAGATTTTTCCAACACCTGTTAATCTTTTATTTAATACTATCGGACCCAAGAGCCTTCGGCCCGGCGTCACCTAGCCCCTGGCGGGGAGCGTCTCGTTTTATGTTTAAAATTTATATATAGATAATAGTTGACCCGACCACGCGTTGATGTGACTAACTCTTATGCTTCACGCCTAAACCAATGGACGTCTCGAAACTATATTCGCAATATATGTCCGTTTGGTGCTCCGATTGGTATATCTAAATTTTGGGCCAGGTTTATAATTGTTGTTCCCTTAACCAAAAATAATATTGACAGTTGAAAGATTTCCAAAAAGCTATTATCGGCCATCTTGTTTGTTTGCTTTTACTCCCAGTGAGGCGCTGGCGTTGTTTGCTCGAAAAATATTTTTACATGCCACAGGTGTGGTATCTATAAAAACACTATATATAAAAACGCTCATGTATTTGAATGGAATATTGTGTGAAAATTTCAAAGAAATCGGTGAAGAACTTTCGGAGATCCTTCAACGTATCACTTAAGCGTAACAGTACATTTTTATTTATATAGATAGTTAGATTTAAAGAACTTAATTTCGTCTTAGCAATTTTAAACGAAAAGTTCTCCATGCTGGCAGCCTCGATCGCGTCTGATTTATCTTAGAATGAGAATATTTGAACTGTGTCAAATTCTGCACCCCCGGGCCCGAGCGCCCCCCCTAATGAAGCTTGCCTTCCTATTCATGTGCAGACAATTATTACCCCCGGGGAAGCTTCACCTTTTACAAGGCTCATATGACTCTATCTAATGGAGAGGCGCCTCCAAGCATCTCTTGTCACTCTAGATGTCATTCAACAAAGAGCTATCAGACTAAATGGCCATCTTATGGACGTTCCCTAATAAATCGATTATCTTGCAATCCTTTTAAAACTTTGAATATACATAATTTATAAGTGTCCTTTATACATAGACATTTTTTCAATAGTCCTTACGGCACTAAATTTGTAAATATTGACCTTTGAAATTTGCATATTTAACTCACGAACCCTATCCCGATTAATGTTAAAGCGACTGTTTCATTAAATAACAATCGTAATTTTCTTGAAATTATTTTGAAAAACTGAGAATCATTAACTGAAGATATAACAAATATTTTCCTGTTACAATAATTGTATCAAGCGGTATCCGTTTTGTATGAAAAATGTTAAAAGTTAGGTACTTTTGATGTTTTTCGTTTTTTTCTCTCATTCCATGGCAAGTGAGAGATGGCAACATCGCACTAAAATCAATCAATTTTTTCATATCAAAAAAACTTCTGCAGCTGGTGAATTTGAGATTTTTAGCTAATTCTCTCAACCTAACTATACTATTCTCATCTGGAATTTCGCATTGTTTCATGAAGTGTTTTTTTTTTATTCTTTTCTTTTAGCGTCGGTAAGAATGCAATGTTGCCAGATCCGAGAAACGACGCAGTGAAAATATTTTTGCCTTTCTGTTCATGTGAGAGTAGGGGAAAGAGCTAACTGCATCTGAGCTCTATTAGGGAACGTCCTTAATCTCTCTCTCTACTTGCTGGCCCATCGAAGAATTAATTGCCTATTTTATAGATACAATAATCGGACGTGCTCCAATTAATTAAAATCAATCATTCCCTAAAACCTGCCTTTAAACGTAAAATGCGTTTTGCCGACTCACAACAAATAATATTTAATCAATCAATAATTATATTTTAAGACATTATGAGTAGTTTATTTTACTTTTTAAAGACTGTTTATACTCGTATGTATTTTATCAAGAAAAAATAACAAGTGTAACTAATGCTATAAAAACAATATTTTAATTTAAAAAACAATTTAAATATTTCAAAAAGTAAGTTCACCGCTAATTAATTTAGGCATAAGGCTTTTGACAAAAAAATTACCCGCAAAAAATGAGCACATTCGCAGGAAAAACAATCACTGATGAAAAGTTCCCTATGTACTATTCAGAGTAACGTTTACCTAACGCAAGCCAGATAATTAAGGGAATGCATTATTAAAGGCGAGTTAGCAAGATTTTACTGCCTTTTTAAGTAACCAAAGGTCGTTTGCCGCTTGTAAAACGCCAAAAAGGAAAAAAATCCAAATTTGAACTAGTTATAAAAAGAATAATTAATTTACCTTATTTAAACTTTTTTCCAATTCAATTTTTTCATTTTCTAATTGTTTCTTTTTTGCTTTTAATGATTTCAATTCTAATATTTTCTTTTCCTTATCACCATCTATCTAAATAAGAAAAATTGAAATATAATTGTGTGTTTGAAGTTTAAGTGAATTAATTATTTTAAATGACAAATACCTAAATCGGATTTTTATTTAGATTTAATATTTTCTTACCTAGAATATAAAATTCAAAATCTACGCTCGGCAGTTAGTCACACCAAATAGTAAATGTTTTTTTTTTTTTACATTTTTGCCTGAATTTTAGTGAAATCAGGTAATCAAAGAATTCTGACTCGATTTCCGAGTGGGTGAAAACAACCTTAGGGGGGACCGGGTCTAGTTGAAACAGGGTCAAGTTGATACAGGCCAAAACACTCCCTAATGCGCAGACGCAGACAAGTCGCGACTGGCTTGGCTAGACAACCGATTGGTACTCTGCGATCACGCGTGATCACTTGGAGGATGTTGCTTCGCTTTGTTAGTTGTGAACTAAAAACTGTTTTTTATCGTCGAAAGTAAATTTTCACTACTGTTTTTCAATTATTATTGTAAGTTCATTTAAATTAAAAGTTTTTTGCCGAGAGTAGCAGAATTTTTATATATTGAAGGAGAGAATAAAAGAGTGTGTCTTCTGCTGGAATTATAAATTTTATTTATTTATAACGAGACTATAGTTTCGAGGGCTTTGCCCTCTTCATCAGTTTATTACAATGGATTCACAGGAATTAATTTATGAATGAAGAGGGCAAAGCCATCGAAACTATAGTCTCGTTATAAATAAATAAAATTTATAATTCCAGCAGAAGACACACTCTTTTATTGTCTCCTTCAGTAAGTTCATTTGTTAGTAAATTGTGTTATCGACGACATCACGTTGTTACATGTTATAAAGGTAAGAATTTCACCTTTTTAACTTTGTTCTGTTTCACATATTTTAGAGTTTAGTGTAATTGCGACGTTTGGGTCAAGTTGATACGCTTATTTTGGGCCTTTTTGTTTGCTGTGTTACAAGGGTTATTCTTCATCCAAACCTGACCAAGACTCGATCCAGTGTAATTCCTGCAAGAAGTGGGCACACATCGCCTGTGCGGAGAACAACCCCTTTTACACTTGTATTAACTGTTAATCAGACCCAAATTTCTCTTCAGAGTCGAAGTAATCGGTCACAATCAATGATTGTTACAGCTTTCATTTTTCCCAAAATGTTGTAGATTTTAAAATATCTTTTATAGTTACAATAAAACTTGTTCATATTTCTGTTTTGTCTATTATTTTATTAATTCCTGACACCGTATTAGCTTATACTCAAAGGAGTATCAAATTGACCCAGACCGGGTCAATTTGATACATCTTGCAAATTTTTTAAAACTTTTTTTTGACAAAACAAATTTAATTTTATAAAGAATTTAAATATCACATCAAGTTATAGCCAAATAGTTATAGTTACGAATTACACATACTTTATTTCAAAATGATGACAGGAAAAAATTACAAAAATCAGGAAGTAAAAAGCTTGAGTTGTTTACCAAAAAAGAATTTAGTCTTTTTGATTTTAAGTCGATTCTTCTACATTTTCAGTAGAGGTTTCCATTAATAGTCAAAACATCAAAAATGGAATGCAATAAGGTTATTCGTCTAGTATTAGATAAGAATCGATCGTTATTTTAGATTTTAAGTCGATTCCTCCATGTCTTCAGCAATGGTTACCAATAATAATCGAAACGTCAAATACCTAATGTAGAATTGTTATTCCTCAAGTATTAGATGAGAATCAATCGCTATTTTTGATTTTAAGTCGATTCCTCTATGTCTTCAGCAATGGTTACTAATAAAAACCGAAACGTCAAAAATCCAATATAGAATGATTATTCCTCAAGTATTAGATGAGAATCAATCGCTATTTTTTATTTTAAGCCGATTCCTCCATGTCTTCAGCAATGGTTACCAATAATAATCGAAGCGTCAAAAATCTAATGTAGAATTGTTATTCCTCGAGTATTAGATGAGAATCGATGGCTATTTTTGGTTTAAAGTCGATTTCTCTATGTCTTCAGCAAAGGTTACTAATAAAAACCGAAACGTCAAAAATCCAATATAGAATGATT
>JALMQS010000099.1:55496818-55704623 GCA_024734495.1 Forficula auricularia | reverse complement strand
GGTTACTAATAAAAACCGAAACGTCAAAAATCCAATATAGAATGATTATTCCTCAAGTACTAGATGAGAATCAATCGCTATTTTTGGTTTAAAATCGATTTCTCTGTCTTCAGCAAAGGTAACGGATAAGAAAACAACGCAGTTGCTATGGTTACTCATAAAAATTCCTCCCAAATTTTTAGCATTTCACAGAGAGAAGCCTATCCATTCTTACTTAAGTAAGGCTAAATGAGCTATATTAAAACTTTCAAATGAATAAATTTTAAAGAATTTAAAAAATTAAAAAAAGTACCATCTTACTCTAGAGTAAAGTACTTTAAAATATAATTTTACTATAAACTTTATTTAACCTTTTTTGTGGTCCCCAAGGTACTTAATTAGGATATTAAATTTCATCAAAATTGGTTAAGTCATTTTCAAGATATTTAGAAAAAACTAAAAAAGTACTGAAATAAAGTACTAATGTTTGTGGGCCGATATGTACCAAAAACTAATCAGCGCTTCATTTTGTTAAACTAATGGTAGGTTTTCAATTTCATTTCAATCGGTGCAACGGTGTGGAAAAAATCGTGGGCCAAAAAAGCGATAACATACATCCATCCATACATCCATCCATCCATCCATACATACATCCATCCATCCGCACGCACTAAATGAAAAAATCGCACTTTTTGGCCTCTCGACGAGACCCCATGTAATTTTTGGCAAAACCGTCACGTGCTAATATTCAACCTAATTGAATACTACAATTTGTGACTTTAATTGAGTCCATGGGTTCTGTAGTCTTTACCTGAGGACCCTTTGAAGCCACGCTTGCCCCGAGAGCGATTACAATACTTTACCCATGCTTTGCATTGGATAAAGTAAAAACATAAAAATGAATAAGGAATAGAAAATCAATATAAATTAATCGTATTGGAATAAATACCTTCATATATGGTCGAAAAACAGTATTTTTTAAACAAAACTTTCAGGCTATTGCGCAGTTTGAAATTGATCTGAGAAACATGTAAGTCGGATACTACCATTTTTAGCTACAGCATTTTTTCAGATAGTTGGATTACCAATAGGGACCAGGGACCGTGCCTTAAACATAGATGCACTACTGCCAAAGGTTGCGCTCTCTTGTGTTTATTTATTCAAATAATTTGGGAGAATTGGGGCAAATATTGTATTATATTATATTATATCATAAATAAAAGAGTACACGGAGCCTAGGGGCCGTGAGCGATTCTTTTTCTCTTGGACGTTTAATAAATTATCCCCCAAAGCTTACATTTTAGTCATCAGTTGGCGCTAAAGTCGTGACGCACGGTCTCTATTATGAATCTGAAGTACATTTACTTGAAAAATTGCTTAAATTAACCAAGTTAGCGTCTTGCTTGCGTAAAAAATTCGACTGCCTAAAACTCGGCTCCCTCACTAACAGTATACTAGCCCATCATAGAAACTATCATATTTTGCTTAGAGAAAGTGGTGTAGGTTTTAGGTGAAACATGATATTAATTAATAAATTAAAGGGTGTGTAGTTTCACAGTGAATGAAATAAAACTCAAAGAGGTTTATACAAACTCAATATATTTCGGATTATTAGTCCATCATCAGGAGTTTTAAGCTGATTTTACAAACCCCCACAACTTCTCACCATCTTCAAGGCCCAAATCCGCCCCTGTCTCGAATACGGCTCTCATCTATGGAGAGGAGCCTCAAAATACTCTCTTGCTACCCTGGATGCAATTCAGAAACGAGCCGTCAGGCTAATTGACGATTCTACCCTCACCGACTCCCTCGACTCGCTGGCTCATCGAAGAAATGTCTCTGCCCTTTCCCTTTTCTATAGATTAATAGAGTAAAGGGTGTGTAGTTTCACTGTGAAACTACACACCCTTTACTCTATTAATTAACATCATGTTTCACCTAAAACCTACACCACTTTCCATAAGTAAAATTTTCTATAGATACTATCACGGCAGGTGCTCTGATGAGATAAAATCAATAATTCCCCCCAAAGCATGCTTTGCACGTAGCCCGCGTTTTGCCGACTCCCAACACTCTCTCGCGGTCAAATTAGAAAAGGGCCGGACCACTTCATTCGCGAATACATATATCCCCATGACTTCAAGGAACTGGAACTCTCTCCCAGCCTCTATCTTTCCCAGCACCTATAATCTTCAAACCTTCAAAACCGGAGTGCATAGACACCTACGTCTACACCCTCTCACTTAATCAACTTTCCCTTCTCTTCGGTAATGCAAGGGTCTTTCGAGATCCATAGGGGCTGCATCTTTACTGGTGCACCCCTTCTTGCATTCGATTGCATTAAAAAAAAAAAAAAAAAAAAAAAAAAAAAAAACATTAAAAATAATCTCCGCTGATCCTTTTGTCTATAATATAAAAATCTTTTCTTTGTTCCCTAATTTAATTAAATTAATAATTGTCTTTAGACGAGGCCTCGTTGTGATTGCGCCCCGGGGCAAAGAGAAGAAATTATTTTCGACCCTTGGGTTTGTGATCGATTGGGAGGCGTTTGAGAATAGTTTAAAAAAATAGTCAGGCCACTACAGAACTGATAAAAATGAACGAGGAAGAGATTAAAGAAATTCCATAATTCATATAGACATTAGGTTTTAGCTTGGGTTCAGGGATCAGTGGCCGAGAGGATAAGAGATAACGTTCTTATAAAGGCGTCGCACCGCACATGCGAAGATCCCGAGTTCGAATCCCGGCTGATCCTTTTGTCTATAATATAAAAATATTTTCTTCGTTCCCTAATTTAATTAAAAATAATATTAGTATATCATTTTTAATCAAAACGAAAAATTGCCGAGAAATGCTGGATCAGCCAGTTACTATAGCTATGAATTTACAAATATTTTTTTAAAAGTAATAAGAATTTTAAATTAGTTTACCACGTGATATGCTTCAACTTGAAATGTTTTATCTCCAAGGGGCCTTGGATCTTTAGTAATTACTCTTTCTGACCTAAATGAATATCGATCAGATGCCGATCGGGAACGCCTATAAAATAAAATTTATTAAAAATCAATTATTTTTATATATTATTGTTTCTAAAATTAAAATTCAGATTTCAGATTAAAATTTGTTATTAGATAAAAATTTAAGGAATAATATAGTCCATTTGATGAAAAAGTATCACAGAACGAAAAAGATTACTCTTAGAGGTGAGTTGTTAAAAGTCTTATTCTAAGCTTTTTCAAGAAAAAGCATTTTTTACCTTTTTACTGATGAGGATAAGGAAGAACTGGATGAACAATCAGTCATTCTAATGGGTGGTGCCCTCAACGGAGTTACTAAATTGCTATCGCTGATGCTCTGATTGCGATTAAATAAATTCCTATTTACTTGTGAATTCCTTGAAATAATAGGTTTCTGAATTTGTCTAGTCCTTGTTGGTCTAAAAATTAAAACAAACATAAACAAATTATAAAGTGATATGATTGTTAATAGTTATGCACATTAGGGTGGTCCTTATTTTTTTATGCTGCTCTATGGTCATATGGTTTAAAATAAAGAAAAAAAATGTCCCCCAAGTTTCAAGAATTTTAATCTTTGCCGAATAGCAATGTAAGTTTTCCATCTAAATAACATGGACACGTCCTGAATAAAGGTCTAAAACATTGCGTAGAAAAACCAATTAGACAAAACGAAATAGAGGACATCGCTATTAATGTGGCAGCATCGTTAATAAAAAATAGGGAAAATGACACTCACAAAACAATTTGTGCTAAAATCCTAGGACAAGAAATAGAAAAAAATACGAACAAAATCAATTATTCGGAAAATAAAACAATAAAATCACTAAAATCAAAAATTAAGGAAAACAATTTAACAGTAGTAAAAAGTGACAAAGGAAATTCAATAGTTATACTAGATCAAAAAATTTATAAATAAAAAACCGAAACCTTCTTGAAAACACAAAATTTCAATCAAATTAAAAACCCAGTAAATAAATATAACAAATTAGTTATGGACAAAATTAAAAATTCCCAAATTTTAAACGAAAAAACCAAAATGTCGTTAATAGAAAAGAACCCAAAGTGTCCTAGATTGTATTCCCTTCCGAAAATTCATAAATCGGAAAAACTAGTCGAAATACCAATTAGACCTGTAGTAAGCTACTCAGGAGCGTGTGTAACAAAATTAGCCAAAAGTCTAAATAAAATCTTCAAAGAAAAAACTAATTTTCAACCAGATCACTCAATTTTAAATTCATTAGACTTAATAAATAAAATTAAAAACATAGATATCCCCAATAACGCAAAATTAATCTCTTTAGATATCATAAGTTTATTTACAAACGTCCCCCCTTCAGAAACAAAAGACCTAGTTGACCAGATAATTTATACATGTCCAAATTTGAACATAAAAGAAAAAACAGACCTAAGTGATTTGATGGAGTTATGTCTAAATCACAATTTTTTCCAATACAACGATAAATTTTATGAACAAAAAAATGGCTTAGCAATCGGAAACCCTCTATCACCATTATTTGCCGAAATTTTTCTAAAACATTTCGAAAAACAATTTTTAAATATAAAGTGCGAATTCTCTCAATATATCAAATATTATTATAGATATGTTGACGATGTGATTGTCTTATGGACGGGGACTGAAGGAATTCTCAATAAATTCATAAAACATATAAATTCATTACATGAAAAAATCAAATTTGCCGTGGAAGGGGAAAGAGAAAAAACATTAAATTGTTTAGACCTTAAAATTAAAATTGAAGAAAATAAACACACATTCGAAATTTATAGGAAAGATACATCTACAGATACCGTAATTCACAACATGGCTTGTCGACCAATGTCACATAAATTAGCAGCATTCCATTCAATGATCCACCGTTTAAATAGTATCCCATTAAAGAAAGAACATTTTTTAACAGAACTAGAGATAATCAAAGAAATAGCTATAAATAATGGTTATGAAAGCAATTTAATAGATCAAATATTAAAAGGTAAAATTCAAAAATCAAATTTAAATTTAATCTATTCACAAAATTCCCAAATTAAAGATCTGCCAAAACTAATATTACCATATTATGGTAAGATGTCCGAAAAAATAAAGCATAAATTAAAATCTTTAGGGTACGCGACAATCTTTAGATCACCATATACATTAGGAAGTGAATTAAGTCAAATTAAAGATAAAATTCCGGAAAATGAAAAATCCGGTGTATATAAATTGACATGCCAAGATTGCAATGCAACTTATATAGGAAAAACGGAAAGAAATTTATCCATTAGGATCAATGAACACAAGAGGGCCTACAAATTAAAATATGAAAATTATGCATTTGCAGAGCATTTAAATGCTAACAATCATAGTTTTCCAGATCAATCCAAAATTAAATTGATCAAAGAAGTCAATGACCCCTTAATTCTTTCTTTAAAAGAATCCATTGAAATTTTAAAATCCTTGGAAAAAAGCCCAATTGAATCTTTAAATGAAAAACTAGAAATTATCAATGACCCTTTTTTAAAAACATTCCATTCATTCAGGTAAAACTCTTTAGAAAATGCCTAAACAAAAGAGTAACCCAGATATTGATCCAGTTATATTCAAATCTCCCAAGAGGAAACATGAAGAAAAAGACATTATATATATTTTTCAAAATTTTCAATGTATAAATCTTAATTTGTAACTAATTTGAAATATTTGTGATAGACTGATGATGAAGGCAATGCCTTCGAAACTATAGTCTCTAGAAATAATTAAAAATTATTTTATTTAAAAAACAGAAGACTCTCTCATTTTATTTTATTTTTAACCTAAAATAAAAACAATTCTGTTACCATCGACAGTGAAATCTTTTATTCAACTAATAAAATAACATGGAGTTTTCGGCATTGAACGATTAATTTTTTATTTCGGGTAAGGTAATGGTAAAAATTTGAAACTCTGTTGATTTTATCCTTATAATAGTAGCTATTCTCAAGAATTTTTACAGATTTTTAGCTATTATAAATTTGGAGTTACAGCTAGATAAAATACTGCCATAAGAGTTAGTAAGATATAGACACCAAAATTTTAATAGCTAAAAATCTGTAAAAATTCTGAAGGTTAACTACTATTATAAGAATAAAGACTACAGAGTTTCAAATTTTTTGTACCTTTACTTTGACTGGAATAAAAAATTGATCGTTCACTGCCGAAAACCCCATGTTATTTAGATGGGAAACTTACATCGCTGTGAGGTACAGGTTAAATTTGAGATAGAGACTTGAAACTTGGGGGATAACTTTTTTTTATTTCGAACCATATGAGCATGGGGCAGCATAAAAACTCGAAAATACCCAAAATAAGGACCACCCTAATGCACATTAACATATCCGATTGTCAAGGTACAAGAGTCGGTGCTTTCCTCGGCAATTCTACGGTAACTGTGGCGCCGCGATCTGACAATGGATTCTTATAGTACTGACCAAATTAAGACGAAAATTAAGAATACTATTTTTCGAGATTTTGCTTAGTTTTCAAGATATCGAGTTTAAAAAAATACTATTTTCTTTTATTTTTCAATTGTTACTTTATCCAATGCGAAGCATGGGTAAAGTATTTTTTTATAGAAACCACGGAAACCGTAGTATCACGGGTTGGTGTGGCGCCGCTACTAACTAAGGATTCTTTTAGAAAATGAATATTAATTAAAAAATAATTAGTAAATGACTAAAAAAATTCGAATATATGTAAAAGTCGTTGCGGGTTCGGTTAAGATATATTCATTTCGGCTCGGTTCGGCTCGTATAACTTTATTTTGGGCTGGTTTTTAGGCGATCAGGTTGGCGTTAACCGAAACTTTCAAAGTTTGTTCGGAAACCCATTTTTTTTTTATCTAAATGAACCGAGATGATGAATGGAACCGAACCTATGAAAAGTTTTAAAAATGAAAAATGCCAACGCCCACTGGCGCTCACTTGAGACAATTTGAGACATCATGGTCCATAATCTCAATTTCAGTTCAAATTTGTAGTTTAAAATTTTATTTTTACTTTCCGACTTATTTTGTCTAGTTCTAAAAGAATCAGTCGTCAGTAGCGGCGACACACGGAACTCGTGATTGTACGGTTTCCATGGTTTCTATAAAAAAACAATTGAAAAATAAAATAAAATAAATAAATAAAAAAAAAAAAAAAACAGTATTTTTTAAACTCGATATCTCGAAAACTAATCAAAATCTCGAAAAATGTTATTCTCCATTTTCATTTTTTTTGGTGAATACTAAAAGAATCCATCGTCAGATCACGGCGCCACAGCTACTGTAGAATCCCCTTTTACTCAAATTTGTGGGACCTAGTATGTTAATAAATAATTTCTCAGTGTAGTGAAGAAACGTTAAATGATTTATTTATATTAACATTTTTTCACTAGAATAATAATTCTATAAATTCATAATAGAAACATTTCTTTATTCTTTATTTATCGTATAGTAATGAAAATAAAATTAATTAAATTTTACAGTAATTAGGATCATTCAAAAAACCAGGCAATTCTACAGTAATTGTTTTTTTTTTTATATAAACCATGGAAACCATAGTATCACGGGAGTTCTGTGTGGCTACTGACGACGGATTCTTTTAGAAAATCAATATTAATTAAAAAATAATTAGTAAATGCCCAAAAAAATTCGAATATGTAAAAGTCGTTCCCAGTTCGGTTAAGATATATTCAGTTCGGCTCGGTTCGGCTCGTATATCTTCATTTCGGGCTGGCATTTAGGTTATTAGGTTGGCTAATGAAGATATACGACCCGAACTGAATATATCTTGACCGAACCTTCCAAAGTTTGTTCGGGAACCCATTTTTTTTATCTAAATGAACCGAGATGATGAATAAAACCGAACCTATGAAAATTTCTAAAAGTAAAAGTTTCCAACGCCCACTGGCGCTCACTTGAGACAATTTGAAACATCAATTTCAGTTCAAATTTGTAGTTTAAAATTTTATTTTTACTTTCCTACTTATTTCGTCTAGTTCTAAAAGAATCCGTCATCAGTTAGCGACGCCCCTCGGAACCCCCGTGATACTACGGTTTCCATGGTTTATATAAAAAAACAATTGAAAAATAAAAGAAAATAAATACAAAAAAACAGTATTTTTTAAATTGGATATCTCGAAAACTAAGCGAAATCTCGAAAAATGGTATTCTTAATTTTCGTCTTATTTTGGTGAGTACTATCTAGAATCCATCGCCAGATCGCGGCGCCACAGTTACGGTAGAATCTCCAAAATACATACCTCCCGATTGAATCCATTTTGACGTTATAAAGTTGAATTTGCTTTTTGATAAAATTACAATTAGAGGAACAATAATAAATGTTTTGTTAGCTTACACAAAAATAAAAAAAATACTTCTGTAACATAAATATTAAATCTCAAATTATTTAATTGAAATACATTAGAATAAACTAATATGCATGTTGTTTACATCTTTTATGACAATAATAAATACAAAGAATATTTAATTACTAGATATCAAAAATTGAAGTGTCCGGGGGATGGTCGGTGGGGTGGCGGGTGGTTTAAGGTGGAGGGGGTGGTTCAGGGGAGTTATTAAGAGGGCTGCCGAAGGCGGGAGTTGCAGCTGGTATGTAATAAAAATTTAATAGCGTGAAAAATGTTTAACAAATCCTTTTTATGCAAATATCTCGTAATCGATTACTGATAGATAAAAATTGTTCAAACAAAATTCATAGAGCATAAAATTCTCTACTACCAAACCGGCGACGATTTTCACATATTCGAATTTATTTGTAGGGTGGGATAGGACTAAAGGTCTATTAACAGAAACAATTTTTACTAATTCCTTAGTTAAATCTGATTTTTGATGTTGTTAATTAATTTAAATGTAAAATAATTCCCTTAATTTATAAATTAATTAATTTAAAAGGAGTAGATATATATATATATATATATATATATATATATATATATAAATATATGAGTAATGTTTACACGTTAAAAAATGTTGTTTACAAATATTTGTGTTCCTAGCTCCAATATGGAAAAATATTAAAAAATATTTATGCTTTGACTAATGCCTCGCGGTCAATGAATTCATTTTCTAGCCAATGAATACATTAACTATATATACTGTGCATTTTATTATTCAGTTGATACTCTGTCTAAAAATTCACCTAGATGTATTCATTGACTGGAGTTTATAATTTAACTGTAACATATATACTATAATATATCAAGGATGTCCAACATTTTGACTTACACGGGCCACATTTGAAGAAAAAAAAAATTGTCTCATACCGGATAAAATATTATAATTCTATTGATATTAGTTATTAAAAAAAGATAGTTAATTATATATAAATAAAAACTTTATTTTTTTTTTTTGCTCTTAGTGAGCTTCTAATTTTAATTTTCATAAATTTTATACTTGAAAATAGCTTCTCGTATATGTAAATACATACCTACATTCTTAGAAATAGTGATATTATGTAGGTATTAGTAGTTGCTTATATTTTTCCCTGGCTAGATAATTAATATAAAATTCTAATGAAGAGACAATATTCAATTTTTATTTCAGATCGGTAACTAATTGTTGTTCTAGAACAGTGTTCCGCAAACATTTTCTGTTCAAGGTACACCTACCAAATCAAGAAATTTTAGAGGTACACCAAAGAAAAAAACAATGTTTATTTGATATTTATTTATTATTATAATCAATATAATAGGAAAAGATGTTTAATGAGAAATATGAGCATGCTTAACTGAGGACAGGCGATCAAAATTTGGAGGAATCGTTGATAAGGCTACTCGCATAGCTCTCAGGTATGTGTAGATGCATTATCTTAACAAAACTTGACATTTTTTCGCTGCACACCATCTATTGACCACGGTACACCAGTTTGCCGCGGCACACACTTTGTGGAACACTGTTCTAGAAACTTCAATCATAAAGTTTGCAAGTAGAATATTTATTTCTAATGAAAATGGAGTCGAAAACAGACCAAAATGATGATTATTTTTTCGGAAATTTTGAAATCTAGTTCCAGATTCAAAATTTAAAATTAGTACTTTTATTTTTAGAAAAACTTCACAGTAGATTTTCAGATTTCTTATTTTAAAGAAAAAAAATTATCAGGCCAAATTGTTGCGTGTTTTCAAGTATCAACATATAAATCTCAATGTTTTAAGTAATTTTATGACTTTATATTGTGTCACGGGTTGGACAGCCCTGGTTTAAATCGAATGGGATTAAAGAAGGATATGAGGAATGATAATTTATTTTTTAAAAGGGTCACGGATATAATAATCCCTGACAATCTATTTATCTATTGACGTGTAAGAACGTGCAAAGATCTAAAAGACAAGTCTTTTCAAGTTTTAGTCAAGGCGAATAAATATAAATTAATTGTGATTGTTCTAGAAAACCCCAATTCCTTGTCTCATTGTACTAGAATGATATAACTATAGACTTTGTTAGTGACGTAGCATATAAATCACTGAAATAATAAATATTTTAGAAAATGAAAATATGAGAAGAAGAATTTTTAAATATTCGAAACTTCATTTTTTTTTTTATCTTATATAGTTGAGCTTATAATTTTGCTTTTAGTGAATTTTATTCTTGAAAAAAGCTTCACGTATTGTACAAATCTATATTCATATTTCGAAAAAGGGAATAAATATATCTCTACATATAAATGTCAATATTTTAAGGAAGTTTATGATTTTAACTAAATTGGCTTGGAGTTGGTGGTGTTTCACAAGGAGAAAAAAATTCAAATACAAAGATTTTTTCAAGTTTACTCTATATATTTCGAGCTCTTAACTCATCTTCACATTGTATTGTTTACTGGTCCCTTTGCGGTACATACATAATAACTGTACCTTCCAAGTATAAATATCCTTTCTTTATTCTCAGGTTAGGGCTTGTTCGCTTCACCTGTTTATTCGGTTTTCCCACTTTGAAACCATTCCATCCTCTGATAATTCTTTCATACCTACACAAACTCACAAATAACTGTCCATCATATTAAAAAAAATTCTGTTCATAATTTTATTTTATCTTCAGTCAATGTTTTCATGACGATGACCTAAGAGCTCGAAATATATAGAGTAAACTTGAAAAAATCTTTTTATTTTAATTTTTTCTCCTTGTGAACCCCCACCAACTACAACCCAATTTAATTTTAACAATGTTTCACTATAAGCCAACACCGCGTTCCCTAAATTTGATTTATGATTTTATGTTGGGACACACTCATTGCAGTGCTGGGCCGCATGCGGCCAGCAGGCCACGGGTTGGACAGCCCTGCTATATAAATATTATATTTTTGTAAATATTAAAAAGGTTAATAAAATATGTCGGGATTTTGGGATGAATCCGTCTAAGATAATTCGTTGAATAAAATTTTAAAATTAGCTATGTCACTTTCGGTAATAAATCAATCAATTATATTTTCCTGATTTAAACTATTTGAAAGAGAAGAACAAAACTTATTCTTAGAGCTTTGTTTTTGGTTTCTCTTTTTCACTGATACATGCGAATATACATAATTTTAAGTAGTTTTCCTTTCACGGTGACGTTTCTAAATATTAATTTCCATATAGTAATTTCTCATTCCTCTGTTTGTGAATTTGACGAATAAAAAATTAATTAATTAAGAATTTTCATAATATTTTTTATCTTAGGTTTTGTTTTAGAAGTCTTTTAAGAAGTTAACTAATAGAATCCAATCAAAGAACTTTCACCTAATCTTCCAAACTTCCAAGTTCTATCATGTTCTTCTTGATTTAACTCTTTACCTAATAGAGGAGGAAACCTTCTCAAATCAATATTATCTCGATCTTGGGGTTACAAGGCCTAATTAGAGATGAGTTGAACATTTCACCATTCCTAATGAAAACTAATTTCAAAAACTTTATTTTATTTAATTTCTATCTTTAATTCAATTATATATAATGAATTCTGTAAAAAGTTTGCTCCCTTTTGGAGGCCTAAAAATGAGAGACATTTGCTCTTTTCAATTTCTATTGGATCAATTAATTTTTGGCCAATTTTATTAGTCGTCTTAAATTTATATAATAAAAATGAATTTCTGTTTCATTGTAAGCGCAGATCTCTCAAATTCCTGGACCGATTTGACTATTTTTTTAATGTTCGTAATAGTCCAATTCAGGATAATACGTTAAAAAAAAATTGGAAAAGTTGCCCGGAAAATTGGAAAATTCAGGAAAAACTAAATAAAATTCAGGTTAGCCAACATAGCTTGCCAAAGAATAAAAGAACTAAACTAGCAAAAAAAAAAAAACAAGAGTTGTTTGTAAGATTTTTGAGTGTCATTCATTCTCAATAGTTCTAACCAAATTATCATTGAAGAAGAATTTAATACTGCAACAAAGATTTAAAAAAAAACTATCTATTTTTTAAAGTGCATTTAAAACCAAAAATTAAAAAAAAAATCCTCATGATAACTAAATTTTTGAAAAAGTTATGGTTATTTAAAAAAAGCTATTTTTTTCAAAAATTCCTAACTTCTTTTGGGTTGGGTGAAAAAACTTGAAAAAAATTCTGAAAACCGTCTTTAATAGGGTAGAAAAAAATGAAAAAGTTTCAGCCAAGCTTTTGATTATGTATATAAATGAAAAATATTTAATTTAAAATAAAATATGTTATTTAAAAATCATTTTTCTTAAAAATACCATTAGGAATCTAATCTCATCTTTTTTTATTGTATTTAAGATCCTCAGCCATTTCAAAAGAACTAAGCCTTTTGGCTTTTGTATTCGAGCTCATTCATTCATTTCAATATTATTTATTTATTTCAAAGTTAATTATAAAGAATTATTGAAACTATACTAACTAAACTAACTGAAAGGAATTAATTAGCTTTTGGAATTTCTTTAAAAATATATTTTAAAGATTAAAACCAAAATTCCCGTAGAATTCTTTAAAGAAAACAAAATCTCTCCAAATGACGATTTTTACCTTATTTATTGAATTTTTGCAAGACAAAAACTTTATTTTAATTTAAGTTGAAATGTTCTTTTTGCCGAATAATTGAGTAGTAGAAGGGGGCAATAAAATATTGTCTTCTGCTGGAAATTTTTTTTTTTTAAATTCATTCATAAAGAGATATACTTTGTCATCTTCATCAATCTATTACAATTGATTCACAAGAGTTGATATATGAAAGTGTTCTTTACACGTGTATAAAACATCAATAAAACAGCAACGTGGGGTCCAGGGGGCGAAATTTATTCAAGCAAGTCTTGGATAAATTAATATTTGATGGTATTTTTAAGAAGCCAAGATTATTGGTGAAAAGAACCATATCCTCGAGATATATAGAATTAATATTTACATCTAAAATCATCCTCTAATACCTACTGGAATCCGCTTGAAGAGTTACTTAACCAATATAATATAAACGAGCTGTTAAGGGCGTGCCTTTGCATCTCGGCCATTTGGGCGGGTGTCCCTGGCGGGCGGCGTCTCGGGATGGGATTACTAGGTCTCCAAAATTTAATTTATTTATTTATTTGGTTCCTCAATTATAAAAATATATTAAATAAATACAACTATACAAATAATTAAATATTTTTTTGTATAAATTTATCATGGAACCAGACCCCCAACCCCATAAGCCTCTTCCAGGTGCCTCCATGAATCTCTATTTCGAGCAATTCGACTCCATTCAACCTCCCAAATTCGTATATGTTGGAGTAAAAACGGGTTCTTACTAGTAAACGCGTTTCACCGAATACTTTTGCGGCAACTAGAGTTTATGTTGGTTGAATTTGGTTCAAAGGTCTAGAAACTTCAATTTTGACCTTCCGCCTCATTTTGAGTGTTTATTTTCAAAGAATTTTAAACGATAATGTCAAAAATTATAAGCAAAGTTGTAGAGGATGTAATTTTTGATATTTTCGTTTAAGAACTTTTAGAAAATAAGCACCCAAAGTGAGGTGGAAGTTCAAAAATGAAAATTCTAGACTTTTGAACCAAACTCAACCAACATCAGTAGTTGCCACAAAGGTATTCAGTGAAACCCGTTTTAACTAATAAGAACCTTTTCTTACTAAAAATCGGGCTTTTACTGCAAAATATACATCCTCAAAATACTCTGTTTTAAATTGTACGTAATTTTGTAATTAATCTAATATTTTACTTTCATCATATTCTTAAAAAACAGTGAGATAATACAATTATATTAGAAGTACCCTAATTTTCTTTCAGTTGCCAATCGGGCCAGAATTAGGCTTCGTGGTAAACTGTACTAGCTAATATAGAAACAAATTTTGCTAGGTTGGCTTGAATTCATCTATAATTTTCATTTTTGGCCTATTTTTGATTAGAAATGTCTGAATCGTGGAGAAAAATCATTTTCTAACATGTTTTTTCTTCTAAGGGCCAGTCCATACACTGACACACTTAGAGCCAGTTGTATGTTGGTTGGTAAAGTCTTTGTGAAAGTTAACAAAGGGTAAAAACTTAGAATTCACCTTGTGCCTGGCCGGATAGCCAATCCGATGACACGCACTTTCATCTGATTGGCTATCCCGCCAGGCACAAGGTGAATTCTAAGTTTTTACCCTTTGTTAACTTTTACAAAGTCTTTACCAACCGACATACAACTGTCTCTAAGTGTGTCAGTGTATGGACTTAGATATAAATGATAAATGGAGAACAGAAGCTTGTAGCTAATGGGTTAAAATTCAGCGCAAATATTCGTATTAAAAAGCTGGATCTTTGTTCTAAGTTATAGGCTTCTAGCTCAAAGTGTTAACTGTCAAAAAAATTTCAAATGCTAAATCGCTAAAATTTGTAGAACAGAGCCCTAAAAAGGTTTTCCCTTTATCCTCCAATATTAGAGTTCGAAGCTCATTACTTTTTAACTGACTTCAAAAAAGGAGGAGGTTTTCAATTCGCCTGAATTTTTTTTTTTTTGTGTCTATGTTACTCGATTTCTTCGCCAATCGTGAACCGATTTTGATGATTTTTTTTACATTGTGTTCAGTATGGTTTCCGGTTGGTAAAAAACTAAATTTCATTGGTATTGGACCTTTTTTGTTATGTATGTTCATTGTTCACCCATAACTTCTTTGTTTATGAACCTGTTTATTTCTTTGTTTATGTTTACTTGATTTTTTTATATAATTTTGAAGTTGGTTTTATTTTTTTTATAAAAATTATTTTATTATTATATAGTATATTTAATTTTTCTTGTTTTTTTAGTTTGAAAATATTATAATTTTAATTTTTAACCCCCTATTCTTAATTTTGGGTCGATATGCACCAAAATCTAATAAGCTCTTAATCTCAATGAACCAAAACTACGTGTGAAATTTGGTTTCAATATTCACACTAGTTTTTGAGCTAGCTCGTCAAAAAAATTTGGTAACGCGTAACGCACAGACTAACAGACACTGACAAAACAGTTATTATCTCAAAAAATATAATTTTTTCAATGTTCACTTATTGTTTTTATCATACCTTCAATATTGTAATTTCTTATCAAATTATAAAAAATAATCTTATGTAAATGTTTATGAAAAGTGAATTTTATTGGTGGATTGTTTTGAAATATTTTCAGAATGTCATATAAATTTTACCTTAGAATATTTCCTCAACGACTTCTCTCTGATATATGAGAATTCATTTTGATTTTGTTTTTGTTAAATTATTTTACTCCTATCATTTAGAGTTGGATTAGGAAAGACAGGTTCTAAATTTTCCAACAAGCGCACTGGCAGTTTTCACAGTCAATCAAGTGATCAAGCATACGAATATATTAGACAGGCAAACTGCTCTAGAATTTCAAAAAAGTGAAGTGACAGGCGCCATGTGGGCCTCGACATTATGGAAAGTGCATCTATTATCTAATAACATCTTCTTTCTCTATCTTTACCCATTATTTACTTTCGCTATATTGTAGAATAAATATTTTGGATTTACCCATTTTAATAATGATTCTTCTTTTGCTTGTGGTATTGACCGATACAATAAGCAGAGGATACCCTTTAAAGCTATTTCCAGGAAAAATTACTCACTTTGGTACATTGTTAAAAGTTTATTATATAACTAGTTGCAAGGCACGCCCTCTGGACCCTCAGCCCACGACCCCCCACTCCCCGAAACCCACCCAGCACCCCCCACCCCCGAAACCCACCCCGCACCCCCACCCCCCCGGACCATATCCAACCCCCACCCCCACACCACCACCCCAACACCCCATCCGCACCCCCTGGGCCAAAAAAACGATAACATCCATCCATCCATCCATCCACATGCACTAAATGAAAAAATGGCACTTTTTGGCCTCTCGACGAGACCCCATGTAATTTTTGGCAAAACAGTCACGTGCTAAAATGCAACCTAATTGAATACTACAATTTGTGACTTTAATTGAGTCCATGGGTTCCATAGTCTTTACCTGAGGACCCTTTGAATTCGCGCTTGCCGCGAGACCGATTACAATATTTTCCTTATGCTTCGCATTGGATAAAGTAAAAATTTGTCCAATTCATGGCGTTTTGATCTACAATAAAAACATATAGTTATCATCGAACAATTTATATTTTAAGATAAATTAATTCAACGTTGCTGTTAGTGGGTGAGTGAATGAGTGATTGTGTAAGGTTTAGCTCAAAAATCAAAGAAAACGAAATTGTATATTTTATATTGAGACTACAAGTTAATTAGATTTTGGTTAAAATCGGACCAAAAATTAGGTTGAGGGAGGAGATTTTAACCCTTTGTAAAATTTGAGCCAGATTTTTCATATTTAAGGACTTACAAGCTTTCTAAAACCCCCTTTGGGAGAAAGGCTAAGGCAGGTTTATTGTAATGCCATGTGATGACCACATCAGATATTTTTCATAATTAATATTTTGGTCTTTTAAATGGCTCATTTACGTGAAACGAGGGGTGAACCGCGACCTAATATGATGTACACCTACTTCCACTTGTACTTCCAAATATTTCCAAGTACTTCCAAATATTTCCAAGTACTTTCAAATATTTCCAAGCACTTTCAAATTTTTTCAATTACTTTCAAATATCCCCAAGTACTTCCAAATATTCCTTCCAAATATCCTCAAGTACTTCCAAATATTTCCAAACGCTCCCAAATATTTCCAAGTACTTCCAAATATTACCAAACTTCCAAATATTTCCAAGTACTTTTCAAAATACTTTCAAAGAGGTGTACACCTACTTCCAATCGCAGATCACCCCTCGACGTGAAATAAGCGATTTTCAAACAAATAACACCCTTAATATCGTACAAATTGAAAACAAATCTCAGAAAAACGTTAAAATATTCATTTATCTCTGTGTCGACTATTTGCTTCAATCTCTCTTCTCAAGTATTTCCAAACGCTTCCAAATATTTCCAAGTACTTCCAAATGTTTCCAAGTAGTTTCAAATATTTTCAAGCATTTCCAAATATTTCAATCACTTCCAAATGTTTCCAAGCACTTTCAAATATCCCCAACTACTTCCAAATATCCTCAAGTACTTCCAAATAATTCCAAACGGTCCCAAATATTCCTAAGTACTTCCAAATGTTTCCAAGTACTTTCAAATATTTTCAAGTGCTTTCAAATATTTCCAAGTACTTCCAAATATTCCTTCCAAATATCCTCAAGTACTTCCAAATATTTCCAAACGCTCCCAAATATTTCCAAGTACTTCCAAATATTACCAAGCACTTCCAAATATTTCCAAGTACTTTCAAAATACTTTCAAAGAGGTGTACACCTACTTCCAATCGCAGATCACCCCTCGACGTGAAATAAGCGATTTTCAAACAAATAACACCCTTAGTATCGTACAAATTGAAAACAAATCTCAGAAAAACGTTCAAATATTCATTTATCTCTGTGTCGACTATTTGCTTCAATCTTTAATCAATCAAAACCCCCAAAGTCCCTTCGAATACGAATACAACCCTTTTCTTCAGAATTTTCAGAGCAAACTCATTCATATTTAAGTATCAAATATTACACCTTCTTGACATACAAAATAAATTAAAATAAAACGTGCACTAGGTACACACTTTGGCTTTACCTTTTACAACTTTTTATTTTATAATTGTTTAATTTATTTAATCAATGCGTATTTTATTTCTGTTAGTTCTTGTTTGAATATATTACTTACATGTATATATTTTAAACTCAATTATTAAGTGAGGTGTTGGTTTGCAAGAATATTATCTTTCTTTACTTTGCATATAAAAGTATGCTTTTAAAAATGGTTATTGAATATCATTTGAAAGATGCAATTTAATATTTCAACAGAGTTTCTTTTTAGTTATTCCCATCAGAATTACTTTAAAGAAAATTTATATTCCATAATGTAATATAATCAAAGATATAATTTCTTACCTCTCAAGTGGCAAATTAAATCTACATGTTATTTAATTTTTTGTGTATTTTAGATAGAGAGTTTACTGCTGAACCATAGCTTTGGTCTTTAGAATTTTTGTAGTAGCAACTATAAATTACTATTAATCATTTTAGTGAATTTATTATTAATTCAAAAAGACACTGTATTTTAGACAAGTGATAAAAATATACATTGGGTATATTTATTGAAAAACTAAAATAATCTACCTATTCCATTGAAAAAAGTAAGTATGTCTCTCTGAAAATAGAAACTATGTGGAAATCAATGGCGTGTGGTCCACGGATCATGTGAATGTAGCGTATCCCTAAAATTTCAAAAAGTACTTTCATATCATGTCAATGTTTGCATCTAGTGTATAGCTTTATTTCTCTGTGCTTTAATTTATAGAACTTTTAATGTTAGCAAATATAAAATACATGAATTTTTTCATATTTATATATCTCTTCAGCTATCTATGAAAGATATTTTGATTATATTAGGTTGAAAAGTGAATCATTTTACATATACTCGACACATTTTTAAATCATTTAAAATCTATAAAGTGCCCATCTCCAAAAAAAAATAAACAATAATAATCATTAAAGACGAGCTAAAAGATGTTTTGACAAATGTGATTGATTTATTACAATTAATTTGCACATGCCTTATTCAAGGGCCTGTTGAACCTTCATTTATAACTAAACTACTACTTATAAAATTAAATCAATTTTTTGTGTGTATATTTATTTATTTATTTTATTTATTCATCATCATATAATTAATACATACATATATTAAAATTTAACAAAATCAAATATTTAAATACGTAAATATGTAGATACATGCACATACACACATAATATATAACATTAATTAATAATAAAATTTAACTCTCTATAAGAATAATCTTGAGTCGAGGGTCAATTACCAGGAGTAGTCAAAGTGAAGATAGACTATCCGCTCTTTTTTTTAGATTGATGTGAGAAAGAGTTACACCATAAAGGTGAATCCCCCAAAGGCCTGGGTTGTCTCCTCCATTGTGAAAAGAAGAAGAGGGGATTTTATGGTTTGAGTAGGAGTCGAAGGTATATGTGGGTGCGGGTCTTAAACAGCTGAAGGTTATAAGTCGCAGAGAAGATGGTAGCTGGAAGCGAGTTCCAGTCTCTGGAGGTCATAGGGATAAAAGAGTTGGTGAAAGCGCTGGTTCGTTTTTTTTTCGCTCTTATAAAAGAAAATCTAATATTAAATTTGGAAAATAATGCAAAATTCCATTATGCGATTGTCGATGAATTTTGCAAAAAGGAGCGAGGAATAAAATAAACTTTAAAAAAATAAAAGGTTTCGGGCTCTTTTTTAGACAGCATCCCTTGATTGAAAAGTCACCGATCGCCACTGGTAGAAATATGAATTACTAGTTGTCAGTACACAGATTAAAAAAAAATTATGACATAAGAGACTAAATCGTTGGAGTATGTGAAACAATAGAAAATACTCCACGGATATGCAGAATTTTTCAGCTAGTTTGTGAGTTTATAAGATGAAGAATTGAACCTATGCGCGGAGTTTTATAATTTTACTTTAAATTTTCAAACCACTCTTTTTATTCTTAAATAACTAAAAATTTAAAATTAAATAAAATAAAATTTCAATGTATTTTTGGATTTATTTGAAAAATCTCATTTTCAAATCAGTTCTTTAACCCTTATTATTATTAGAACATTTTTGTTTTAAGCCAAAGAATCAATTGCCTTTCGAAAGCTAACGGCCTTTCGCTATCATTTTGTAACATACTGTAGGTATATCAATAAATACGTTTCATATTTTATTTAGTAGATAATATTTCTCCTTTGGGATGTTGGGATCTATATTTTGAGTTATTTTTCTAAAGCACTCCGATCAGTCACAGCATTTTCTCAAATCCCAAGAGTGACATTTCGCAAACCCATTATCTGGAAATTATGTTTGTGGACTTTGTCTTTAATACGAAATAATGAACAAATTAATATACAATACTATTAACAAATGACACATAATAAATAACAAATGGGTTTCTAAACTATAATAAAATAAATGATTCAGACTATAATAATATTCTGAACAATTTTAACATTTATATGCCGAAAGTTTCAAACTTTAACAAATCTTTAGTATGTATAATTTCTATTTAACACTATATTAGAAATTTGCTATATTAAAATATAACCCTGTTCCTGTTTACACTAAAGAATAATTTTCTGCATGAAAAATCAAAGTTAAATTTCTTGAACAGACTTGAAGCCGAGTCGAAGTCACCTTGCTGCTGCCTTCTTATCAGAAATCGTTCCTTTTTACTTTATCCAATGCCAAGCGGATAATTATATTTTAAAGTATTTTACCCTAGACCCTAGAGAACTTTTTTAATTCTTTAAAATTTATTCATTTGATCGGTTGCATATACCTCATGGTCCAAACATAAAAAAAATGGAATGTCAAAAGTTTAGTCCTCTAGTATTAGATAAGAATCGATCGTTATTATTGATTTTAATTCAACGTTGACTTCAAATAGCCAATGATATCTTATTAATTTGATACAATTTTGATTGCTGTATATTTGTACTTGAGACGTTGCGCATATCGAGTGAGAGCTCACCAAAATTTATGTACCATTTTATAATTTATATAATTTTGTATATTATGATAAAATCCATAACAGCTCTGCCTGCGGACAATTTATTTATAAAATTAATTGTGTCGCTAATACTCTCTTAGGAACTGATGATGGCATTATTTAATTAAAGCCGAAACGTTTTCCATAATTGGGAGTTTTTATTCAGCAGAGGCTACCCATTGGCTGAATCCCTCTCCATTATTTAACTAGATATCTTATTAATAATAAAGGAATAAACATAGTAAATTTAAAATGACTTTGTATAAAGTCTAGTAACGATCCGTTGCAGGTTATTTACTTTATCCAATACGAAGCAGATAAAGTATTGTTATCGATCTCGCGACAAGGGCGGATTCAAAGAGTCCTCAGATAAATACTAAGAAGACTTCTCATATAAGGTTTTGAAATATGTAATCGTAGACGCTTTGGCGACTGGGTGGTCTCTTCCGGTTGCTGATTTCAGTAAAAGAGGCTGACGAGAGGTGTACACTCATAATGAGGAAATAGCTTAACTTTGGCTTCTTTTAACTAGGACAGTATAAAAGATATTTAATATTTTTGAGTAAATATCTGAATAAATTCAATTTTTTGGGCGCCTGGAGAACTTCACCGATTGGTCAGCGTAAAAGTAATGATTTTTCTTTTTATTTCATCAGCTAATAGTCATTTTTTTATCTTTTACAATCATGAGTGAAAAAATAATAGAACATTGTAGTTCTTGTCCGAAATCGAACTTGAATATGAATTATTTTTTCGATTCTTCTTTTAAGTGCCATATCAGGTCTCCCTGACGTTTTGGCTCCTTTCCACATATACCTGTGCTGAGTGTGTTTAGCTATTTTTACACAGATATACTGTTCCGAACGGCAAGTTTGGAGAGGTTACTAGGCAATTATACTCTTGGTAGGCTGCCATTGCTTTCCAAGAGGAGGCGATTGCAAATATTTGATCTGCCGAGACTCAGTTTCGAACCAGCGTTCTTCGAGTCAGCGACCCGACACTCTATCCACTGACCCACAGTAGCCTCTGTTTTCGATTGAAGAAGACAATAAAAGAGTGTGTCTTCTGCTGGAATTATAAATTTTTAATTTATTTATAATTCCAGCAGAAGACATAATTTTTTATTTTCTCCTTCAATTTATAAGAATTCTACTACTCTCGGCAAAAACTTTCAATTTAACTATTTTTTTCATTTAGAATTTTTTAACTAATTCAATTTATTTTGGACGTATAAGAAAAATATTGAATTATAAAATATAAATAAATAACTGTACTAATTAAAATCCTCAAAATGTAGTCTGAATTTGAACTTATTTGGTGCGCCTGTATTTATGCAACCAATTGGGCGTGGAAGTTTGAAAGCTGCGTAAGAGCTAGGCTAGTCCAGACGTTGATGGAATGCTCCAAAGCTTATGGCATGGAAGCCATTATGTATGAAAGTAATTTTGACATAAGACAGGGGTTCACAAAATTTTCCGAGTCGCGGAGCCTTTTTTCAATTAACATTTTTCCATGGCGCCCTACGTAAAAGTACATATATCAAAACAAATACCGTATTTAGTCTCTAAATAGTCTTGAATTAGAATCGATAAATATATCTTGGGAATTAATAATTTATTTTTCAATGAAAATAAAAAATTCAAACCACAGTGGGGACACTTTGTATATATTTCAGATTTTTTTGAGGGTGTCAAAGTTAAATTTTTTCGGTTTAATTATGTCTAATCGTAAGTAAGAGATAAAAGTGAATAATAAATACATTTTTATCTTCTCAATTTGTTTTTTGTCTAGTTAGACCAAAAGTCTTGCTTCAATTAATTATCAAGCTTCGCGGCGCACCTGTGAGGTGGCCGCGAGGCACGTTTGGGAATCTCTGACATAAGCTTTAAATAGATAGAGAATCGAAAAGGTATAGTTTTCCATATAAACATTCGAGTCTTCCCGATTTGCTTCCTCAGTTCTATTTTATTAATGTGATTTTGCTTTTTACTAGATGTTACACCTTCTTTCTTAACATTACAAATAATTATCAGCTATGTTATGTTATATATAATACAATAAATTGTTTATTAATATTTACTGAAACAGCTTATTTTTTTAATAATTAAGTTTTTAAGCCCTTCAAATTTTTTTTTAAGAAAGTTATTTTTTCTTTTCAATTTGGTGATAGGGTGAATATATATTCATTTTCTATTAAAATATATATAATGTATAAATTAATTGTTAATTAATATTTGATGAATATAAGCTGCTTTTAGTAGAGATTATTATATTGTAGTGAACACGTATTATTACCTTTTTGACTGAATCTCACATAAATAGAGAGTTGTTGATGGTTAATTAATATATTACTATATTTATAAACTGATTTAGAATATAAAAGCCGGAAAGGGATTTCCATTCGAAATGAAAATTTTCATATGTAATTAATTGAAGAATCTGACTAACAAAAATAAATAATAAATTATATCTGTTCATCTATGGAAAACTTTTCAGGCATTAAACATTTAAATTATATTAAATTGAAAGTTTTTTGCCTAGAGTAGCATAATTTTTATATATTGAAGGAGACAATAAAAGAGTGTGTCTTCTGCTTAAATAATTCCAGCAGAAGACACACTCTTTTATTGTCTCCTTCAATATTTAAATTATAGTTTCTCAACCATTGTAAACCTGCCCTCAAAATGGAAAAAATAAAAATAAAAAACATTTCACGACCATTCTGCAAAGATTGAATCTCTTGGTGATGTATGCTAACTAGGGTGGTCCTTATTTTGGGTATTTTCGAAAATTCACGGTGACAGTGGCTCATATGGTTCGAAATAAATAAGAAAAATATCCCGCAAGTCTCAAGTCTCTATCTCAATTTTAACCTTTGCCGAACAGCGATGTAATTTTCCCATATATGGTAAATAACATGGAGTTTTTGGCATTGAACGATCAATTTTTTATTCCGGCCTGTGTAATGGTTCAAAAAATTTGAAAATCTGTAGACTTTATTCTTATAATAGAAGCTATCCTTCAGAATTTTTACAGATTTTTAGCTATTATAATTTTGTAGTTACATCTAGATAAATAACTCCTATATCTTAGTATTAATAAGTAATAGACACCAAAATTATAGTAGCTAAAAATCTGTAAAAATTCCAAGAGATAGCTACTATTATAAGGATAGGTTCTATAAAGTTTAAAATTTTTGAACCATTACTTTAACTGGAATAAAAAAATTGATCGTTGAATGCCAGAGACTCCATATTATTTAGATGGGAAATCGCTGTTTGACAAAGGTTAAAATTGAGATAGAGAGACTGGAAACTTGGGAGATATATTTTATTTATTTCGAACCATATGAGCCTCTTTCACCGTAAAAATTTGAAAATACCCAAAATAAGGACCATCCTAATGCTCACGTGCATTTATGATGGGTTTTGGAAAAAGCAATAGAGATATCAAATGTTTTATCAGAAGTCAAGCAGCATTTAGTGAATTTAGTTTTTAAATGAGCGGTCGACTAAATGTCTAAAACACTGTTTAATATAGGCCAACATTTTTACCTGTATTGGCAATGCAAAAGGGTATAGGCCATTAGCCGTTGTCTTTCTAGTGAGAATAGACAGTAACAGCTCTCAGCAGCTCTGACGAGAGAGGGGAGGTTTGGGGTGTTTCCCTCCGGGCTCCCGGTATTTTGAGGGGTCCCTTTTAAATTGACAAATAATGTGCTGAAATTTTAAAACACCTATCTGTTCATATACCGTTTCGAGGTGCAAAACTTCATGTCTAACTACCTATTTTCCATTTTCTATATTAATAAAAGCGACCCCGTAAATAACGGCTGGTTTTTGGATTTCTAGTTTTTTTAGGGGTCCACAGATTATGTACCTATACAAAATTTGGTCGAATTTGGTACAAAGATCTAGAATGCTCATTTTTTAACCCTCCCTATTTTGAGTGGTTGGTGTATTTCTAATGTACTAGGGACCTTCAGATTATATCTATTCAAAATTTGTTTGATCAAAAGGCCTAAAATTTTCATTAATTGACCCTCTCTATTTTGAGTGGTCGGATTTTGCATCTCTAGTTTTAGGAGCCCACAGATTATATACTATGAATAATTTGGTCGAATTTGATACAAAGATCTAGAATGCTAAAATATGTATTTTCTGTTTTATGCATAACTTGTTTAAGAAAAAAACTAGATCCCAACTTTAAAAAATCATTTGAAATGAAATTTTGTTAATAAATTTGATTTTTCAAAAAAAAAACTCCCCCTTCTCGCAGAGGTAAAATTTAAAAAAAAAGGTCTCAACTTTTTAGTAATTTAAAAACAAAAACACCTTATCCCAAATATGAATTCCACTACTTAAAAAACATAGGAGATACGAAGCTTTTTGGGTGTTTAAACCCCCAAAAGTAAAAATCTCATTTTTCAGTTCAGAGATCAAATTTTGAAAAAAAATGAAAGAATACTTTCGAGATATGTATTTAAACAATAAACCTATATAGCAACATTTTATGCTAAAACTTAAAAAAAACCCAGGAGATATGAGCACTTGAAAATTTTCAAAAATGTATTCTAAAATGACTTTATCTCCCTTTCAGAGGCAAATAGATTAAAATACACCCTTATATTGCTCTCTCCACCCCTCCCCCCCTCCACCCGGGCTCCGGATTTTCCTTTCACAGCCCTGTCTTCCAGTTTTCAAAAATATTATATTTTTTAGCGTCAGAATTTTAGTGGGTTCGGGAGTTTTTGTTATGTGGTCTTAGCTTATTTAGCCTTAATAAATCCAGTCGTGTTGCGCCTGTTCGGTTGAAATTAGTTAAAAAGACCATAATAATATTATTAGATGCATATATATATATTTTTTAATGGCCTTCGGAAACTATAGTCCATTTTGCACATTGAGTGTTCGTGTGTGTGAGTAAATTAGTGTAGCGATCCGATTATAGCCGATCAAATATTTGAGCGAGTCGGGCTTGAACCCGCGCTAGCTTGATTAGAAGGCGTGCTATATAACCACTCGGTCAACCTAACCCCCTTAGATGCATATTATATGCAATTTCTTTCGGAAAAAAGAAATTATTATACCTTAAGGCTTAAGGGGGTTCGTGACTGTTTATCATTTTTATAAGAAAATTCTCAAATTTTTATCATCGAATCAATGATGCAATAAATATTTATTCCCGAAATCTGAAGTTGATCGTCTGTCCCATTACCGAGAAATAAATTATTGAAAATTATCCTTTTAACATGGAAGTAAATGGACCGAGCTTTTAAAATGGCTATAACTTCTATACATATTATACCATTTTCAAGAAATTTATACAGATCAATTATTCAACTTTTATGAATTGAACAATACATTTGTCAATAGATTTTACTGTCTAGTTAATTAGTTATTCATAAATGTAAAAATAAAAAGTTACTTGCAGCCAATAGAATATAACAAAAGCACTAGTATAAAATTCCAACTCGATTTCTTGAAATCGTTTTTGTGTTAGTGTTAAATAAATGTTTTTATAATGAGAAAATTTTTATCTCAATATTCTTTTTATTAATTTCATCAAAACAAAGATTTTTATTCGAAATTAACCTCATTATCAAGAATTTTTTTATTAAAAAATTTAATAGGCAGAAGTTGTCACTCTGCAGAAATACAAAAGATTTTTTCGAAGATCAACTAGATAAATAAGCTGTTCCGATCCTCATTAAGCTTAAGGAAGAAACTGGACCATATTTTGGCTAACACTTATCTAATTGCGCTATATGTTATTTAACTTCAGTCAAAATAGTAGGTATCTTTATCGTGTTTGTAAGCCTCTATCTCTATAAGCAAAAATTGAAATTATTAATTTATATATTCATATTTACTTTATTTATAATTTTTAAATTGCGTAGCTACCGACATTCATTAATTTTTAATTAAAAATATTGGAAATTATTTTCAAACGTAATTATATATATTTATTTTATAATAATTTGATTGGAATTAATCCTGTGTCACCAACCTCACTCGAATTTTAACAATCAGATTTGTAATTGAGATTGCGTAAAATTATCATCGGGTAACTAAATCTGACCAACCTCGGGGTTGTTTTATAATTTAAGCTGTTTTCCGTTCAACAATTTTTTATAAAGCTATATTTCTTTGTAGAAGTAGGCGAAACGAACGGAGTCCAGGCTGAGTAAAGAAAATACTTGAATCAAAATGTTTTATTTTTATTTTATAATACTTTTAGTCTAAGATCCCGGCCATCGAGTTTCCTAATGAAATTAATATTTTTTATAATGTAATGTATTACTAAACAAAACTTGATAGGGTTGATATCCAATTTCCCTGGATAGCAATTTTTAATAAAAAATTAAAGTTGTTTATTTGATTACATAAATGTAGCTATCGAGTTTCCGGATAAACATATTACCAATCGAGAGTAAAATATGTATATAAAATGTAAAAAGTTGGGCCGCCTTCATTTTTCCCTGCACAAGTCCAGGTAAACAGGGTATCAACAGGTAACAACAGGTAACTTAGAATTATTATTTTGTAGTTATAGAGTTCCTTTAATGTTATATATGAAAATGTAGATAATTAAAAACTAAAATAAAATAATAAATCTAATAAATTAGATAAAATAGCTATGCAGGGAAATTGGATGTCAACCCTATCAAGTTTTGTTTATTAATACATTATATTATCAAAATATTAATTTCGTTAGGAAATTCGATAGGTGAAGTTCGACCTAAGTTGGCAATTATACTCTTGGTAGGTTGCCATTACTTTCCAAGAGGAGGCGACTGCAAATATCTATCTGCCGAGACTCTGTCTCGAACCAGAGATCTCCGAGTCAGCGACCCAACACTCTAACCACTGACCCACAGTCGCCTCCATTAGAATCTGATCGATGAAAATAACTAGAAAGGGCCCGGATACAATTATCTCTTCTCTCTTTGTTTAAAGGTGTATTGTAAATACAAGTTCAATCCTGTTTCAGACTATTTGAGATTAATTTCTTAATTTCTATTAATCTAGGAATGGCCTTTTGACTCGGACCAAAACGATACTCGTTATATAGAGAAAGAGAGAGAATATTCAATTGGACTTCATTAAAGCAAATACTTTTACTCAAATATCTTTAAGTTTATCTTTCACGATTAATTTTTTTAATGAAATTTATATATTTTATATGAAAGTCATTGGACAAGTACATGTAAATTAATTCACTTTTTAAACAGATAAAATAAAAGTATTTTCCACAAGAAAGCTGAAGATATAAAAGTAGGAAATCTGGAATATTTTTTTCATATTCTTTAAATTTGTTAACATTAATAACCTAAATGTATATAACTTTAAATGATTTAGTTGAATATTATTTATTGAAAGAGTTTTCAAATATAACACGGTTGCAAATATTCTTAACATTTTCAATTTGCGGGATGCGCCGCATCCACAGCACCTCTGACACATACTTATTTATAAGGTTGAAATTGTTTTCGGAGACGGACTGGTAAATATGGGAAAATAGGATTTGTATCAAGCAGACCAGATTCAAATTAGTTGTACTTCTATCATTGACCTTATCAAAACACTGAAGAAGGACGGAAAAACCCCCAAAACACCGGCTTTTGAAAAAAATAATCAGAAAAAACTTTGTCTTGTTAGATTTAATTTCTCTTATTTGAATCTGAACTTCCTCATCCAAATCCTGTATTATACTTATTTATATTTGGTAAATATATGTAGGTATATTTTTATTTGCATCAAGAAGAGGACAACCTTATTGATTTCTCTATATTTTCATAATGCGAGGTACCTTCTATATTATATAATGTATTTGGTTCCAAACGAATTTTCTCCTCTTGAAAGGATTCCATTTTAATTGACATGAAAATGCTCTAGAGATAGCCTTCAGGTAGATAAGAGAGGAGATGTGTTTCGAAATGGGAATATGTAGAATCGACCCTGGAAAATTTCGCCCATAAGCTTAAATTGATAGTAATGTTAGGACATTCTATCGTACCTATGCACATATGTACTTCCAAAGAGCAATAATACTAATATCTAATGATTAATTTTATTTATGAAAAAGTTTTTAACAAGCATAAATTAATATGGTTTGCTTTTGACAGAGCTTTTATTTAAAATGAAAAAATAAATAAAAATAATTTGTTTTTAAAGGATTTTGAAATAAATAATTTCTTTGTAATATATGTATAATGTTATTTAGTGTAAATTATTATTAATGAGTGTTTTAACAATTCCGACCCAGAAATTAAAATATCTCTATATTTTTCTTATTTCCAGAATGCAGGGCTTTATCCAAAAGTATAGAAGTTGTAAGTTTTTGGTGTAAATTTTTCTTCCATTAATGCATATTAGGTATTACATAAAATTATACATAGTTGAAAAACTAAAAAAAAACACTGTTTTCTCAGTAATTAACTAAAAAGTACAAAATTGTATTTTTAGGTAGATTTCGAAGAAATATATCTATTGCGATCACTCTCATGGTGCGACTTCGGGAAACATTCAAAAGTTTATATATATATATATATATATATATATATATATATATTATAATATATGTGGGTATGTTGGGGGTGGGGGGATGTATCCCAATTTTGTGGGTGCGCTGCAGTCCACAACGTTCAACCGATTGCAATAAAATTTGGAACAAAATTTAGCCTTGATGTAAACAAGAACTGATTAATTTTTGGTGACTTCAGCCGCAAGAGGGTGGAAATGGTGGGGCGGTTAAAATCTTAAAAAATTCTTAACAACTTTAATATGAATGATACCAGTTTGGTTGTAAATGGCTAATATTCTACTAAATAACATCTATAACTTCTGTCTAAAAAGTTTTTGAAAGGAGCAGTCTAAAGGGGGTTAGAGCCCCTTCGAAATCTACCTCTTCCTACGGCCTGTCGCAGGGAAAATTTAATTGATTTATTTGTTATTTTTAAATTTCAATTTTGTACTTTTTGTCTTAATTAGGTTAAAATTGTCAAATAGATACTACATATATTTTTGTAAATATCAAAAAGGTTAATAAAATATTAAAATTAAGTCAGAATTTCATATGTCAGGATTTTGGCTTTTGGGAATTAAGGGTGTGGGGATTTTGGGCGCCACCTCTATATATAATTTATTATACTGGTCTAGGTTTTCATTTGTTATTGCGATAAATATTTCAATAAAAAAAGCATCTCCATATAACATATTAATAAATATGTTTGAAAAAATAAAATAAAAGAGATAAAAGAGCAGGGTGGATGTCAAAAGGTGAATTCAAAAAACATATTGTGACAAAGATGCTGGTATGCGGGATGTCAAGCTGTTCATGCTTGCATGGAATTCACGTTTCGTTCATGCATGGCTTCGCGATGGTCGACAACCAAGAAAAACGATAATGAACCAACTCGCGAACACATTAAAAATATTTGCTGGATTTTGTTTTTGCAACAACATTAATATATAGAATCTGAATACGAGTAGAAATACGAGTAGAAAATTAAATACATAAGTTGTTTTAATGAAAATGATGAGAGAAGGAGTTACACCAAACAGATGCATCCCCTAAAGGCCTGCGCTGGCCCCTCCATCGTGAAAAGAGGAAGAAGAAGGGTTTTTATGGGGTGGGTAGGGGTCGAAGGTATCTGTGGATACGGGTCTTAAACAGCTGAAAGTTATAAGTCGCTGGGAAGATGGTGGGTGGGAGCAAGTTTCAGTCTCTTGTGGTCATAGGAATAAAAGATTTAGTGAAAGCGCTTGTTCGATTTTTATCCAACTTGACAGCGAAGGGGTGCTGAGCTTTCGAAAACCGCGTGTTTCTCTTAAAGAGGGCCTTAGGGGCGATAATTGATTTCAGCTCGACTGAACAAAAACCATGATAGTATCTGTAGTACAGGGAAAGGTTAGAAACGTTTCTTCGATGAGCCAGGGAGTCGATTGAGTTAGTTAGGGCCGGGTCTCCTATTAGTTTAATTCCTCGCTTCTGAATTGCATCCAGTGTGGCAAGAGAATGCTTGGAGGCCCTTCTCCACAGATGAGAGCCATATTTGAGACACGGGCGAATTTGAGCCTTATACAGTGTAAAAAGTTGACTGGTAGTATAATAGCGTCTAGACCTAAATAGAAGACCAAGCTTGCGCACTTCAGCTTTAGCAGTGGTTGAGATATGGTTGGTTTTATAGACTATCTTGAAATTTATCGTTTTCGTTTTGTAGCTATTTAAAAAATAAATATATAATTAGAAAGAGATAAGATAAAATGTTCTTTTCCCAAAATATATATTACTATAGTTTGCTAATTTTAATTTATAAAACACTCAAATGTTTTAATTAATTCTAATTTTACAATTACACATGACAAATAACGTAATTGGATTTGGACCGCTGCCCGTAGTTTGGGGACCCCTGCACTAAATGAAAACTTTTTGGCCTCTGAACAAGATCCCATGTAATTTTTGGCATATGTTTGTAAGTACCAAATACTAATAAGCACTTCACTTTGTTAAAGTAATGGTAGGTTTAAGGGATCCTTCCATCCGCACGGGGTAAATTAAAAAATAGTAGTTTTTGTCCTCTGGACGAGAGCCGATGTATTTTTTGACAAAATCGTCACGTGTTAAAATTCAACCTTAATGAATACTACAATTTGTGAATTGGATTGAGACCATTGGTTCCGTAGTCTTTATCTGAGAACCCTTTGAAGTCGCGCTTGGCGCGAGACCAATAACAATAATTTATCTATGCTTCACATTGGATAAAGTAAAAAGCAAAATCACATTAATAAAATGGAACTGAGGAAGCGAATCGGGAAGACTCGAATGTTTATGTGTTAAACTCTATCTTTTCTATTCTCTACCTTATTTAAAAATTATCTTTACATTCATAATTGATGGCTTACTGTCCTAGATAAGCTCTGGAGCATTCCAACAACGACTGGATCCGGGAATTATTTGACGGATTATAGTGCTGTTTCACAAAGAGAAAATAAAATTAAAAAAAAAAGTTTAAATTATATTTTAGAGATTTTTTATTTATCTCTATACATATTTATACGTATTTCAGGCTATGAACTCTTCAAAGACTGGACTCGCCTAGCTCTTACGCAGCTTTCAAATTTCAGGGCGCAATATGTTGCCTAAATACAGGTGCACCAACGTCACAAATCAAGTTCAAATTCAGTCTACATTTTGAGGATTTTAATTAGTATAGTTATTTATTTATATTATATAATGCAATATTTTTCTTATAAGTGAAAAAAAATTGAATTAGTTAAAAAGCTCTAAATGAAAAATTATTAAATTGGTTTAAATTTAATTTAAGTGCTCTATTATTTAAAGTTTGGTTGGAGAAATCATATGTAAGTTTTGTCGTAGTTAGCTCGAGAAATTCTTCCATTTTTTGTTTCTCTGTGGAACCTGGAACAAGCGGTCATAGTCTTGAGTGAAAAGGCGAATTCTAAAACAAATAAGTGGTTGATCTTCTAAATTTAGAAAAGAAGCAGGCTGAACCTATAAAAGGCCCTACAGTTAATGAAGTAGCAAATCAATTGGTTATATTCGAAATTTGGAAATATGCTCTTTACTAAGAAAAACCCTTACTAGTCTCCAGCTGCTAATGAGCCCTAATACAAGCGTCCTCCAATTTCTCAGAGACAATGCATCGGTTCTACGATTTTAACCATAAGGGAAGCAGATTATTCAAAATGACTTGCCCAACTATACAATCACGTGTAAGAGTTCTAATATATTTCGATTCATGCTAGTGGTGGCAAATTTGATTTTGGCTCGCAATTGACAAAAATTACGAGCAGAAATTTTCTCCCAACTAGCTTTTATTTTATTATATTTTAACTGAAAATGAGTTTTTTTGCAAGAGGGTTCTTATTTGGCCTCTCCTCAATACGTACCATGGTAGGATCTATAAAGAATGTAACGGGGAGAAAACGATTCTAAGATAGGACAGGGGATCAATGAAGCTTGTCAAACCCGAATCTTGTACTAATTTAATTGCTTGTTTCTGGAATAGATTCTGGGTGTCAGGGGAATGCTTGGAAAGCCATCTCAACAGGTGCGAAGCCTATTCGAGAGGCAGGAAGATATTATATATCAATAACACTGAATTTAGAAAACTTGAGTTCAATATATTTAAAAAAGATTTAAGCATAAAATAATTTTAAAAAAAAGGAGGAAATTGTCACACTTAATATTGTAATTTACTTATTATTTATTTATTCGCTGATCAACGAATGATGTTTTTATGTGAATTTTCGTGGATACCCGCATTTATATTCATAATCCTCAACTTGCTTAACTTCTTGTGATATAAGTTACCAACTATCGATTGCTTCCATTCTTAACAACAAGTAAACTCAATTATGACAAAATATCATTAAATATTCATAGGAAAATACATCGTAGAGATATTTATATATAAAAAGACAAAATTTTTAATTATTTAACTCTTAAAAAGTTGAAATTGTCAAATTACAATTGGAGTTAAGACAAAAATACATAACGAAACTTTTAAAAAGATTGAACTAAGTATTTATATTTGACTGAAGATGACGGCTACTAATACTTGATAAAAGTATCATATAGTAGGCTTATATACATAATCTGGATAAATGGAGTTTACTATCAGAGTCAAAAAAATAAATAATTAAATTATATAATTGGAATTAGATGGAGGACCAGTCTAGGATAATAATGTTATATAGTATATAACCCTATTTTAAAATAAAAATTTTTACTTACAATGTTATTTCAATTTCTTTTAATCTTACGCTTCTGAGGACCTTCATCCCTTTTTTGGGGTTTTAAAAGGTAACGTAATGTCAAGGTTCAATAACAGAAAAATCTATAGAAGAATATATATTAGACGAGACAATACAGTTGTGACAGACGGAACTCTTTTAAACCCTGAAGAAGTAGAAAAGATCCTATAAAACGTTACTTTTAAAAAAACGTTTTAAAGGAAATTCCAATTAAAGTTTTTTATTTGGAAATATGGGTTCATTATCCTATGCTGCTCTCCATCAAACTTCATGTATAGGTATTTACAAACACCTCTTCATTAAAATAACTAAATATAATTGAGAAGCTCATTTCCAAAAGGTATCTACTAATTCCATTGTTTTTGTAAAAAAAGAGGTAATGGCGATTTCATAAAACTACTATCTCTCTTTATGATTTCTGGTATCAATTTCATGAGAAAACATACTAAATTCTTTACTAAAATACACTTGAAGAATATGTTTTATTTCAAAAGGTACTCTATCCAGTTCGATATTATTATTGAATTTAAATAAAAATGTTATTTTCTCGCAATTGAAAAAAATGGATTTAGTATTTTTTGGAAATGAGATTCTCAATTTATTTTACTCAGTACAAGGGTCGATGTGTTGAATTTACTCAATTTCTTCTGCTTTTATATTTAAAAAGGTCCAAAACATTGAGAAAAATAATTTTTAACTATGCTATTAAAAGTTCCGGTTTAAAAATGTAAAAAGAAAAATTTTTATTGAAATTTTAATGCCAAGTCATAATATAATAAATTAACAATTTATATTTAAGTTTAACTAGCTGCAAGGCCCGCCTTAGGCGGCCCTCTTTCTAGCCAGGGGGCACTCCCCCTGGACCCCCAGCCCTCGAACCCCACCCTCACCCCCCATTCCCACACACCACACACCCCGAAACCAACCCATCACCCCACCCCCCGCACCATGCCCAACCCCCGCTCCCACACCACCACCCCAACACTCCATTCCGCACCCTAACCCACTAATCCCCCTCGCCCCAACCCCCGCCCCCAAAACCCCTCCAGCACCCCCCACCCATCTCGGACCCCGCACCCCATCCACCCCGGACTCCACCCCCGCACCACCCCCTGCACCCACCCCCTACTCCGCTTCACTCCTCACCCCAACCCCATTCCACCCCCGCACCCAGTTTTTGCATTTATAGCCTTCTAGTGACCCACAGATTATGTATACAAAATTTGGTTCAGTTTGGCCCAAGAGAAAGAATTTTCATTTTTTGCCCCCCCCCCCCCTCCATTTTGGGTAGTCAATTTTTGCATTTCTAGCTCTCTAGAGGCCCAGAGATTATGTATACAAAATTTGGTTGAGTTTGTTCCAAGGGCAAGAATTTACATTTTTTCACCCTCTTTTTGGGAGGTTTGTTGGGGAAATTTTTTTAAACAAAAGTTGTCAGAAATCACATCCCTACAACTTTGTTTATCATAAAATTTGCTGTAGGGTTAATAGTTTAGGAGTTATTTGATAATTTTGATTCGTGTGCCCCCCCAAACCCCCTTCTGGGGTCAAAATATCAAAACTTTATATAGCTAAAAACGTAAGTTAGAAGACATCTGATGTAAATATGAAATTTCATAATAATCCTTTCAGCCGTTTTTACGTGAATCGTGAGCAACTTTTCGGAAACCACTGAAACAGACAGACATACATACAGACATACATACAGACAGGAATTTTGTTGAGGGTGTTTTCGTTCATAACTTTGCTTGAAACGTGCGCAACCAAAATTTGGCGTGATTTGGAGCAATGTACAGACAAAACCTTAATTTTATATATATAGAATACGGCATTTTTAGCGACCCGAGTCGTGGAAAAATTTTCCCTTTTTTTTCTTAATTAATAAATGTGCGGGGGGCGATTCTTTCATTAGAATCCGTTCGAGGAAATAACTATTAAGGGCATGGATAGTATGATCTAACTTCTTCCTTTATAGTGAAAGAAACGCAAGTCAAGACCTGTTCCTACTATTAAAGATTCAATTTTTAATTTATATTATTCTAGGAATGACCTTTTGCTTTTGGATCAAAATTACACTCGTTATAGAGAGAACAAATATTTAATTGAACTTCAATAAAATTCAGACAATAATTTGAAAAAAAAAATACTTGCTCTAACTGGCGAACGTACTAACTAGGTCGTGAAATTTTTTTACTTTTTTCTTCATTTTTATCATTCAATAGAAAAATTAAATTAATAAAAAGAAATCGTCTTAGATAGTTTGTTCTGTAGCAAAATTTTTATATTTTCAATGCGGAGAACTGTTTAGATTTTGGGCTCTCTAACCCAGTGTTTCTCAGCCTGTATGCCGCGATCGTTTTTGACAAATAATTAAAATTGCATGGTTTTTGTAACTTTGAAATAGTATTTGTAATTATGTACTTCATTTTTTTTATATTTAGGTGTCCCGCAAATTATTCCAGATATTTTTAGTGTTCCGTCAACCAAAAAAGGTTGAGAAACACTGAGTAATAGCTTCGGAAATTCCCCTTCCAAACAGTACAAAATCAGAAAAATCGAATTATCATATGGAGAGCTTTCGAATAGTCGTAGGCAATAATCGAAAATTTTCCAGCTTTGTTTTAATTAACACCTCTCCTGCATATATCCACAAAGTTTAAAGTTTCCAACTCAAACTGTTCGCTGACAAAACATTGTCAAACCACTAAAATTTAAGCTCAGGGAGTCTTGGAAAAAGCTTTCAATTTTCGCGCGAATAATATTTTTTTTTAGAATGAAAGTGAAATATTCCATTTAATTTTATTATAATTTATAAAATTACAATTTTAATTCTAAATGATAAAAAAAAATGAATTTTTCTCTCATTCCATCAGCATTTCAACTTGAATGATTTTTTTTTAGTTATTTTAATATAATCTTGTATTATGTAAACAGGAAAAAAATTTATATTTATTATAAAAATGCTAATATTAAAATTTAATTTAAATAAATTTAAGTTAATTTATTTGATTAGAAGAATAAATATTCATGCTAGTCTTGATACAAATGGTTAAATTGTTCTTGAAATTTTTTTATTTTTTTACCCTTTTTACAAATGTATACGTATAATAAAATTAAATGAAAGATTTATATGGAATTTCACGAAGATAAAAAAAATATTCCCTCAAAAATATTTAAAAAATAACATATCATATTTTGCAATTTCCGGTTAGTGGACAATAAGACCAACACAAGAGCGTTTGTAGCAGTCTGTAAACGGAAGGGACATGAATATTTGATAACGGCAAACATTTAAAATTCAAATGTTTTGCGCGCGTTCAAGCTATACGAGTACCATAGGCTTAATATGGCCACGGATATCTGTTACTTGACCTGGGGTATTGTTTGCCTCCTTCCTCCTTTCCCGGATATATCCATATATATCCCTTTGCTCCGGCTGACTGGATGCCTGTGATCCAGACAAGGGAGGCAGAAGCAAATGGGGCGGTGGCGGGGGCGGCGGCGCTCGCAAATATCACCCTAATTGCATTTCCATAACCTTGTTATTAATATGCAAATACATTTGCCCCCGCGACCGCAGCCTCGAGTAACGCTTTTTGACTTTTAAATGTAAAACTGTATATTGCCACTTTCTATCTCGTTTGCACCTTGAAACTAGAAAGAGTACTCTCGAGATAGAAAAGTTCCTATTACTCATGCTTATTGAATATGATCTCTTAAAGGCGCAATTTCAAAACTTTTCTCGCACCAATTGCGTATAGCCCATGCTAAGTGTTACCAAAAACATTCTAGCTGACGATTTTATTATTGTAAAAGAAGAATATGGTGGGGAGGTGGTTTAAGTGAAACAAAGGAGCCCACCACTCACCGGATAATTAAATTTATCCGTTGCCGCAAGACTATAAAAGAGGGGATGTTTTAACACTCAAAGGGCATAGAATCTATGAGATACGGGGTGGAGGGAAAAAGCTACTCTCAATGATTTTATTAAACATTTCTAATTGAATCTCCTAACGAGAGGTTTTTTCATTATAATCTTGGCTAATTTTCCAACTTACCTATCTCGATATAATTTCATTTTATATGTGACAGACATAGAATTTGTCCCAGTATTAATTAAGTAGGAGGGGAAATTGAATCTCGGGAAAGCCGATAAAATTCTATGAATATTGATGCTTTCATTAAAAGGTATAAATTTTCAATTTGTATATGTTATTTGTTCTGAATTTATTGATTTATTCTTTGATACCGTGATTTCGCTTCGAGGAGTGCAGGTCAGGTTTTTTCTTTCTCTCCATTTATTTTATTTTCACTCAACCTCAAAATATGGCAAAGTAGGTAAATTTAAACCTATTAAATATGTAATGACCCTAGGATGATAAAATTTGGCAGATTGGTAGTGGTTAGGTTAGTGGTTCTTAACATTTTTAAGTCGCGACCCACATTTGAGAAATATGTTCATGTCACGACCCAAAATAGCCCAATTTTTACATTACCTTTTTTTTTACTCACATATAAATTTTTTTTAAACAATTAATATAAAATAAAAGGTACTTTTGGATTCAAGAAAAATTTAATAAAAATGTACTTCGAGAAAAAGTATTGAGAAAAATTAAGATATATTTTTAAACTTATTGAAAATAAATGTAGTAAAATATTTAAATATTTTTTAACGACTCGGCACGACCCAAAGAAATATGCTTCACCACCCATAGGTTAAGAACCACTGGTTTATATCATCCTTAAAGGTAAAAATATAATATCAAAAACTTTCTACCACTAACCGCTAAGAAATGAAGAGGAGAAATTTATAAACCCCCTCACAAAATAAATAAATAAATAAATAAAAATAAAATTTTATAAATTAAGGGTTTATTTAGTCACATAAAGTAAATAAATATAGTAATTTTTAGTCAATTAACATTATTTAAATGATTACCTCTAAGGAAAGCAGTGTTGGTTTTTAATTGATTCAATAAATCTTCTTCTCCTTCAAGTGCCATACTTGAGTGTATCCTCTCCATTGTAATTTTTCCCTGGGGAAATTTTTCACAGTGGTGGTTTCCCATTGCCTTTCCCTGAAGGAATCAGATTATAGTCATTCAAATATTTGCAATGAGTCAGGCTTGAACCCGGTCTAGCCTGATTAGAAAGCTTACTCTATAACCACTTGGCCAACCTGTCTCTGAATTTAATTTAATAATTAATTGATAGATTTACTAAATAGTTTCCGTCACTCCTTAGAAGACCATCATTTATTGTAAAATGTTCCATGTTTCTTTGAGGAAAAGATGTTGGAAACCCAAATTGTTTTTTCTAAGATTCTTCCACAACTTTTAAGTGACTTATGTAGAATTTAATTTTATAAATTAAAGTGTTTATTTAGTCACATAAAATAAATAAATAGAGTAATTTTATTCAATTAACATTATTTAAAAAGAACCGTGTTTGGTGGCCCTATTTTATTTTAATGAATCTTTTCCATTTGAGGTGCACTGATGAAGAGCAGCGATGTAGAGCTAGAAACGTTGTAAAATATCGGTTACCTCTGCCCAAAATAAAGTATTAAATAGAAGTTGGCTTTTATTTCAACTTTTTTTTCTCATAACTGGCCCCTTAGCCAATTCATTAAAATAACATTATTTATTTGATATAGATTTACTAAAAATAGTGTGACTAAATAAACTCTTTAATTTATAAAATTTAAATTCTACATAAGTCACTTAAGTTTTGGAAGAATCTTATAAAAAACAAATTGGGTTTCCAACATCTTTTCCTCAAAGAAGCATGCAACAATTAACAATATATGATGAGTACTACTGAAGATAGTCTACCAGGGGTGACCGAAACTGTTTAGTAAATCCATCAAATAAATCATGTTAATTGAATAAAATCACTCAATTTATTTATTTTATGTGACTAAATAAATCCTTTAATTTATCTAATTTAAATTCTACATAAGTCACTTAAGTTTTGGAAGAATCTTAGAAAAATAAAAGACACATAATAGCTTACAAAAAGGAGAAAAATCCCAGTCAAAACATGTATGTAAAAAAACAGGGCAAGTTCGAAAAAGTAGTGAAATCTTGGGCGCAGCCAAGTTAAATTCGCCAAGAACAATAGTACTTTCAATTAAAAAGCATTCTTTCCATTTAAATGACGTTCTAGATTTATAAATTCTATATTTTTAAATTATTTTCCTAAAACTTGGCTGTTATACATTATGCTATTATGGTAAATTAATTAAATTAGAAAGCATGCATGAACATCTCGTATATATAATAGAGTATTATACTATTTGGATCTGATTTCAAGCTATCCGATGTATCAACTTCTTGCATCGATTTGATATGAAAACTTGAAGAAAAAAAGTCAAAACATTTTCAAGAATTCAAGTGATTGGGCAAATTTCTTTTATTAATCAGATTGAGTTTGAAAGTACTCGTAAAAACTGTTATTAATACAAACATGAATGCCATTTCAGCTCATTAGTTACAACCGTTCAATAGCTTTGCTTACCATATATCACAATCCGATTATGTTCTGATTTCTGGGTTTTTTTTTTTTTTTTTGAACCAATAGTCCTGACATTAAAAATCTCAAAATCTAAGCAGTTCTTCCTTTTGCATTTACGAAAATGTTAGTACAAATATAAACTTTCTTACGACATTCCTCTCATGATTTATGTTTAATTCATACAGACTGGAAATTGCTTGAAAATGATCATTCCACAGGTTTCGAATAATATATTGGTATTATAATAATAAAAAATTTAGATGTTAGTTGACATCATTTTTAATCGGATATATGAAATAATTTAATTAATAAATAAATGTCTTTTGAATCAAGTATTTTTTCACCTAAAGTAGATCTGGCAACTGCGCATCTACTATTTGTCAGTTGTTGATGTTTTGGTGCTTGTATGGCTAAAAGTTTTAAATTATAGAAAAGAAAAAAATTGTTATTGATTGTAAAATAAAATAAAACGTGTTCTGGATTTTTTATAAAAGATTATGTATACAAAATTTGGTTGAGTTTAGTACAAACGCGTTTTTCTTATTCGAAGTTGCCACGGTTAGACGAGTCACATGATTTTCTTATTTTTAAGTCAAGAAATAGTTCTTTTATTAGTTTTTTTATTTAGGTGACCTTATAATTTTGAAAATCGAAGGTAAATGATATATATTTTAGTATAGGACCATATGGAAATCTCAATGTTTTGAAAGATCCAAGATGGCGGACTGTGAGTCAACGATGACGTAGGCAGGCGACACTTTTCTAGCCATATGCTCTATTCCTATCTCCCTGTTATTTTCCCACAATAATATGTATACATTACTAAAAGTTTCTATTTGGGCAAATTTCTTTTATTAATTACATTGAGTTTGAAAGTACTCGTAAAAACTTTTATTAATACAAACATGAAACATTTCAGCTCATTAGTTAAAACCGTTCAATAGCTTTGCTTACCATATATCACAACCCGATTATGTTCTGATTTTATGGTTTTTTTTTGAACCAAAAGACCTGACATTAAAAATAGCAAAATGTAAGTACTTCTTCCTTTTGGATTTACAAAAATGTTAGTACACGTATAAACTTTCTTACGATATACATCTCATGATTTATGTTTAATTCATACAGACTGGAAATTACTTGAAAATTATCATTTCCCAGATTTCGGATAATATATAATAAATAATAAATAAATAAATAAATCTTTATTCCTCGACCTGCTTAGAGGCACAAGTCCTCGGTGGCTAGGTCCTCCAAACATCAATACAATCTAGCTACAATACATTAACAAACATCAATACAAATTAATTACAACAATTTAACAAATAATAAACAAGTAAAAAAAAAAGAAAAAGAAAAAAATAGAAATGTATGCTCATTAACAAATAACATGACCATAGATTTCCATCAAAAGACAAAAAGTAATTTAAAAATTCCGCGCAAAAACCCGATACCAGGAGCAAGCGACGCATTAGCCATCCCGGCATTTGCCATAAGTTGTTAAGGAAACCTGGTCAAAACCTTAACAAGGATGGTATGACCTCACTCTACCTCAGCTAATCTCTGCTTGTGAGAACTAAATAAAATTTTGTACAACTCTAGGACTTTATGACTTGACAAAATTTATAATTGATTTAATCATAGGAGGCAGAAGACTATAATCCCAATTAGTAATAAATAGACAGACTTCCACAAATCAATGCCAGATCCTACAAATGAATGCAAACCTATATATTAATATCTGAATTAACTAACTTGTAGGAACCATACTGTATTTAAATTAATACCATTCTTCCCTATATCCTTATAATCTATATAACCATCTGAATCATTCTCATAAGAAAAAACCACCACTGGTTTTAACACCTATACTTCTACCATAGTCCCAACCCTGAATTGACTATCCTTTTTAACCATATTATCTAAAAAAAAGAAAAAATATTTTAAAAATAAACAAAATATTTACCTTAGCAACGCAGAGATTTCCTTATTCCAGCCTAATTTCAAAACCAACCCTTGCTTTTCCTATCTCTAAATGGAAAGAAGAGTTAACAAACCCCTCTCCCAAAAAGAGACGAAAAAAGAACTAATAAAAACCTACCAAAAAGCTTCAAATTCGCAAGACAGCTTTTTGTTTACCCACCAGACTTCAAAGACTTATATAGGTATTATAATAATAAAATAATCGTGTACCCAGGCGCGAGCTCCAGGTCACTACTAACTATAGTTCGCCTACCCTAACGAGCCGCAGTTTTGAGCGATTGCACAGTTATAGCTAATGACCTGAAATTTAGCACCCATATTATTTGTATTTATAAACTGAACATCTGTATCAAATGTTTTCATCTTTCGAACTCATACTGTTGTTGAACGAAAAAACAAAAATAACTAAAATGAGTGGTGGTTAGCTTAGCGAGTCTTGAAAAAGTTTTCACATTTTTCCTCCAATATGGATTAGAAATCACTAATCGCCGTGAAGTCACAATAATAAAGTGTATTAAGTACACAATGAGGTTAGGCATTCAAACAGGCACACAATGCGCCATTACGAATGCCTTGAGTATTTTACTATAAAAGTGAAACAAACTCATTTTATTAGTTTTTAATGAAAAAGTAAAATTCGGATTTTAGTGTGAAATAACATAGTGATTTATTTTCTGGATTAGGCCCGAAACCAAATAAAAAAAAATCGAAAACAGCATAATTTTCTATATGGTAGATAATTATCAATATTATCTATATACTATACTGGCCCGACAAGCGACCCCGAGGTGATTTTTTTTAATTTTAAAACCCACAAATAGTTCATGACAAATAAAATTTATTAAAATGAAATTTAAATTATTATTTCAAAACTCACTAATAATTCATGACAAATAAAATGTTTTTAAATTATTAGGAAGTTTAAATGTTAATTTATTTTCTATTATAGAAAAAGAAGTAGATTTACACCATTTCCAAATGTATTTCACAAAGCCCCAATTCTATTTCATAAAATATCACATGCATTAATACAAAATATCTATTTGAGCATTTTGCTTTATTCCCCCTCCCCTTACATAATAGCTATTTTGGGGGCTAAATTTTTAAACTTTAGCCCACCAAGGTGGCAAGGTGCTATTTTGAAAAAAAAACATTTCAAAAATTGTTGTTTAAAATAAATCAACTGGTGTGTTCACCACACGACTTTCACATTTTTATTTATTTGAAGTCATCGCAATACTACTAATTTACACCCCCTTCCTTTATTTCGTTTTTGAGAAAAAAAACTCTTTCATATAAATGTCCACTTCCGGTTTTCCGATTTTAGCCAAAAGCTTGCTGTACTCCTTCTCACCTATATCGAGCTTAAGTTTCGAATTTCGTAGCTCTGAGACTTATGGTTGCGAAACGCAGGGGACCGTACATACTATACATACATACGCACTGACCAATGGATTTTTGATCCCTTTTTGACTTCTGGGGATCACCATTTCCGGTTTTATGTCCTAAATCCGTTTTCCAACTATTAAGAGATCGATTCCTTCCACCTAGAAGTTACACAATGAAATAAACTTTTTTCATCTCTGAGATACAAGCTCTCAAAGAATCAGGACCCAGACAGGGCATCGCAATACTTCCACATTATATTCTATGAATATCAATGTGAAAATAAAAAATTATATAAACATAATCTGTGGAAATAGAAATTAAAATCCAACCACCCGAAATGGAAGGGGAGACATGTTCAATATATAGAAATTCTAGACAATTATTTTATTAAGAGGGGGCGGGGGTTAGAAAAACATTTTGGCCTGTTCTCAATGTTGACCGAAGGGGGGAAGGATGCCGGAGTCCATTGGGTACTCCTGGTCAGCAAAATGCCTGGCGAAGGCGGGCTTCGCACCTGGTAATAAATAAGAGGTTAATAAACCAATAATAATAATGAATGAGTCGTTCATGTATGTCTAAAAAAAGAACATTTGAGGTTAAAGCTTTCAGTGACTTTGGCTGGAAGAGATGGACAGCCGACCCATCCGTCTCGTCGACTGACAAACATCATCAATCTATTTTGACGCAGATGGCTTCGAAAAAATCACCTTTGACAATTTTCATTTCCTCTTTAACCTTCTCCAGTAGCCAGCCATCATGTAATGGAAAAATCAAATAAATGAAATGAACATTTGATTTTTTTCTTTATGAGATTTTTGTATTTATCATTATTTAGGATCAAAAAACACTGTATATCAAATAATATACCAATTTCTATTTTCACTAAAATAATAATATATTAGCTTTTAATAATTTATAATTTTTAAGACTTTTTTTTAATAATGTTAAATTACACTTTATAGCTTGGCAAGTTATGATAGTCATTTTTTAATGATATTAGCCAGTGGAAAAGGAGATACACCAAAAGGTGCATCCCCTAAAGGCCTGGGTTGGTCCCTCCATCGTGAAAAGAAGAAGAAGAGGGGATTTTATAGGCTGGGTAGAAGTTGAAGGTATCTGTGGATGCGGGTTTTAAACAGCTGAAGTTTATAAGTTGCGGGGAACTGTGGCTGTAAGTGAGTTTCAGTCTCTGGAGTTAATAGGGATAAAATATATTACGTTTAACTTGATGAAATTTAATTTTGCTAGTTGTTCTATTTTATACTACAAACAATTTAGTTGGATATAAAACTTTCCAAGTTATAAATTCAATATCAAAGAAGGTAACAAATTTTCTTTTAAATCAATTGAAGAACATTATTCATTCCTATAGCTATGATTTAAGGATTTGCTATGGAACTTGGTAGCCGTTTAGATCTTAACTACTTTGTCTACGAAGTCAATAACCTCGAATGTCGTTTATACCGTACTTGGCCCCTTTTTCACATTTATCTTTTTGGTCAGATATTATTAATTTTTGAAAAGTCCTTTTATTTATCTAAATAAAATTTATTTAATGTATGCAAATGTATTTAATACATAGCGGTTAAATTTCACCTCTTCATTTTATGTCCTGAAGAAGGAAAGCTTTGGTTTTTCGATTTCACACCTTGTTAATGTGTCAAGCTCTATCAGTGTGATTACGGCATTCTAGCTTGATTGTATTTTCACTATAATACGTTAATTAAGCCTATACATTTCTCCCCTTCATTTCGGACCCCGGACAAGGGAAAGTTTCGGTTTTTCAATTTTCTCATGTATTAATATGCTAAGCTTTACTAGTAGGTATGGCGAATTTCATCATTATAATATTGATTGTATTTTCACTATATGTTAATTAAGCCAATAGATTTCATCCCTTCATTGTAGGTCCTGAAGAAGGAAAATTTCTACTTTCTTCGATTTTCTACTTTAATTGTAGCCCAAACTCTACCACTGTGCCAAATTTCGGCATTCTCGGATGTTAAAAATGATACTTTTCAGATCTTAATAACTCAAGAACTATAATAGATTTATTCATGAAATCTGGGATTCTAAGTGTGTAGGTCTAATAGTTTTTGAGTTATGGGGGGGTCGAAAGTAGCTCGAAATGGTTCGTATAAATATACATTACCGTTCTTTTCCAAACTTGGCTGACACACTGCAGTGTTTCTACTTGTATGATTGTGAATGAAATGAATGATGACCAACCCCCTTTTATAAGAATTTGTAGACCTTGAAGAAGGAGGGATGATCATCCGAAACGAAGGTTTTTAAGAGGACAAAAATGACTTTCCAATAAATTTATTTTACATATTAGGAATTGTATTTTTTTCATTTTCCTTGGCTGCCTTCCATCAATCTCCATTAATTGTGTTCATTCTATTTGTCTTTTATTTCTATTTTATTTTTATTTCTCATTACACTAAGAGTATTCTAACCCAAATTTTTTTCAAAATCATTAACCTGACCATCTAGAAGGCTTAAACACAAATTATTTTAATGGATTAATATTAATTTAATACTAACAATTGTGTATATTACATTATTTCATTAGTAAGTAAGTATTTTTGTGATTCAAAGTATTGTTTTTAACTAATTTTTTTAAAGATCTCTTGAACATTGCCTCATTTATTTTTTCTTAGATAACACAAGTCATACAATGTCAACTTTTCACTTAATACTTATTTTGATTAAAAATATTGTATTATTTTCAGGCTTGTGACGATTCGTATTATAGCCGGGCATTCAGAATGAGCAAAATATTAATACATTAATTTTAGCGTATTAATAAAATTAGCTCTTATACACTTTTCAAATCAATGAAATCCCCCTCCCCTCAGTAACTATAATATTGAAAAGGGCTTGAGTACTATAATGTATAAAATTCCATTTCATTTTAACCCCGCGTTATTCAACAGTTGATTTACTATAAAATGTTCCATATTAAATAGCAGGCTTGAAAGGGTCAAATGGAATGGATTAATAAAAGCAAACATTATCGTCATTATCTATTTATAGAGATAGAAATGGGCTAATATGTAGCAGAATTAAGCTTCTCACATTTCAAAAATGATCAGGAGAATATATTTAAATATTTTTTTGAAATATCTCTTTTAAATTGTTTGATAATAATAATAGTGACACAAATATACTTTAAGCTCATTTTGGCGTTAAAAGTTAATCAACCGGAAATAAAAACTGAGAAAAGTAGATATCATTGAAGGCAGGTTTAGGAATAATAATAGCTGTAGAATAATTCATTTGTGGGAATTGAAGTACTCAATTTAGTTTGGTAGATCTTGTCATGATATGAAAGCTGTGATTTGACCAAAACTTCACTTTGCCAATCAAATAGCTAAACTACATATTGCTTTAACTTAATGAAAATATATATTAAGCCCATATATTAATTATATATCTAATAAACTAGTCCCTAAATTATATCATGTACAAACAAGAGTCCCTTTATGGCTCTCGCTAGGTTTCGAATTCGCTAATCCAGAATGTAATCTAATATGCTAAAACCGGTGTCGCATTCATGAAAACGAATCCTTTTGGCCACGAGGATGCGTTTTTGGATTGACTGACAAATGGAAGACCGTCTTAAGCCCCCCTGAGCTACGATGGTATGTATCTCTTCCTAAACTTAACAAGTTTACTAAAAATAAGACTTAACTCTATAAGTTGTATTCAATTAAAAATTGGAGCAATACCCATAATAGTCTACGATGCCAACTTAGATCGACCTTCACATATCGAGTTTCCTAATGAAATTAATATTTTGATAATATAATGTATTAATAAACAAAACTTGATAGGGTCGACATCCAATTTCACTGAATAGCTATTTTTAATAAAAAATTAAAGTTGTTAATTTTAGATAATAAGTAAAAATATATTTTTCTAGGTGGGTTTCACAAATAAAACAAATATATGTTTTGAGTTTTTATCTCGATATATATTTCGGGTTATGAGCCCATCATCAGGAGTTACAAAAGAAAACTAAATCTTTTAGAGTCTACTGAAATTAAAAGAGGCCTTTCAAATAATAGCAACATCCTTAATAACCAATTAGAAGTTAATAAAAATACGATTATAGATTATATTTTATAATGTAAATAACCTAAAAATTATTTTATATTTTAATATTTTACTATTGTTTCTTTCGAGTTCGTAACCGCCCCTCCCTTCCCTTATTCTACTTTTTCCTTCCTTTATTTCTAAGTCCAGGTATAATTCTAAGCTCTAGTTAAACCCCTTTGTTCATTTGTCTATAAATACTATAATCAATACCGCATTCTTTCCCCACCATGTACGTTCTTCCTAAATGAACTGCACTTATACATATGTTTCCAATTTTAAATTTAGTTTTCTTTTGTAACTCCTGATGATGGGCTCTATAACCCGAAATATATATCGAGATAAAAACTCAAAACATATATTTGTTTTATTTGTGAAACCCACCTAGAAAAATATGTTTTTAGTTTTACCTAGAACCGACACCAAATTCTTTAAAGATTGTTAATTTTATTACGTAAATCCAGTTATCGAGTTTCCGGATAAACATACTACTGTGATCAAAAAAAAGTAAGGTGAAATTGCATTTAAAACTCCCGGGCATTAGGAAGGCAGGTAATTTTTTTTCCTAGGTTGGTAGGACTGTCTATAACATTTGCCAAACGTCTGTTTGTCAAAAGGTTTAATTATAATAATAATAATAATAATAATAATTCTTTATTAGCTATTTTAGCTATACATCATACAATTAAACAAATATATGTGAATTTGTTTTTAAATAATACATTCAATTCACGAGATACAAAAAGATAAAGATAACCAATACATTCTAAAATATAACAATTTATAATAAATCATATAAATGTATAACACACCATACATGACAATAAACAAATGAACACTTGTACATATAAACAATAAAATAATACCAACAAAAGTACAAATTAATCCTACATAAAAAAACAAAAATCACAATCTTGGTATTATGGGAAAAAGGAATATAACAAAAATAATAATAATCAGTACCAACATATATATAAAACATATCACAAGTAATTATTGCTTATTATTATCTCCGAGTTTCACATGTTTTTGTAAACAACCAAAATTGAATTTTTTCGATTTTTACAATGGCTGATTTTGCTGAGGGCCACGTCCAAAAAATCAAAGATTTCGTGCTTGAAAATCGTCGATTGACAATTAGAGATCTCGCTGATAGTGTTGGAATATCATTTGGCTCAGCCCAAACCATTTTGAAGAATGTTCTGTGTCTCAAACGCGTAAAGTCTCGATTGGTGCCAAAATCGCTCATTTTTTTGGAAAAAAAGCGTCGCGTTGATGTGTGTGAAACATTGCTGTCCGACTATCAGGACCACTTGAAATGCATCATTACTGGAGACGAGACTTGGATTTACGCATACGACCCTGAAACCACCGACCAATCCAGCGAATATCGTGCAAAAGTTGAAGCAAGACCGAAAAGACCACGGCAAAGTCGATCGAAAATCAAGGTCATGTTGACATTTTCTTTGATTAACGTGGTGTGGTGCACTATGCATTCCTTCCGCCCGGGCAAACTGTCAACAAAGAATATTATTTGAGCGTTTGCGTCGTTTGCGTGAAGCTATTCGTCTGAAGCGGCCGGAATTATGGGCAAACAACTCTTGGTTCCTTCATCACGATAATGCACCATGTCATATTGCATTGGTTCTTCTCGACTTTTTTTGCCAAAAACTCGACTCATATCGTTCGCAACCACAGTATTCGCCTGATTTGGCTCCGTGCGACTTCTGGCTAATCAGCAAACTCAAGAGGCCAATGCGAGGACGCCGTTTTGACACGATTGAGGAGATAAAAACCGAATCGAATAAGGTCTTAAAGGCTATACCGGAAAATAACTATTCCAACTGTTTCGAGGACTGGAAAAATCGTTGGAAAAAGTGCGTTTTATCGGGTGGGGATTACTTTGAAGGGAATGAAAGTGATTTGGAAGAATAAATAAAGAATTTACATTTTATAAACAAATTCACCTTACTTTTTGATTACAGAAGTATTACCAATCGAGAGTAAAATATTCGTATAAAATGTCAAAGTTGGGTGACCATCTTTTTTTCCCTGTTAAGTTCAGGTAGACAGGGTATCAACAGGTAACTTCGAATTAGTATTTTGTAGTTATAGAGTTACCTTTATTGTTATATATGAAAATGTAGATAATTAAAATAATAAATAAAAATAAATAAATCTAATAAATTAGATAAAAGAGCTATGCAGGGAAATTGAATGTCGACTTTATCAAGTTTTGTTTATTAATACATTATATTATCAAAATATTAATTTCATTAGGAAACTCGATAGCTGAAAGTCGACCTAAGTCGTGGATCTTGTACCATAAGTCATGATCATGATATACAGTTAGATTTCGGTAAAGAGTAGTGTGTTGCCCCGCGGGTTGGGCGTAGAATAGACCTGCAGTATTCCCTGCTTGTCGTAAGAGGCGACTAATAGGGAAAGGGTGGATGGTATTCTTCAGACTTGATTGGCTAGACGTCTAAGGGGAAAAAACCTAAACAAATCAGGAGTGAAGCCCCTTTAGGCGCTTGAGGGCCAAACTTGACCTCCCGCAGCTGCGCTCCAGACATGTTGTTCACCTTCCCCATGGACCCTGACATGTCAGTTCGAACGATAGGGAATATCGGAAATTGTTAGCCTTTACTTCCATACATAGAGCCAAGGCAGAGGTGTTTGGTAATGATTCACCTTAGGACCTGCACGGAGGCTCCTTTGATTGTAGACTATTAATTTCAATTAACAATTAAGAGGAAGGATTGATTGATATGGTTTTTCTCATAGATCCAAAAGCATCAGACAATTGAGCTATATAATAAGCCGCTGAAGAAGTTAAAAATAAAATGACGAAATGTTTGGCACATTAAATAATAAAACTCTGTTTTTAATTTAATTTTTTGCCCAACTTTCTACGATTTCAATGAACAATTAGGTAGATTTCGACCCCAAGGAGGTAAAAATGGTGGGGGGTTGAAATCTTAAAAAATTCATAACAACGTTAATATGAATGATACCAGTTTGGTTGTAAATGGCTAATATTTTACTAATTAACCGCTACAACTTGTGTCTGAAAAGTTTTTAATATGAGCAGTCTAAAGAAGGTAGAGCCCCTTTGAAATCTACCTCTTCCAACGGCCCGCCGCAGGGATTTTTTTAATTATAGATGCAATCATGGGCGTAGTTAGGGATGAGGGCAAGAGCCCTCTCTAAAAAACTCATTGTCCCTCTAGAAAAATCGAAACTGTATTATTACGAGGCATCACTTATGTATTTCTCATTAATTATTACGTCCAAAATTTGTCAATTCTACTAAAAAGTTAGTTGATCTCTAATCGGATTACCGAAATTAAAACCTTATGGTGGCTAATCAGCTGGCCGGCTGCCCCCGTAAAACTCACTAACTACAACAATGAATGCGATTAGTAAAACAATATAATTTAATAATTATTTAAAATTTCTTTAACTATTATACAATAATAAAAACCTCTATTGATTGATAGCATAGCAAAATAGCGACTTTTTATTAGAAATTTTATAATGTCCTTTTTGAGAAATGAATAGTTTGATGCTTGCGCCCATAATGTTAAATTTTTGCTTCTTTTTATTATACAATTTTAATAATTTTTATAAAAAAATAAAACTGACTTCAAAAATATGCAACAAATAAAATATTAAAACTCAAAAATAAAATAAAATGCACTAAAAAGTATAAAATAATAATCTAATTTAGTTACAACTAAACGACGAAATTTTACATGAAATCACTTTTTGAAGTCGGTGCCAAACATATACATTTTATGAATCAGAACTCGACGGATTTTACTTAGTACGATTGGCGGGTACGCTCGCTTATATAGTTTGTTTAGCACCGACTTCAAAAAGTGATTTCATGTAAATATTTTGTCGTTTAGTTGTAACTAAATTAGATAATTATTTTATACCTTTTAGTGCATTTTATTTTATTTTTGAGTTTTATTATTTTATTTGTTGCATTTGATTTTTTTGAAGTCCGTTTTATTTTTTTTTTATAAAAATTATTTTTATTTTTCTCTTTTTAGTGATGTTATTAATAGTGACTTAATATAATACCTTGCATGCATCTCGTAAGAGAAAGGGTCGGGCGAATGAATCAGGAAATGATAATAAAATTAAATTGATAAATATAGAAATTCTCTAGAAACGTTTGCGGGTTTTAAATGAACGTTTTAAGATTGATTTTTTATAAAAGATTTTATTTATTATAATTTCGATTATTTGCTCATAAGAATTGGATATTTACGTTAATTCATCTTTGATCATATCATCAGAACTTGATCAAATTAATTACCCCTCTTTCCAATATAAAAAGAATCATCGAAATCGGTTGATAAACAAAGAATTTATGCCTAAACAAACAGCAAAAAAGGTCCAAAACCAATGAAAAAAAACGAGAGCAATCGGAAACTAGACTGAACCTAATGCAAAAACAATCATCAATTGGCGAAGATATCAGGTAACATAGACACACAACAAAAATCAGTTGAATTGAGAACCTCCTCCTTTTTTGAAGTCGGTTAAAAATGATCGAATTATTTGAATTTATTCAAGAAATAATATTTTGTTCAAATCTAAAAATCATCTCTACAACTTACTCAAAAAGTTTTTTCATACTCCATCATTTGTTAAGAAAGAAATTAATAAATGAAAAAAAAAATAATAATAATAATTCAAATTTGATAAGAAGAATCTTCTAAATTACAATAATAGCTCTTTAAAATTATTTTTAATTTCTTGCTGTGCAGTAATTTATATTCACATGAATATTCAGTCCCGTAAAAATTACGTGCCGCAATTGGGAAGACTTATGACCTGCACGAGATCTTGCTTATCGGGCCACGTGAGAGTGCTATTAATCGGCGAATATGACACCGCCTGAAATAATGCCGTTGCGCAAAAGTCTAAACGTCATTTACCTGATATTATTGTGCCATTTATTTGACATCCAGTTTCCAATAAAATAAAATATGGAAAGAATTTTCATAAAAGTGTGAAATATAAATTCTCTTCTAAAAATGTCATATGAGCATTTTTGTGACGTAATTGCTTTTGTAATTCCATTCCGTTGGTCTTTTAATTATCCAACATATTTTAAATATTTTTTTATTCTTTAAAAATTAACCGATAAACAAACCAACACCCATCTAAAGCTATATATTCAAAATACAATGTCCACCCCTTGAGGTATTTACCATATTATTTGCTGAGATAAAAATATAAAGTTTAGTTGTAAATTACGGGATTTCGAAATAATTAAAGGGAATAAAACATATTACATTGCTTCAAAAAAATTTAATTGTCTACTAAATAATGTTATATTAAGAAAATTTTCCAAGTGTAGTAACAAATAACCAATGGCCTCTCCAAGTGAGGGTCCAAATGCAACTGTGGATCGCGAGCCGGTGAACAGTTTTTAAGGGGTTATGTTATAAAAATAAATTGACACTTTCTTACGTGGCCATCCACTTGACTTTACCATACACTTCTGGTTGAGTTTGGTAATTTTTTTTGAACCTCGTCCCCCATTTTGGGGGGTTTGTTTTTGCATTTTTAGTATTCTAGGGGCCCACTGATTATGTATGCAAAATTTGGTTGAGTTTGCTCAAATGGGCTAGATTTTCATTTTTTGACCCCCCCCCCCCTAATTTTAGCGCCAGAAAAAAATATTTACGTTATTTTAGGTTCATTTAATAGTATATTTCATTTTTCTTGTTTTTTTAGTTTGAAAATATAATAATTTTAAATTTAACCCCCCCCCCCCTCTTAATTGTTGGTCGATATGCACCAAAATCTAATCAGCTCTTAATCTCAAAGCAATCAAATCTACGTGTGAAATTTGGTTTTGTTATTCACACCTAGTTTTTGAACTAGCTCGTCCACAAAAATTTGCACAGACTAACAGAATAATATGACTAACAGACATTTTGACAAAACAGTTATTATTTCAAAAAATATAATTTTTTCGATGTTCACTTATTAGAGCTTTTTTGTAGACCGAAATGCCATGGTTTAGCCCAATTTATTTTATCAAAATATTTTCAGCCGCTTTTTAGATATTTCAAAACAAAGAAGCAAAAAACACTTTTTTCATTCACGATTACAATACTTGACCATACCCTGTATGATAAAGTAAAAAGGGCGTAGAGTAACCAACTTTTCCACTTCATGAAAAAACACATACTTATTCCCGCTTCAGATTTTGGGGCGGGGGCCCAAAATTTCATGTTGGGGTCATGAAAATAACTATTTGATATACGTTGGCCATGAAAAAGCGGAGTTAAGATTTGATCACAACCAAGGTTATCCAGTGTTGCCAGCTATTAAATTTATAAATCCACTAGATTGATCTTAATAAGATAGAAATCCACTAGATTCTAGCGACTGGGTTATCCACTATAATTAGGAAACGAATCTGAAATTTTTAAAAGAGAATTATTACTATTAAAAGAACCATGTTTTTTTAATTATATGAAGATAAATGTCTTTATTTCCATGTTACTTATCTTTTAAGATGGAAAATTTAAGTCCAATATGCTATTAATTACATTTAAAGATGTGATTTTAAGCTAGAGATAGTTAATCATATATGTGATTCCTAATATTTAGGATGTGTGTAGCAAAGTTTACGGATACTTCCTTATATTAACGCGCTGCCCCTTTCATAAATGATCGTGTCCCTTTCAATACAACCCATTTCAGAAGGGAACAAAATACATTTTTTTTAATGCCAAAATATAGTACTAAGAACTACTGAATGTGTTTTAATGTATTTTATTTCGATAGCCGATAAATTGAAGTTTTTAATTCTATTTTTACCTCTTGAAAATGTTATATTATTTATTTTCTAGAGCCTCCACAGCAAAATGTCCCTTTCATGCCACCTCTCCCCTAAATGAATCGACATAAAGTTCAATTTAAGCTTGTATTGTATCAAACCAGTTTTAGAATTAATAACCAAATTTTTCTATGTATTGATACCATTTATTTCTTTAGATCAATAAATTAATCAAAATAATTAAATAAATTATTAAATTCTAGGTGAATTAAAACTACACCAAAATTCTTTCTTGTTCAAAAATCGTGTTCAATAAATTAGAATTTCTATTTCTTTTCAACGGACATATATTCCACATTGACATTAAACTCATGATTTAATCAGTTATATTGTAAAAAATCTATTTTTTTTTTTTTTTTTTTTTTTTGTATCATGTATCAATAAAATTTCAAAGAGAAATCATCTTATACTCGTATATTATTATGTATAATTTTCATTTTATTTTTTATGACTTTATTTCCTTTATTTTATTCTCTATGTCTAACGAGGAGGAAGAGAATTTGTGATTTTGATTGTCTACTTCAATGAACTCACTTTTCAAGAGTAACTCGAAGAACTGATCCCAAATGTATCTCTTTAGCATTTCTTTCATGAAATTTAAAAAGAGATTTTAGTATATCTGTCAACCCATATAAAGTCATTTTGCACTTTGTTTCTTTCTCTTACATATTTTACCTTTTTTTTTTTCTTATCTGCTATCCTTGATTATCATAAGGATATTTTGTGAGCTAAATCTACTAGTGGATGCGGAAACTAATTTGCTGCGAGAAGGTACTTTTGTATATTCGCAGAACGAGCAAAGCAACTGTTTATTTATTTATTTAATTTTTGGTTGACTTCGGATATTAAGTCCATTTAGCCAGTTTCAATTGAGAATGATACCCACAATAACTAACGAAACGTCGTAGGAATTTTGTTCTGCTGCCAAAATGTGTGCATTCAAATGTGAAGAACTGATTAGATTTTGGGTTCCATCGAACCTGCTGGGTACGTCCCTGATATACGTATATTAACCTTTTAAAAATTTCAAAAAAATGAATATATAAAGAATAAATATACTTTCTGGATACGTGCCTGCAATAATAATTTAGAAAATTCGTTTAAGATTATATTTTGTTAAACTACCCTTAGAAGAGACAACGACCTCTAAAATTCTTCTTTATTTCCTATACCAAGATGCAAGAACGAACCGGGGTCTTTTTTCTAATACCTATTTACTTTCACATATATATTCTCTATATCATGCATTGATATAGAATAAATGTGAAGTATTGCGATCTCTTACCGGAGTCCTGACTCTTTGGAAGCTTCTATCTCAGAGATGAAAAAAGTAAATTTCACTTTATGATTTCTAGCTGGAAGGAATCAATGCCCTTAAAAGTTTAAAACCGGATTTAGAACATATAACCAGATATCGTGGTCTCCAGAAGCCAAAAAGGGGCCAAAAATCCATTGGTCAGTGAGAAGGGTTTTTTCGTGGATGGGTGGAATCTTCAAAAGACGTACCTGTAGCCCGTACTAGAGGGCAGTGTGGGACTTTTACCGCACTAAACCTACCCATCCTCTCTTCACCTTTGTTCCTTCCCACGGGACCGCCTCCCGGCATTACATCGTGGGAAGAGGCCTCAGCATCTAGCTCTTGCTTCATTTTTTCCGGTCATTAGACCTCTTCGTCCACGGATAATTCAAGTTGAATCGGGTCTTGATTTCGGAGCCTTTCTATTCTTCGAAGTTCTTTCATGGTCTGCGCCGCAAAACTTGCGACGGCAGACCATTTAACCGTGAATTCCAATATGTGCCCCACTATAGTTTCTGGGATGGGCTCCTCGCCCAGTTCTTCGCACAGCTCATTGCGCTCTTGTGTGAAGCGCGGGCAGCGGAAGAAAACGTGCTCCGCGTCTTCATTAGCATACCCGCAACAGGGGCATTCGGGACTGTCTTCGTGACCGAACCTGTGCAGGTATTCTCGGAAGCATTCATGTCCGCTTAGTAGTTGGGTTAGGTAGAAGTCTATCTCACCATGGGGACGTCCAATCCACAGCTCAATAGTTGGGATAAGGCGGTGAGTCCATCGCCCCTTCACCGACTGATCCCAGATTTCCTGTCATTGGTTTAGGGAGCCGGATCTTATTACTCCCCGGTCTCACTGTCTCTCTAAATACGTACTTCGCTGGCTAGGATAGTAAAGGGTAGCATTCCAGCAAACAGCGTACGGAATGTGGCCGCCACTCTTAATAGTGATGAGCGGTATACTGATTCAATTTTCCGGGCCAGTGCTTTGACCTGCAGTGCATCAGCCCAAATGGGGGCACCGTACAGCATAACCGATGCAACAATGTTGGCCATAAGAGATCTACTATTTTGTCTATACGTAGGTACGTACATATGTATGTATGTAGCCCCCTGTGTTTCTCAACCATAAGTCTCAGAGTTACGAAATTCGAAACTTTAGCCCGAGCTGAAATTCAAAGACCGGAAGTTGACATTTACACTAAAGATTTTTTGTTTTTTGTGATTTTCTAAAAAATGGCTCCAACGATTTTTTTTTTAAATTGGTTACTTTATCAAGTGTTATAAGTTATTAGTCGTGTATAAATTTTAATCCGATTGAAATAAAAGAAGAGGGTGTAAATTATGAGTGTTGTAAAATAATATTATAATCGTTCATATTTCGTATACGGTTAGTCGCAGAGTTTTGGAATTTGAAACTTAAGCTATCTCGAGGCTAGAAGAAATACCTCAAGATTTTGACTAAAATCGAAGAACCGAAAATACATGTTTACTCGAGGGTATTTTGCAATTTTGTCCTTATTTTTCCGGTTCTCTTTGGGGAAACCCATATTGAATTAATTTGATTGAAGAAAATTGGTATGATTTCAAATAAAGGAGAAACTAATATGAAAGTCGTGTGGTGCCCACACGAGTTAATTTTTAAAAAAATTGTCAAAACAAATAAAAATATTTCGCGGAAATTGATAAGCGGCTGGCTGGGCACGCAGGCGGCCGAGCTGCGCTCTTGGATTCAGTCTTTACCGTTAAGTGAGCGAGAGCGCCCGGGTCAAAAATGCTCCCGCTTTCTACAAGGTAATAATCGCTTTCATCTACTTTATCAACTAATTTTATTAATATTCTAAGCCTCTCTTTGTGTGACTAGTTCTTTATTTATTTATTTTAATATTTTACATAGATTTCTCTTTTTTATTCTAATATTACCAAGCCAACTTCTAAATATTTTTACTTTACCATCCAAAAAAGTTGTTTCTTTTTTCGAAATATCTCAAAAACGGCTGAAACTATTTTGGTTAAAAAAATTGCGCGAAACCATGGCATTTCGGTCTACAAATAAACTGCAACGGATCGTTGCTAAACTTTATCCAAATTCATTTGAAATATTAATATGTTTGTTCCTTTATTATTAATCAGATATCACTTGCAATTTGTAGTTCATATTGACATTAATTCAAAATAATTCTCATTTAATAGTTGAGGAATAACCATTCTACATTTGATTTTTGACATTTCGGTTATTATTGTAACCATTGCTGAAGACATGGAGGAATCGACTTAAAATCAAAAATAGCCATCGATTCTCATCTAATACTTGAGGAATAACAATTCTACATTAGGTTTTTGACGTTTCGATTATTATTGGTAACCATTGCTGAAGGCATGGAGGAATCGACTTAAAATCAAAAATAACGATCGATTCTTATCTAATACTAGAGGAATAACCTTATTGCATTCCATTTTTGATGTTTTGACTATTAATGGCAACCTCTACTGAAAACGTGGAAGAATAGACTTAAAATCAAAAAGACTAAATTCTTTTATGGCAAACAACTCAAGCTTGAGTTGTTTACCATAAAAGATTTTAGTCTTTTTGATTTTAAGTCTATTCTTCCACGTTTTCAGTAGAGGTTGCCATTAATAGTCAAAACATCAAAAATGGAATGCAATAAGGTTATTCCTCTAGTATTAGATAAGAATCGATCATTATTTTTGATTTTAAGTCGATTCCTCCATGTCTTCAGCAATGGTAACCAATAATAATCGAAACGTCAAAAACCTAATTTAGAATTGTTATTCCTCAAGTATTAGATGAGAATCGATGGCTATTTTTGATTTTAAGTCGATTCCTCCATGTCTTCAGCAATGGTTACCAATAAAAACCGAAACGTCAAAAATCCAATATAGAATGGTTATTCCTCAAGTACTAGATGAGAATCAATCGCTATTTTTGGTTTAAAGTCGATACCTCTATGTCTTCAGCAATGGTTACCAATAAAAACCGAAACGTCAAAAATCCAATATAGAATGGTTATTCCTCAAGTATTTGATGAGAATCAATCGCTATTTTTGGTTTAAAGTCGATTCCTCTATGTCTTCAGCAATGGTCACCAATAAAAACCGAAACGTCAAAAATCCAATATAGAATGGTTATTCCTCAAGTATTTGATGAGAATCAATCGCTATTTTTGGTTTAAAGTCGATTCCTCTATGTCTTCAGAAATGGTCACCAATAAAAACCGAAACGTCAAAAATCCAATATAGAATGGTTATTCCTCAAGTACTAGATGAGAATCAATCGCTATTTTTGGTTTAAAGTCGATTCCTCTATGTCTTCAGCAATGGTCACCAATAAAAACCGAAACGTCAAAAATCCAATATAGAATGGTTATTCCTCAAGTATTTGATGAGAATCAATCGCTATTTTTGGTTTAAAGTCGATTCCTCTATGTCTTCTGCAAAGGTAAGGGATAAGAAAACAACGCAGTTGCTATGGTTACTTATAAAATTTCCTCCCAAATTTTTAGCATTTCACAGAGAGAAGCCTATCCATTCTTATTTAAGCAAGGCTAAATGAGCTATATTAAAAGGTTCAAATGAATAAATTTTAAAGAATTTAAAAAATTAAAAAAGTACTCTCTTACTCTAGAGTAAAGTACTTTAAAATATAATTTTACTAAAAACTTTATTTATCCTTTTTTGTGGTCCCCAAGGTACTTAATTAGGATATTAAATTTCATCAAAATTGGTTAAGTCATTTTCAAGATATTTAGAAAAAACTAAAAAAGTACTGAAATAAAGTACTAATGTTTGTGGGTCGATATGTACCAAAAACTAATCAGCGCTTCATTTTGTTCAAAGAATGCTAGGTTTTCAATTTCATTTCAATCGGTGCAACGGTGTGGAAAAAATCGTGGGCCAAAAAAACGATAACATACATACATACATACATCCATCCATACATACATACATCCATACATACATCCATCCGCACGCACTAAATGAAAAAATGGCACTTTTTGGCCTCTCGACGAGACCCCATGTAATTTTTGGCAAAACCGTCACGTGCTAAAATTCAACCTAATTGAATACTACAATTTGTGACTTTAATTGAGTCCATGGGTTCCGTAGTCTTTACCTGAGGACCCTTTGAAGCCACGCTTGCCCCGAGAGCGATTGCAATACTTTACCCATGCTTTGCATTGGATAAAGTAAAAAGCCCTATTAGGGGAAAATTGAAAAAATTATATTTTTTGAGAAAATAATTATTTTCTCAAAATGTCTGTTAGTACGTGCGTTACCAAATTTTTGTGTACGAGCTAGCTCAAAAACTAGTGTGAATATCAAAACCAAATTTCACATTTAGTTTTAGTGGATTGAGTTAAGAGTTGATTAGATTTTGGTGCATATCGACCCAAAATTAAGAGAGGTGAGGTGGGTTAAAAATTAAAAATCAAACTCAACCAAATTTTGTATACATAATCCGTGGACCTTAAGAAGTCTAAAAATTCAAAAACTAATCACCCAAAATTGGGGGGGGGGGGTCAAAACATGAAAATCTAGGCCCTTGTACCAAACTCAACAAAATTTTGTATACATAATCCGTGGGCCCACAAAAGTCTAAAAATGCAAAAACTAACCTACCAAAATGGGAGGGAGGGGGGGTCAAAAAATGAAAATCTATGCCCTTGAACCAAATTCAACCAAATTTTGTATACTTAATCTGTAGGCCTCCAGAAGTCTAAAAATTAGAAAACTAACCGTACAAAATGGGGTGGCGGAGTAAAAAAAAATCAAAAATCTAGGCACTTGTACAAAATCAATATATAATCACTGCGAGCACGAGAAAACTAAAAATGCAAAAACTAACCGCCTAAAATGGGGGGATGAAATTCTAGGCTTTTGTATCAAACTCAACCAAATTGTATATATATAATCAGTTGGCCCCCAATAAAAATTCAAAAACTAACCCCCCACTATATGATTATAATTAATTTTATTGAATGTTAAATATAAGTGAGGGGCCAGGTTGTATGGTAAAGTCAAGTGGATGGCCACATCAGAAAGTGTCAGTTTATTTTTTACTATTATTAAATTTTAAAGCTTACGCTTTAATTCTTCCATTTTACTAGAGTAATACATACGAACATTATTATTTTAGGTGAATGGTACCCAAATCATATTAATACATAATAAACTAACCCTAAAAATTTAGCACTCTGGTGAAAATGTCTATTTAATGAATATGCATTCCAGTGAATCTTATAATCGAATCTAAAATTACAGTCTGAAATTCATCCTCTACTCCGTTTGACGGTTGTATCACTTCAACCATCAAGAAAAAAGTTAAATCCATTTATATTTAAATTAAATTTTTTAAACGCACATCATTTTATATTTTAAATCATCTATATTTTTTTTATCCTTAACTATAAATCTATTTAAATAAAAAAAAGAATGATTTATGTGTATGCCTGATCAGAAGTTGTCAGGATGGCCCTTGACAGTTTCATATAAATGTAATCATACACTCATATACAAAAATATTACAACCCAGCTATACAGAGACGTAGCCACGGGGAGGGGTCACCCCTCCAGGACAGGTTTCATGGGATGAGTAACGGTAACGACAAACCGTTTCTTATGGCAAGCTAACCGTAATTAAAAATAATTCATATGTTTAATTAAGAATTATGTTCTTTTTTGTAATTTCTCGAAATACCTTTTTAGTCCAGTTAAATTGTTCTCTAAAGGGCCCTTCGCGGGAAACTTTTGGGGTAGTTTTGATTTCTTGATCCTTTGTTTATTGGCGTGCTGAATCCGAATCTGAGATTTGCTAACAAAATTTCGTGACGGAACATTGTCAAAAATGCAAAAAAATGTAAAAAATCTCATTTTTTGGCGGTTTTTTGCTTAAAACTCGAAAACTATCAACTTTTCGTAAATAACCTTCCTTTTCAAAATGAAAGTTCTAAAATTTCCTACAAAGGATATGATCCAAATCCCCAAAAGTGCCATGGAATCTATAAATCTAAGAGTTTTCCAAGTGGTCCAAGTAAACGTTCAAATCAACAAAATTTCCAAGAGAATGAAATAGAAATCAAGATTCTAGGATGAGTGGTTTTCATTTTATGAAGGAAAAATTACGATTTTTTTTCAGAAAATTGCATTTTTTCAAAAATTCAACCTCATTGCGGCACGGGTTACCATTACCCAATTAAGATAAAACTTTGTTTGAATTGTATCAAATTTAATCTAGTTTAAAAATGTATAGAGTGGTCTTTTATGGTCAAAATGAGAAAAAATCGAAAAAAGGGCGAGTTTTTGTGATTTGCCGAAACAGAAAAAATACGCCAATTTTCAACTAGTTCTTGAGCCCAAACGCTTGGTCGGGGAAAACTTAAATAATGAAATTAGTAGGAAATTTTATGAACTTTCATTATGAATAGGTAGGTTATGAGGCGACTGTGGGTCAGTGGATAGTGTTGGCCCGCTGACTCGAAGATCGCTGGTTCGAGACCGAGTCTCGGCAGATAGATATTTGCAGTCGCCTCCTCTTGGAAAGTAATATCAACCTGCCAAGAGTATAATTGCCTAGTAACCTCTCCAAATTAGCCGTTCGGAACCGGCGTTAAAAAGTAGGTCCCGTATATCTGTGTAAAACAACTAAACACACTCAGCACAGGTATATGTGAAGAGGAGCCGGCACCCGTTTCGGGTATGGCACTCGAAGAAGAAGAAGAAGGTAGGGTTATTTACGAAAAGTTGATAGTTTTAGAGTTATAAACAAAAAACCGCCGACAAATGAGATTTTTTATCTTTTTTGTATTTTTGACTATGTTCCGTGACGAAATTTTGTTAACGAACCTCAGATTTGGATTTAGCACACCCAAAAACATAAAAGGTCGAAGAAATTACAACTACTCCAAAACTTTCCGGGTAAAAACACAATTTAACTGGACTATTTGTTTTAATAAAAAAAAAATTACTCACTAAATATTTTGCTTTCTGGATTGACCCCCCCATGAAAATTTTCTGGCTACGCCACTGCAGCCATATATAGCTAAACACGTTGATGCATAATTAAATTATTTATCAGCCCCCAGGAGGACATCCAACTCCACTGTTGGTTAATTTTGCTAATGTCTTTCTGCTTAGTTCCGATTCTTGAAGGGTTTCTCATCATCATCTTCCATTTAATGCCATCCATGTCTGCGTCTCAATCAAATTCCAAATGGCTTATCATTATGCAGATGTCTCGTTCTTTTGGATGACAAAATTCTCACCTTTAATTCAATCTCTCTTTGTCACAATTTTTTTGATGTTCATTTATTTCTTGCTGTCGGCCCATTACATTAATTCCAGCCTGTCGACAAATCTTTATCTCTCTCGTGTCTTATGAATCTTTATCAACAAAGCAGACGCTTGTCTCGCCATTCATTTTTCTAAATTTCCTTCTTGAGTACTCGACAATCCCACTTTATTCCTTTTTCTCTCTCTTTTCCTCTCGCTCTAATAATTTGTCATTAAAGTATTCTTCACTTTCCCACCCACCACCATCACCATATCGTTAATGAATTCATTTAAAACAGAAACTCTTTTTATGAAAAATCGAATTGAAATTACAGAATTATTTATGCCTATTCATGTTTATCTGGTTAACTTGAAATGGAATCTGTTTTTAGAAAAAAATCAAATCCTGCGCATAATTCTAGTGCTACAAATTCATTAAATAACGCCTCTCTCTAACATTGACATGGCTTGCTGATATGAAATTATTCATTTGCATATGCAAAACGGTTTGAGCTAAATGGATATTCCAAATTCATTTTCGTTCTGAGCACACATTGATCTTTTTGCACTTCATCTTACTTTTGAACAACTCACTTAGACTTATACGATTACCTTCCATCCCTATATAATTACATTCATTACTTTTTGAATTAACTCTATTAAATTATTTGAAATACGCCCTTTTATATATACCTATTGAATTGAATTTTATTTTCTATTAATCTAATAAAATTACAAAAATTAAACTACTTAGTTTTTGATTTCTTCCTTATTGATAGACATCTCTATATTGACTATATTCGGGAAAACATTTCATTTACAATACATCTTATTTTAGACTACCTAGTAGCACAATGTTTCATATCTTATATAGTATATAACTATATTGTTCCTATATAGTTTTTGAGAATCTATATAGGCACCTATATAGTTATTATATAGTTTGAAACATTGTGCTACTAGGGTAGTATATTAACCGACTTCAAAAAGGAGGAGGTTATCAATTCGAATTATTTTTTTGTGTCTATGTTACCTGATTTCTTCGCCAATTATGAATCGATTTTGATGATTTTTTTGCATTGGACTCAGTATAGTTTCCAATTGGTACCATATAAATTTCATTAGTAGGTATTGAGACCTTTTTTGTTATGTATGTTCGCTCATTACTTCTTTGTTTATGAACCGATTTTAATGATTCTTTCTGCGTTTGGATCAGTATAGCTTCAAGGTAGTCAGGATACCTAACTATTTATTTATTTTATCTATGCGAGAGCTTTTTGCCACATGGAGCGATTTCGGTGATTCTTTTTTATTGGAAAGAGGCTAACTTAGAGGTAGTCCCATATTCATCATCATCATCATCAGCCTGTCGATATCGACAATCCACTGCTGAAAATAGGCCTCTTCCATCAAATGGAAGGGGTTTGGCATTAAGTCACCACGCTTGCCAGACGGATTGGTGACTAGGAATCAGATTATAGCCGGTCAAATATCAATGCAGGGACTCGGACTCGAACCCGGGACTCCTGCTTAGAATGCTAGTCCCATATTAATTTGCTCAAATTCTGATGATATGATCAATGACAAAATAACGGAAATATCCAATTCATATGAGCAAATAATCGAAATTATAATAAATAAAATCTTTTATAAAAAAAACAATCTTAAACGTTCATTTAAAACCCGCAAACGTTTCGAGAGAACTTTTATATTGATATTTATGAATTGAATTTTTTATCATTTTCTGATTCATTTTCACAACAAAGCTTTCTCGTGCGGTCCGCACCGGGCGGCACATATTTTGGGGCGCCATTTTTTAGGTTTACTATTCGATTTCCACGAAATATTTATTTATTTTATATAAATAAAAAATATTTAATGGTAATTTTTTTGTAAATTAGTTACATGTTTTGTCTCATAGGTGGGGAACCTGTGGCCTCCGTAAGTTTCTTGTGGCCTTTAAAAAAGTATATACTATACATTTCATTAGTTTTTTTTTTTTAATCTAAGTGTTACGTTTTTTTGGCTGGCAGTGTAGTTACTCCAGTCGAATCCGCTTGTAAGGAACGCGAAGGGACCCTGATGTTTGCTCGTTATAACCGAGTGGTCATAAAAAACGGGTGCCTTTTTAACTTTTTTAACTTAACATTGTACCAACCAAGTATTTCAGATTTCCTTTTTTTTTTTTTTTTTTATATCTATGTTACCTGATATCTTTGCCAATTGTGAACCGATTTTGATGATTTTTTTGCATTGGGTTCAGTATAGTTTCCAATTGGCACCCTATAAATTTCATTGGTATCGGACCTTTTTTGTTATGTTTGTTCAAGCATAACTTCTTTGTTTATTAACCGATTTGAATGATTCTTTCTGCCTTTGGATCAGTATAGCTCCAGGATAGTCTAGATAGCCAACTATTTATTTATTTTATGTATGTTCAGCGAGAACTTTTTGCCACGTGGAATGATTTCGATGATTCTTTTTTTATTGGAAAGGGGGTACCTTAGGGATGGTCCCATATTAATTTGGTCAAGTTCTGATGATATGACCAATGCATGCGCAGATCCAGGGGGGCGATGGGAGCCACCGCCCCCCCCCCCAAAGCATTGGAGATCAACATTTTTTATATGTTTATTTAATTTTTTTTTATAACATTAAATTTTAAAATTGAAGAAAATAAAGTTCTATGTGGGGGGGGGGGGCGTCTCTGCCCCCCCCTCCGCTTGGACAATTCGATCGCGACACACTTCCGAGATCAAAAGTAGATCTTATACTATATACCGGCGACCGCCCCCCCCCCAAAACAGAAAACAGGGGTCTGGATCCGCGCCTGGATCAATGATGCTATAACGTAAATCTCCGATTCTTATCAGCAAATAAATAAAATCTTTTGTAAAAAACAATCTTAAAACATTAATTTAAAACTCGCAAATATTTCGAGAGAATTTCTATATTTATGAATTGAATTTTATTATCATTTTCTTATTGGAAGGGAAAAAGAGGGATTGACGAAAATGGAATTGGAATAATTATCGGAAAAGAGGTTTTTTTATTTAATTAGTTTTTTCCTCTTATTAAAAACAAGGACTAAAAAGATGAATAAGGACACTCGATGGTGGAGAAGTAATCTCCGGAGTCGAAGCTCAAAACAATGTATACATTAATTCATGTAAAATAATTGGTTTAATAAAATTTATTTATTTTCCTATTCATTTGCCCGACGCTTTCTCTTACGAGATTCATGGTATTATAAGAAGTCACTATTAATAAAATCACTAAAAGAGAAAAATAAAAATAATTTTTATATGAAAAAAATAAAACTGACTTCAAAAAAATAAAAAAAATAATCTTTTTGAAGTCGGTGCTAAACAAACTATATAAGCGAGCGTACCCGCCAAACGTACTAAATAAGATCCGCCTAGTTCGATTAATAAAATGTGTATTTTTGGCACCGACTTCAAAAAGTGATTTCATATAACAATTTCGTCGTTTAGTTGTAACTAATAAGATAATTATTTTATACCTTTTAATGCATTTTATTTTATTTTTGAGTTTATTTATTTATATTTAGAGATTTAATTTGTTGCATTTTATTTTTTGAAGTCGGTTTTATTTTTTTTTAATTATTTTTGTGTCATGCTTCAATATTATAACTCAAATCATACACTGACAAAAAAATGCCAAATCACCGAAATTTGCATTGGTTGAGTAGTCTTGGGAAAGTTTGAATTTTTCCCCATCTAATTTTCACTATACTTGATTTTAGCGAGTGAATGTAACATAATTGATAAAATTCAATAAAATTATTATTGTTAATTCAGGAAAAATTAATTGGACATCTATCTCTATATCGTATGTAAAATGTGTTAATTAAACTTAATTAATTATTTCCAAATTAGAATAGAATTACAAAAACGCTAATATCGTTTCTATCCCCAATTAACGATTCAGTGACAGCCTTCGGGTCCTGTGGGGCTCTTCACTTAATTACATAGTCAACAGGGACAGCAAGTCAGGTTTTGCTTTCCTTATAATTGTTATTTAATAACAGAGAGGTTGCTCAGTCCCATGGGCTCTATTTGCTGCAACGAAATTGATGTCGCCCCTTCCACTAACCCCGTTCGATAATAATTCAAAGCCGACACAAAGATAATATTTTATTTTCGGTTTTGATTGTACCAACATAGAGGCTTGGATTTAAACGTTAAACATGAATAATAAATGTGGTATACAATAGTTTATACTATATAGTAATATAGTCAATGAATATAATTAAAAAAATTAAAGGAGGCATTAAAATTGTGTGTCTTCTGCTGGAATAATAAATTTTTACTTTCACATTTATAAAAATGAAAAAAGTGATAAGGGTCCCCCCTTATCATCAGATTTCCAATTTTTTTAGAAAATAAATATTTGAATTTCGAGAGGATTATACTTAATTCCTAGTAGACTATTTTATAGAGATATAGGAAATTATAATTTCATCAAAGAAACTCGAAAAAAACATTCATTTTATAACCTTGAAAAAATGAAGAAAGTGATAAGGGTCCCCCTTCCAATTTATTTATTTTATTTATTATTTATTATTTATTCTTTAATTTTAAAAAAAATATTATTATATCTAAATTAATAAACCTCAAAATAAAATGTTTTTAATATTCGTAAATTAGATAGATGTTTGATTATAATAATTAGTAGTATATAGCAAAAATGGCACCATATCGGGCGGAGTCTAGGACGCTGTCGAATCTAAATCCGTCACTGAATATGCTATTTAGAACAAATCGATATTATATTAAATAATAAAAATTTCAAATTAAAATGAATGAAAAAGGTACCCATTTTCTAGTAGTGAATTAAAATGGATCAATAAATAATATATTTCTATTACGCGAGAGCTGTCTCTCTGACTCAAGTCAAGTGACAAGCCATTTCATTAATGTGCAGCGAGGCAGTCAGCTCCGAATTAAGGATAAATCAAGCCGTGAGATTGGCAACGGACACGGAACATGCTTAGGATATAGGATATAGGATGTATCAGTGACTGAAGGACAGCTGGTCGGTCCGGGACAATGCATCCGAGGCGAACTTCCGTTTGCTTCGGCTCTTGCTAGAACCACTTCCTCCTGAAGCACCTCTCTATTGTTGTCCTATGTAATCAATGTATACATTACACACATACACAAACTATTATATATATTAAACATAGATAGTATATAACAACATCGGTGACGAAAGGACTACTTCCAAGGGTCTTATTTGATGGAGTGTGTAAAGGATATTCGCCAAGTGATGTTTGAAAACCTATTTCAATTAACAAACCCCGTATTAAATGGTGAAAACAAATAGTCCAATCAAATATATGTATATTTATTTGTATTGCAAAATAATTACTTTTAGCCTAGGAAAGTGTTTCTCAACCTTTTGTAGAGCGAGAAACCCTAGAGCATCGATTCTTAACAGAGGGGCCGCGGAAATAATTTAGGGGCTCCGCAAAAATATTAGAATTTTTTAAGTTTTTATATCTTTACAAATAAAAAAAAATAAAAAAAATATGTTACTAGTTTTTAGAAGTGATATATTTGTAAGAGACAGATGAATTTAATGACATCTCGATATTCTTAAACATGGTTAAACTAAATGAAAACGTTGAGCGCATATTACCTATAGACAAAATTAGAAGTTGAATAAAACCGTGTAAATTTTTCTAGGTCTAGGTTTACAATTTTTATACTATAGGAACTATACTTTCATTTGCAAATTACCTATTTTTCAAGAATAATGTTATTACTGACAATCTGATAAATCATTTTTAGTTCATTAAAAAACGTTAAAAAATATACATATAGGTTTTTAATTTCAAATTCGGACTTTCCCATATCAAATTCAGGATTTTAAAAATCAAATGTGAACTTTTCCATATCAAATTCAGGATTTGAAAATCAAATGAGGACTTTTCCAAATCAAATTTAGGATTTTAAAATCAAAATCAGACTTTTTCAAATCAAATTCAGAATTTATATTAATAAAGAGTTGAAAAAATTTAAAAAATCTATAGTTAAGAAAAAGTTTTAATTTAATTTAACTCTCAAGAAACATTTTCAGGTAAAAAGCTAAAATTTGGGGAATTATAAGATATTTTCGAACCAATTTTCAGCTTATTAGCTAAAACTATTCTAAAATGACAATTTATATTCTCGGGAAATATTTTCATGTAAAAAACTAAAATTTTGTGAATTCTAATATATTTCCCTACCAATTTCTAGCTAATCAACTTAAACCTTTCAAGATTAGCATTTTGTAATCTCAAGAAACGTTTTCAGTTAAAAAGCTAAAATTTGGTGCATTGTAAGATATTTGTGTACCAATTTTCAACTCCTTAACTAAAACCTTTCAAGGTTAGCATTTTGCACTCTCAGGTAAAAAGTTTTAATTCAACTTATAAAATATTAATGGTTTTATAGAAATTTTGAATTTGATTTGAAATAGTCTGATTTTGATTTTTAAAATAATGAATTTGATATGGAAAAGTCCACATTTGATTTTTAAAATCATGAATTTGATATGGAAAAGTCCGCATTTGAAATTAAAAACCTATATATAAATGTTATGTTAAGTTCTGTTTTAGATTTATATATTAATTATTGTTATATTTGAGTTTTTTTTGTACGAGTAATTAAGAGTATATTACCTAACTGTGGAGGGGGAGGTGGTTCTGGTCCAGGAAATATTTTAGTATTTTAAGGGGGCCGCGTCTAATAAAATGTTAATAACCACTGCCCTAGAGCACTTATATTTATTTCTGAGGAACCACCTAGCACTAAAATATGAGATATTTAATTTTTCGTCAAAATATAAACATTATGCTACTTTTATAGCTTCCAAATAAAACATCCTGCCGTCGATGACGGTGTTCCACATTTGTGTACCACATTTTAAAATTTTTTTATATTTTGGGGAAATTGAGAACAAAAAACGTGCATTTTAAATTTCAATACCTAACATTTTTATGAATAATATTATTATTAATATTTTTTTTGTAATATCATTGGGATACCCATATTCCCCTTTAGGATCGAATGGGGTTTTTTTACATTTTCAAGGTATTCTCATAAATAATATTATCATCTATTTGAAAACCAAAATTATTTCAAAATTCATTAATAACAAAATAATAATAAAACAATTTAAATGATGTTTTCATTTTGTTACCACATTTTAAATGTAACGTAATCTTTGTATTATAAGAAAGTTAAGGAACTTTAAAGAAACAAAAATGGTATCATTGATACAATAATAATAAATAATAATAAATTAATTAATCTTTATTACTCGACCTGTTTAGAGGCGCAAGTCCTCTGTGGCTAGGTCAACAAATCATCAATACAAATTAACTACAGAAATTAATAAACATAAATAAATACAAATCAATTAAAAAAATAACAATTAACAAATAAGAAAAAGAAAAAAATAGAAATGTATTCTCATTAACAAATAATATAATCATAGATTTCCATCAAAAGCCAAAACGTAATTTAAATAATTCCTCGCAAAAACCCGATACCAGTAGCAAACGACGCATTAGCCACCCCGACATTTGCCATAAGTTGTTAAGGAAACCTGGCCAAAACCTTAACAAGGATGGTTGACCTCTCTCTACCTCAGGTAATCTCTAATAATAGTGATGTCAACCCATTCTTAAGTATCAATCATTTTATTTGAATATAAGGTAATACTTAGACTCTAAATTTAGTATTTTTTTTCTTTACATGACAAATTTGTTGAGGGGTGATACACTACTAACTACTATTTTTGTTTTTCTATTTTTTCTTTTATTGACCTCTAGGCGCGGGGAACCCCAAACCTCTCTTTGTCTATAAGCATGGGGTTCCGCGGAACCCAGGTTGAGAAACACTGCCCTAGGTGATAAATTATTTTCTGATTACATCAATTTATCTCCGCCTATATATTATCAATTTAAAATAAAGCATCAAAATGACATTATTGTTTGACTAATGTAGATTATAATTTATAAGCAATTAGATGATAATTTGTAGAGAATCAAATATCTCCTTATTTTAATAAAAATACTTTTCACTGAAAATATTCCCTGATAGTCTGCTCTGCGGATGGGCGTAGAATAGACCCGCAGTACTCCCTGCTTGTCGTAAGTGGCGACTAATAGGGAAAGGGTGGATGGTACTCTTCAGCCTTGATCGGCTACCCGTCTAGGCGAAACAACCCCCTAAAGAAATTAGGAGTGAAGCCCTTTAGGCGCTTGAGGGCCAAACTTGACCCTACTGCGACAGCTTCTACATTCTGGCTGACTCCAGACGTGTTGTTCACCTTCCCTCTGGACCCCATTAGTTCGAACAAGAGGGAGGTTCGGAACTGGCTAGCCTTTACTTCTATAGATAGAGCCAAGGCAGAGGTGTTTGGTAATGAGTGTGCTGCACGGCGACTCGGACTGAAACCCTCTAAAATTGTCGGCCATGGCAAAAAAAGGGCCATTATTATTCCATGATAGTGACCAGCCAAACGACTTTACCTTAGTACTGCTAACTTCGTATATTAATATGAAATAAAATTGTAACAGGAATAGCAGGGAATTCGACAAAAATTAAAAACACAGTTTTTATTAAATGGGCCAGACGCTTCGTCAATTTATTTTGACTTCCTCAAATGCTATCTCTGTATAAAAAAAAAATAAAAAAAAATTATAATTGAATAAAAGTCTAAGATTGGTGATTAATTGGAGCCAAAAATAATAATAATAAAAAAAAGATTAATATTGTTTTGTCGTATAGTGAAGTTGTTTTTGACAAAGAGTGATAAAATGGGCCACTGAGGAAGTCAAAATAAATTTACGAAACGTCTGACCCATTTAATAAAAACTCTGTGTTTTTAATTTTTGTCCAATTCCCTGCTATTCCTGTTACAAATTTATTATTGATGCGAATTATACAACATTAAATAAAATATAAGGCCGTTGATTCTTTTAATAGGAATAGAAATCTTGGGTTCGTGAAGAAATTCAAATTTGAAATTTTTACATATCTTTACGTTTCAAGGCCCCTCAGTCAAAGGATGTTTTTTTTTTTTTTTTTTTTTAATTTCTGTTTTCGTGTATGCGTAACCAAGATACCAGGGCTTTGAAGCAACCACTGTTTTTGAGTTGCTCCGCTCGGTCATCAAAGTATTTGTTCCAGCTCCGCTCCATGCTCTAATTAAAATATTCTTATAGAAGTACATTAATTTTTTCTTTGATCTCTATATATGATACAGTTCCGTAACATGTTGACAGACCAAACCGCTGAACCTAAATTTTGACATTGATTACAGCTAAGAAATTTGAAATTTGAACCTCAAAATATGGAACTCCTTAAAATTCATATGATACAATTTTTCATAGCCTTCCTCAGGAAATTCAATGAGCTATATGAATTAGTTTTGTAAATGACATGGGGATCTCTATTTATTATAGAATGATGAAATAAAAATGGTTTAAATTAAAAACAAAAAAATAAAAAAATAATCTCAAAATTAAGGCACTCTTCACGTAAAGGAGAGAGACACGGGTTCGAATTCCTTCGGATGCTAAATTTATTTTTCCTTTTCAAAAAATAATAAAACCACTGCTCGAAGCCCCTAAAAACTTAGTAAATTGGATATTGGATTGTATCTAACTTTCTGAGATTTGGTTCGTGATCCCGACTTCTTTCCTTCTACTCTGTTCTTTTCACTATGGAGGGGCCAGCCCATACAGGCCTTTAGGGGATGGACCTTCTGGTGTATCTCCTTCTCACATTAATATCATTAAAAAAAATTCTAAATATGTAGAATAAACATAAGAAATTATTTATTACATTATTCAACTTTTGCGGCTCAAATTGCTTTATCACAAAATGCTCTAAAATTTTTCTTTAGAGTCCGAAAATTAAATTCAAAACATGAGGTAAAACTATAGGTAATATTAAAAAACTGATAAAAAGCTTATAGTAGTAATTTTGATTAGAGTCGCCAACAGAAACTATTTTATGAATCCTGGAATAAAAATAATTTATCTAGATCCAATGAGATTTTTATTTTTTATATAATTTACTATATTCGTTTGTGTATTTAAATTGGTGAAGCGGCCATATTATAGCCGGAGACATTAGCTTTATTTTATGGAAAAAAAACTAATGCGAAAATTCCAGTAGTTTTGGGGCCAATAATCGAGTTACAGAATAGTTTAGTTTTTATTCTATTTTTCAAAATTTATTTTTTAGAAAAAATTTAAATTATTTATAAAGGCAAAGGAAAACCATTTAGAATAAAGCGCCTGTAGAGAGGCAATAAGTTGACAGATTTGACAATTCGAATGCATAACACACAGGCTTGCTCAGAATCAAGTGGAGGCTCAGCATAATAAATGAAATTGTATAATTAATTCAGGCAAATTACGATTTTAATAGGAATTATCTCCCGGTAAAGGTTTTATTGCTCGAATACCTTTATTGGTGCCCCAATATTACTACCCTTAGTTTTCCCCCAAATCTGAATTGTGGAGTTTGCGCTGCGCGCCTCAAAATGTGCAAAATTCGGGGTTTTTCAGTTTTTCTTGAATAACTCTAAAACGGCTTATCAAATAAATTTTTTTATCCGTTTCGGCTCAGTAGAACCGGTACTAGCGCCTGTCAAATATACCACGTTTTTCCAATTTTTTCAAAAAAATATACTTTTTGTCTAAAAAATGGCTCTCAAAGCATATTGCTCAAGATTTGAGTAGCAATACCATGTATTAGGATACCCTAGTACTGGTATTCACAATGACTTCATTAATATGTACTAAATATATGCATTAGGGTGGTCACAAATCTATACCTGGAGATTTTTTCTCACCTGGATCCCATAATAGTTTCAAATTGACTAGGATTTTTTTTTTTTTGGGAGTCGGGTAGCTCAGTCAGCTAACGCACTGGCTTCGCTTCGGCATCAATCGGTTATGACGAAGTTGAGGCGGAGGTCCGGGGTTCGATCCTATCTGGCAAATAAAAATTTCTGCCGGCTGAAAACTCGGCTCCCTCACTAACCCTACTAACACTTTACTTATGTGCTGTCTAAATGGGCTTTGTTCCCGGTGACATTAAATAAATAAAAAAAAAAGGATTTTTTTTCAATGTGGATTCTTTGATTTTTCTTGTCCAAGCACCTGCAAATGTACTTCATTTATTAAATAATATGGACGCGATTGAGTTTAATCTAATTAAATTTTTTAAATATTTCCCGAAAAAATAATATTCTGTTGATTGAGAAGTTTGTAGAAATAAATCTACAGTTAATACTCATCAAATCTCATATATCACTATATTTTATTAATCTTAAGAGTGTAGGTGAAGGCGAGAGATACAATGCGTTATTTTAAGCAGCTTCTGAGCGAATATGCCATTAGAAACACACTTGCCAGCCAAGCATGGGCTCAGTTAACTAAAGAAATGGCCTAAGATGTGTGGGGCTGTTGGGATGCGGGGGTGGCTGCAAGGCGGAGCCGCTGCTTCAGGCTTTGTCCGCAATTTACACCCTTCAGGTTAAGAGCTGACCTTAGATCGCTTGGTTGACTCTGACATTTCTATTTATATTTGGATTCTATTATCTCGACAATAAAAATAAATCTTGGGATAAGAGGATTTTATTTGTACTGTAAAGTCGCAAAGGAATCTATGTATTCGAGAATTGATTTTTGTTTTTAGAACAAGTGAAAATATTATAATGATTTCTACAGAAATGAACTTTTTGTAATCGTTTATCACTAAGGGATTAATTCCTTTTACAATTTTTGAAAATGATGTTGTAAATAAGCATGATCAATTGAGCATCTTGTTGATATCTTTTGGGGGAATGGGTCAACCAGTCCTTGATGCCAGATTGCACTCAGATTTAATTTTAATTTATTTATTTATTCTTTCTATCCCAGTGGCTTTTTATTTTATTTGTTTTATTTTATTTTTTTGACTCATATTTATTATTTTATCCCACTGAACGAAATTATTATTGCTATTTTTATTGATTTTCAACCCTCTAAACTCGATTTTTAATTTTTCACCTTAATAATTAGCTCACACAGCATAAAAAGGTTTTCATACCGTTCTGCTGTGGCCACACCCTGACCCACTCATCTGGTGTGGGATCAGAGGGCTATAATCAGAGATGTTGAGGGCCTTAAAAAAAATAATAATTTAACGTAAGATAGTTTTTATAATTAGACTGAGAGATTTGTACCAAAAAATGTTGGATTCCACACGGCACACGACTTTCACTTACAGCCTAGTATCCTTTCAAAATTCACATCCTACCAATTTTCCCCATTCAAATTAATTTTCTCACAGTGCTTCATTCGTGGGGAAAAAATAACATCGCAGTACTTGTGATACTTTTAAGCAGTGATTAAAAAAAAATTCTAAAAATCGATTTTTTTTAAGATATATACCTAAATATTAAATATATTTTCAGAATATAAATAGTATGTTAATTGACATGATGTATTTAAATTTCAATCTGATTATATTTAAACTCTCTAATTCTAATTTATTGACTTGATGTGTTTGCCAATAAATTTGCATTGATATAAATCATCAAGAAACGTTCTAACGATAAGCCGTTCACAATTGTGGCTAGTCTTGGCGTGTGAGCTCTGTTGAGTAGGAAATGAATCAAAAATATTGGAATTATACATATTACAATATAAATAAATCGAATGTACATTTGTTTAGGAGAAAAATTTGAAAAAAAGAAATTAAAGGAGCAGATATTTTTTTAGAATACAATCAGTGATGGATTTATGCTAAGCTCCGTGAGGCCCGGGCCTAGGGCGGAAAAATTTTAGAGGCTGCAAAATTTAAGACCGATTCAAATTTAAGAATATATTTTTTCTTAATTTTACTGTGATTGTATGAACAAATTTCAGTAAAGTATTTAAAATAATTATTAAAAAAAAAAAAGTTTCTTAAGACTTTTTTTTAAACGCACTACATTTATATTTCTAAAACTTAATTGTATTTATATTATTAATAGATAATAGAAAACTAACGTTTGTTTGTACTTTAATACGAAAAATATTTATGCTTTCGCAGTTAAGGTGTGAAATATAGATTTTCCATTTTTAATTTTAATTTTTTTATTTATAGTAAGATTGTAGGACGCCCTGAAATAACTTTTTTTTAGTTTTGAATGAAAATTAGGTAAATTTACAGACAGTTTCAGCCTTTTTTGAGATATTTCGAAAAAAAGAATGAAAAAAAACACTTTTTTCAAGGACGATTACAATACTTGACCATACCCTGTATGTTAAAGTAAAAAAACATGAAAAATTAAGTATCTATACAGAATATGACAGATGAAAAATGGTTAAAAAAGTCTATGACACTGATTATTATTATTAGTTTTAAATAAAGCAACGGAAATATTTACAAACAGGGTTATTTTTTCCGCTTTATTTTCACCAAAGCGATTGTTTTAATAAAAAAAAAATAATAAAGTAATTTTTAAAAAGTACATAGAAAATTGGTGCAAGAAATTGATTATGTGGATATATATAATTGATGTTTTCGCGCGAGCTAATACAAGAAATTTTTTTTATGTGATTAGTATTAATAACACTGGGCAACAAAAAATTAATTCTTTAAATGCTTCGAGCACTTGATGAGTCAATTCCTACCAATTTTGGGTTGAGAAAAACGAATATGACAATGAAAAATTTTTCTTAGCTCTAGTTTCTGTGAAATACAGTAGGTGGCGGATCAAGAGAAAAAGATACATTTTAATTACATATGCTAACAACATTGAAAGTGCATTTTATTTTTTTACAAATTGTAGTTACATTCTAAGAGCTCTACATTGCTGGAATAATACTTCACAGATGGTCGTGTCTGAAGAGATTTATGTGGTGCCTTCATCAGATCGTCGTTTTTTAGCTTGCCTCTTTTTTGTTGACCAGTGTTATTAGTCCATCAGGAATTTACAGATTAGTTTTTAACCTGTAAACTCCTGATGATGGACTAATAATCCGAAATATATTGAGATTGTATACACCTCTTTGAGTTTTATTTCATTCACTCTGAAACTACACTCCCTTTACTTTATTAATGTTTATTATCCTTTATAATCACGTAGTTTTAGTTTTTTAGTTATAACTCGAGTTCTAATTGAGCTACTAAACAAGTGGTAATTTGTAAATCCAAGAGGAAGCTGTTTTCTATTAGTTCAACAAAATATTGTGATCTCAAATATTGTTGTTTAATATCTAACGGAACTCGAAAATAGGTCAAAATGGTCTTTTTCACCGTTTTGATCGATTATATCTCCAAAACAAGAGCTAATCGGTAATCTTTATGGTGATTTTTGAATTCAGCAGGTGGAAATACATAAGAATCAGCTATTTTGAGCCCGAAGCATTTTCATTGTTGGGCAGTGTAATTAATAAACCTTAAAATTAAAATATTTTTAATATTCCCGTAAATTAGATGTTTGATTATACTAATTTTTACTATAAAGCAAAAATCGGACGGGGCCTAGGGCGCTCTCGAACCTAAATCCGCCACTGAATACAATATAAAAGAATCAATCAAATACAAAGTTGGAACAATCGCCTCCGCTATGATTCCATCACTGTATCTTTAAAATGCCTTCCGAGTTCGCATTGACAAGCTCAAAACATTACATTCGATTTGTTATCAACGTTGACAATGGCTTTGGACTCTGATTATGTTCATTTTTCAAAAATTCGAGTATAGTCTGAAAAACAACAACAATATAGTATTTTTTTTAGATTAGACTGATCGTAAATGATCTATCTATCGTTGGGTTTTCTGCAATTTTATTATATTGTTCATGTTTTCCAATTTATTTCTTGAAACATTTTTGTCAAAACATTTCAACGATTACTAGTAGCCATTTCCATGGGGGGTAATTGTAAAAATCCCCATTCATTTATTTTAGATTAAGAGAAATCAATAGCTTGTGGAAAACATGATACAAATTCATCAGAATATCAATATCAATCTCAACGTCAAACTCGCTTTTTACTTTATTTTACTTTCTGAGGAAGCTGTGTTGAGATTAGAAAAAAAACCGACTTCAAAAAAATTAAATGCAACAAATGAAATAATAAGAACTCAAAAATAAAATAAAATGCACTAAAAGGTATAAAATAATTATCCTATTTAGTTACAACTAAACGATGAAATTGTTACATGAAATCACTTTTTGAAGTCGGTGCCAAACATATACATTTTATGAATCGAACTCTACGGATCTTACTTAGTACTTTTGGCGGGTAATGAAGACGGCATCGCGTAAGATCGCTTATATAGTTTGTTTGGCACCGACTTCGAAAATTGATTTCATGTAACAATTTCATCGTTTAGTTGTAACTAAATAAGATTATTATTTTTCGATATCAAGATAATGTGACTTATTATTTGATAATATCTTGGTGATAACTTCATGCAGTTAATAGAAGCAATTTACCTTGTATTATAAAAATCCAACTATATGTAAACTATAATATTCTTGATATGTGGATTAATTGTTTAATAATTTAATGTATCATGGATTAATTTTGTTAGGCTAAGGCCACACTACAAAGAGCCTCTCTTAGAGATAAGCTAGGAGCTATGCTTGTTGTCAAGATACACAATGGCCACATACAAGATTCCTAGCTTCGTGACACACCATTCACTTTCGCGCAGTCTGTTGATGAAAACAGAACAAGTATGCCGCTCTCCAAACTAAAAAAATTAGTGTTGATTGAAAACTCAATGCTTAAATTTAATACGATTCAAAATCGAAGGTGCTGGATACATGAAATTAACCTTTCAAGACCTCAACATATGGAGAATTCAAACGTTTGTTCAAAGATATAACGATAAGTTTCATTCATAACTGCTCATGAAGTATGATACGTTTGATGTACTACTTGAAAAGGTAAAAGCCAAGTTACAAAAGAGAGACACCGCATTCAGATATTTCATAACACCTGAAGTAACGACCTTTGCAACTTCTTCCAACAGCTGTTTTAGTATAAGCACGTTCTTGTGGTGTTTATTTGATGGGTTCCAAATTGGTTCCCTTTTGAAAACAGGAATTAAAAATTCTTCCATTATAAAGTCACTAAACGACTAGCAAAAATAACCAACACGCCTATTCGCTACGCTACTCGCCTGGTGACTGACTAGAACACATACCTAGGTGACCAGTGCAATACGTTTGTTTTCTAGGATTAGTGACTAAGCGAGTAGCTTGGCTCTTAGTACTAAGTGAGGCTCTTTGTAGTGTGGCCTTAGTCTTAGAGTTCGTGGCTATGATATCGATAAATTAATAATAATAATAATAATAAATAACAATTAATTCATGATTAAATGAAGTAGGAGGTTTCAGCCAAAGTTGGATGCGCTGGGTTCGATAAAACACCCTGAATAAAACGTTTCCGCATGAATTTATTTGACCATCTTAATTGGGAGTTATACACATAATCCAGTACACATATGTGATTGACAAGGCTAGGTTCAATCTCATATGTGTACCGCATTGTGTGAACAACTCCCAATTAAGATGGACAAATAAATTCAGGCTGAAACATTTATTTATTTATTGAACCCAGCGTATCCAACTTTGGCTGATACCTCCTCCTTCATCTAATCATGGATTAATTATTATTTATTATTATTATTATTAATTTATCGATATTTTTCGCTTTGTGGTATTTAAAATCATGTAATATTCATTCCGATAGTTTTTTCGACTGGACTGTACTCGCAGCCTATATAAAGCTTAACAACACACATGGCCATTTCAGTTAAAGTAAAATCGGAGTGGATGCTTATACAGTCGCAGATTAAGTCGATCGAAAACCTCGTAGTTTTATTGTATTTTTTATTCATGTTCAATAAATAATTATAATTAATTATGTGTGATTTTAATAAAAAATTCAACTCTTAATTTCGTTTATAAGATAATTCATAATGTGATCTGATTCAATTTAATTCCGAAGAATTGACCTTTTTGCCCTCCTTGAGCCAAGTGGTGTCTGTTGACGACATCTAGAATTTGAAGATTCCGAGATAACCAACGAATAATATACGTCAGCGGCAGCTGAAAATAAATAAACGGATAAATATCAGGGACCTTTCGTCTTCGGGGTGTTTGCCAAAAGAAAAAATCACCCGCGACCCATCCCTATGTCGGCTTGTCGCCACTTCCCAGCTCAGGTCTATTTCCCCTACACATTTGAAGATAAAACTGCACGAGAGAGAGAAAGTGAAAAAAAAGAATATATTGTAACAAATGACAGAAGCGGTTTGGTAAATGGGCCGGAAATGATATCGTTTTCTCGACCGAGCTATTACGTTAAGACTTGATAAGATGGAACGATTGTAATGGATATGAGCTAATCACTTTGGGTTGATATCCGTATCCGTACAGAGTATATGGTAGACAACTGGAAAACAACATTACGTTAGAGTAAAGGAGTCTTCAAAAGATACAGAGACGCGAGCGTGACGCGGAGCAACGATGCCTGAAATTCAGCCCCCCTCGAATCCCCCCCATGGCCCACATTTGAATACGCCGAGGCGTGATACGGTCGTCTCTTGATGGCGACACAATTTGTCCTCAAGTAATTCAAAACCTATAGAAGGAATGGAAAAGAATGGAAGCTGGGGGCGTGGTGGCGTTAGATTGCAACATGCGAGGGGCGGTACTACGGAGATATTTCCTTTCCCTATAATAATGGCATGCAATAATCGCTCTATTTATCGATTCAAAATAATAACCTTTTGCAAATATTGTTGAATTTTTCTCTCCTGGAAGAAATTGAATTATAAAAACATCGTGGAATAGAAAAAAAATCATTTTCTAAATGACATCGTTAAAAAAAATTAGGTACTTTCGTTATTTACTATATTATTCTTGTTCTATTTCAGGGAAATTAACATTCAATAACTTACCTATTTAGTTTTATTTTCTACAAACATATTACCTCTTTAAGAGATCCTTTTTTACTTTATCCAATGCAAAGCATGGGTAAAGTATTGTAATCGCTCTCGGGGCAAGCGTGGCTTCAAAGGGTCCTCAGGTAAAGACTACGGAACCCATGGACTCAATTAAAGTCACAAATTGTAGTATTCAATTAGGTTGAATTTTAGCACGTGACGGTTTTGCCAAAAATTACATGGGGTCTCGTCGAGAGGCCAAAAAGTGCGATTTTTTCATTTAGTGCGTGCGGATGGATGGATGTATGTATGTATGGATGTATGTATGGATGGATGTATGTTATCGCTTTTTTGGCCCACGATTTTTCCACACCGTTGCACCGATTGAAATGAAATTGAAAACCTACCATTAGTTTAACAAAATGAAGCGCTGATTTGTTTTTGGTACATATCGGCCCACAAACATTAGTACTTTATTTCAGTACTTTTTAGTTTTTTCTAAATATCTTGAAAATGACTTAACCAATTTTGATGAAATTTAATATCCTAATTAAGTACCTTGGGGACCACAAAAAAGGTTAAATAAAGTTTTTAGTAAAATTATATTTTAAAGTACTTTACTCTAGAGTTAGATGGTACTTTCTTAATTTTTTAAATTCTTTAAAATTTATTCATTTGAAAGTTTTAATATAGATCATTTAGCCTTGCTTAAGTAAGAATGGATAGGCTTCTCTCTGTGAAATGCTAAAAATTTGGGAGGAATTTTTATGAGTAACCATAGCAACTGCGTTGTTTTCTTATCCGTTACCTTTGCTGAAGACAGAGAAATCGATTTTAAACCAAAAATAGCGATTGATTCTCATCTAGTACTTGAGGAATAATAATTCTATATTGGATTTTTGACGTTTCGGTTTTTATTAGTAACCATTGCTGAAGACATAGAGAAATCGATTTTAAACCAAAAATAGCGATTGATTCTCATCTAGTACTTGAGGAATAATCATTCTATATTGGATTTTTGACGTTTCGGTTTTTATTAGTAACCATTGCTGAAGACATAGAGAAATCGATTTTAAAACAAAAATAGCGATTGATTCTCATCTAGTACTTGAGGAATAATCATTCTATATTGGATTTTTGACGTTTCGGTTTTTATTAGTAACCATTGCTGAAGACATAGAGAAATCGATTTTAAACCAAAAATAGCGATTGATTCTCATCTAGTACTTGAGGAATAATCATTCTATATTGGATTTTTGACGTTTCGGTTTTTATTAGTAACCATTGCTGAAGACATGGAGGAATCGACTTAAAATCAAAAATAGCGATTGATTCTCATCTAATACTTGAGAAATATCCATTCTATATTGGATTTTTGACGTTTCGGTTTTTATTAGTAACCATTCCTGAAGACATAGAGAAAACAACTTTAAACCAAAAATAGCGATTGATTCTCATCTAGTACTTGAGGAATAATCATTCTATATTGGATTTTTGACGTTTCGGTTTTTATTGGTAACCATTGCTGAAGACATAGAGGAATCGACTTAAAATCAAAAATAGCGATTGATTCTTATCTAATACTAGAGGAATAACCTTATTGAATTCCATTTTTGATGTTTTGACTATTAATGGAAACCTCTACTGAAAATGTAGAAGAATCGACTTAAAATCAAAAAGACTAAATTCTTTTTTGGTAAACAACTCAAGCTTGATTCAATAAGGTTATTCCTCTAGTATTAGATAAGAATCGATCGTTATTTTTGATTTTAAGTCGTTTCCTCCATGTCTTCAGCAATGGTTACCAATAATAATCGAAACGTCAAAAACCTAATGTAGAATTGTTATTCCTCAAGTATTAGATGAGAATCGATGGCTATTTTTGATTTTAAGTCGATTCCTCTATGTCTTCAGCAATGGTTACCAATAAAACCGAAACGTCAAAAATCCAATGTAGAATGGTTATTCCTCGACTCTTAAATGAGAATTATTTTTGAATTAATTTCAATATGAACTACAAATTGCAAGTGATATCTGATTAATAATAAAGGAACAAACATATTAATATTTCAAATGAATTTGGATAAAGTTTAGCAACGAACCGTTGCAGTTTATTTACTTTATTTATATAGCCATGTCAATTAATATTATTTATTTGATAGATTTTCAACTTTTATACAAAGAAGCGATAAAAGAATGCAAAGACAAAACTGATACAGGTATCGAAATCCAAGGTCAAAAGATCGCTGTGTTAAGATTGGCCGATAACATTGCCCTTCTAGGAAGCAATAAAAAAGAATTATAGGACGCTTTGAATGAAATCAACCAAATCCTAATAGAAGAAATCAAAATGAAAATAAACAAAAGCAAAACCAAGGTCTTAGTTTGTACAAAAAAAGAACAAACCAGACAGGAATCTATAAAAATTGACCAAGAAAACCCACAAGGAGTTAAGGAATTCTGCTATCTAGGAAGTACTAAAAATCACATGGGATGGGAAGAGCCAAAAAGAAATTGAATCACGAATTTCCCAAGCTAAAATGGGGTTAAATTCAAAACAAAAACTGCTATGCTCCTCCTCAATCAGCTTAGAAAACAGGAAGATGCTATTAAAGACATATGTATGGAGCATAGCCATGCACGGCTGTGAAACATGGACAATTGGAATAGCGGAGAGAAAAAGATTAGAGGCTTTCGAAATGTGGTGCTACAGAATAATGATGAAAATCAAATGGATGGATAGAATTACAAATGAAAAAGTTCTTGGAAGAATCGGAGAAAGAAGAACCTTGTGGAAAAGTCTGAGGAAGAGAAGGGGTCAGATGATGGGGCACACACTGAGACACGGGGGATTGCTTAGGGATATCTTATAGGGGGAAGTGGGAAATAAAAGAGAAGGCCCGAATCAAAATATTTCGACCAAATAATTGGGGATATGGGACGCGAGACACTTAGAGAGGTCCTACAGCTGGCGGGGGACAGAGCCGAGTGGAGACGGGTGGTTGCGTCAAACCAGTCTTAGGACTGTGTACTCAATGATGATGATGATAGAATTCTATATATAATCCCCATTTAACGCACTCTAGAACAGTGGTTCTTAACCTTTTATTAGTCAATGCCCCCTTAAAATCCGAAAGGATATTCGGAGCCCCCGTTAAAATCCTAAAATATTTTCGCGTCCAGTACCCCCTCCCACCATTATATGTAACATACTTGTAATTACTTTGTATAAATATATATATATAAAACAAACTCTCAAATGTAACAATAATTCCTAAATAAATCAAAAAGCAGAACTTAACATAACATTTATATACCTATGTATATTTTTTTAGAAAAATAGGTATATTTGAAAATGAAAGTATATTTGCTATAGTATAAAAATTGTAAATATGAATTATAAAAATTATTTACACGGTTTTATTCAACTTGTAAGTAGTTGAAGTTGAAGTATCTATTTGTCTGTTTGGGTCAAATTACCTATGCGCTCAACGTTTTCATTTAGTTTAACCATGTTTAAGAATATTGAGATGTCATTAAATTCATCTGTCACTTACATATTTATAACTTATAAAAACTAGTAACATATTTTACCATATTTTTTTTATTTGTAAAGATATAAAAACTTAAAAATTCTAATATTTCCACTTCCCCCTTGTTAAGAATCGCTGCTCTAGAAGATATCTTATTCACATCGTATTGTCTTTAAGATATCTTTAAGATGTCTAGAAGATCTCCTAGTATCTAGAAAACATGTTCTAGACCAAGTGTGCTAACAGGAATAATATTGATACCAGAATAAGTTGCACCAAAAAAGTACTACCTCGGTAATCTGGGATGGCCCTTGTATCGGGAAAATATGAAGAGATTTCAGGGATTGGATCGGAGTTGAAGGTATCTGTGGATGCGGGTCTTGAAAGACTGAAGGTTATATGTACCTGGGAAGACGGACAGATGAAGAGAGTTCCAGTCTTTAAAAGTCATAGCGATAAATGAATTGGCCAATCCGTTTGTTCGGTTAGTATTCAATTTAAGCGCGTATGGGTGTTCAATCCTAGAAAATCGTGTATTTCGCTCAAATGAAGCTTTTCGAAGGATTATCTACTTTATCTCGTCAAAACAAAAGCCATGGTAATATCTAAAACAAAGGTAAAGGGCGGACACAGATCTACGGTGGGCTAGGGAGTCGAAGGGGCCAGTTAATACTGGATCTTCTAAAATATATGTTGATTAAATAAATTAAAAAACAAAGAAAGAACAAAAAATTCCAAATGTAGGTACTGCGCTAAGTTAGCCATTCAACTAAACTTGAACATAATTATGACTTTTCTAATCCAAAAATTTTAGATAAGGAACCAAACTTTTAAAATTAATTTTAGAGATGATAGAAATTTTAAATCACAAAAACTCATAAATATTAATTAACAAAATATCAGATATGGTTCTGTTTTTTTAATATTTATCAAAAAATTTTAGAGGAAAATAATTTTTCGTAAATATTTATTTTTTTCATTTGAATTAAAGGTAATTTCGTATCAAAGTCAATTTGTTTATATTCAAAATATTTAATTTCTTTACTTTTTGAGCCTTAGAAAAATCAACTTTCTTTTTTCTTTTTTTTTAATTTAAAATTTTTCTATGATAATAGGAGGAATTCGTCCAAACGTTTGGGTTTAATTAAAAGTTTAATGATTCTTCTATAGAAGAGTTCAATTTTTCTTCCAAATTTTATATTAATTTATTTAATTTATGCTTTTGATAATAATATGTAATTTGTTTTTATTATTTTTTCTCACATTACTATCTAAAGTTCACTTAACAGAGGTTACTCTCCCTACAACATTTATACTCAGTGTAGAATTACATTGACTTTCGCAATGTAATTAGAGATTTGTGCTGTCATATTTTCAACTGACAGAACAGCAGAATATCTTTAATTAACGATTTTAAAACATATACCCTGGAACAATTTTAATTTCTGAAACCATTCATACCACATTTCACTTCTAAGTGTATAATAAAGTCATGCTTTCAAAGAAAAAAATGAGAAAATTTCAAGGTTTGTATGTTGAGAGTTCTCGAGGCGGGTTTTGAATAATATTGTAGGTTTCTGACCCAGTTTCAAGAAGTCATAGGGATAAACAATTTAACAATTTATATTTGACTAGCTGCAAGGCCCGCCTTCGGTGGCGCTCTTGCTGTCCAGGGGGCACACCCCCTGGACCACAACCCACGAGCCCTCCCACCCCCAGAAACCCACCCAGCACCCCCACTCGTTCCCAACCCCGTACCCACACTGCCCACCCCACCACCCCACCCGCACCACCCAATACGCCTTTGGACCCTCATCTGAACCCCCCTTTTTGGGGGGATTTTTTTAAACAAAAGTTGTCAGAAATCACATCCCCTACAACTTTGCTCATAATAAAATTTGGCAGCGGAGTTTTTGCATGTTTGAAAATTTCGTGTTTTATGGAAATTAGGGTTTATTAGTGATTTTATTTCGTCATATTTGTATTTATAAGGGAAAGGGCGGAGCCGTTTTCATGATGAGCCAAGAAATATAGATAAACTAAACTAAATCTAAATTCTTATTGCTGCCTCTGAATCCATAATGGCAAGATCGTGGTTGAAGGCCTCTCTCCACAGATTCAAGGAAGGGTTGAATTTAAGCCTTGAATAGGTAGGTATTGTAAGAAGCTGTGTAGGGGGAGGGGGAGGGGGATTTTGAATCAAAAGGGATGTCTTTAAGATTCTAATCAACGCGTCTAGATGTTAGACAACATTGTGTCTTCCCAGTATTAATGTTGACTAAATTACGAGTTTATTCAAACAAATTCTTTTAATATGAGAATATTCTTTGAGACCAACTGTTTAAAATAACCCGTTTCTTCTTTCTGAAACACACACACACAGACATACACACAAAGAGAGAGAGAGAATTTAATGTGCTTTAATTTCAAAAATTTTTACAAGTAATAATTCATTTGAATACAAAAAATATATGTATATTATCCGGTCGAAAAAAGCACAAATATTTTTTTCTATTTTTCATCTCGCATGAAAATATGTTAATTTAACATGTATTTAAAATGCTCACCAAAAATCAGCTCGATTAAAAAATGTATAAATAAACTTCTATACATTGGTATATTAACTTGAAATTTTCAGAATATTTATAATTTTCAAACTGGGCAATAATAACATGACGAGAAAAGAAAAATTCAATTTTCTACTATTTTGGAAATTTTTAAAAATCTTGAGTGACTTCTTAAATTTTTTTAATCCAGCTGATTTATGATGAGCAGCAAAAAATGTTAAATAATTAATATATTTTCATACGAGATCAAAAATAAAAAATATTAGTTTTTTTTTCACCCTAATACATATAGGGTATACATCGAGGGATGAACCGCGACCTAATATTCTGTACACCTACTTCCACTTGTACTTCCAAATATTTCCAGGTACTTCCAAATATTTCCAAGTAATTCCAAATATTTTCAAGTAGTCCCAAATATTTCCAGGTACTTCCAAATATTCCCAAGTACTTCCAAATATTTTCAAGTACTTCCAAAATACTTCCGAAGAGGTGTACATCTACTTCCAATCGCTCATCACCCCTAGGTATACATTAAGGAGGAACAAAAAATACAAATTTTTATTTTTTTTATTTGTAGTGCCTTGGAAAGTATGCGTTTAGTAGTAGAAAAAAAGAAAACAAAATATAAAAGTCATTGGAGCATGTCTTGAGGTACCGCAAGAACAATAAAGTTTCATAAAATTAACAGATTTGGCTAGGTTTTTATTTATTTATTTATTGTATGTAAAAACAATAAATTGTTATTGTAATAGTACAAAATGAATGTTTGTTGATGTAAAAATGGCATAAAATTTTTTGGGACAATGATTTCAGCATGTCTTGAGGTGCCGCAAGTACACAATACAATTTGATAAAAGTGCAATTTTTTACTATTATTTCGAATAATTTTCCAATAAGTTGCTATTTTGAAATATAAATAATTTCATATCGTTTTATTACACCTACATTTTGTACAAGTATATGCAGAAGAAAACATTAACAACATTTTTCAAAATTTTCAAATTTTTATCAATATTAAAGTTCTTTGGGGCACCTTAAAATATTGAATTTTTAACTTTATTTATGAACCTAAAATATAAATTTTGCCCATTAATAGATACAAATACAAAATAAAAAAAAAGACATTTTCGTTCCACCCTAGTATAGATGTATAAAATTTCATTTATCTGATTAAACTTTATATAATAATTAATCATTATTATTCAGTTTTAACTTAAGGAGGTTCGGGACAGCTTATCTATCTGGTTGATCTTCGAAAAAATCTTTTGTATTTCTGCAGTGTGACAACCTCTGCCTACTAAATTTTTTAATAAAAAAAAAATTGTTAATAATGATGTTAATTTAGAATAAAAATCTTTGTTTTGATAATATTAATAAAAAAAATATTGGGATAAATTTTTTCTAATTATAAAAACATTTATTTAATAGAAAAACGATTTCAAGACTAATTTCTACACTAATGCTTTTGATATATTCTGTTGGCTGCAAAAATTTTTTTATTTTTACATTTATGAATAGCTAATTAATTAGACTGTCAAATATATTGAAAAATGTATCATTCGATTCATAAAAGTTGAATTATTGAACTATATAAATTTGTTGAAAATATTTAGTATAATTTGCATAGAAGTTATAGCCCTTTTAAAATCTCTGTCCATTTACTTCCATGTTAAAAGGACAATTTTCAATAATTTATTTCTCTTAATGGGACAGACGATCAACTTCAAATTTCGGGAATAAATATTTAATGCATCAATGATTCGATGCTAAAAATTTGAGAATTTTCTTATAAAAATGATAACCAGTCGCAAACGCCCTTAATTTGTCTTTTAATATTATTGTTAGAAAAAACATGTTATAATTGTATAATAGGTCTTTTTAATTTAATATTATTTTTGGTATTGTATACATTTTTAGCAAAAAATATGATAGTAATGATTCTTGAAAAAATCTAATTACAGAGAGAAATCTTAAAATTAATATGTTGCTTAGTTTTCCTTTTTTATATGGCAACATATAAAAATATAAAACCCCCTTTACCTTATTCACTTTTTATTAAATTTCTTATTCCAACCGTGTCTTTGTTTATTTTCCACCTTGCTATTTATACTCCTTTATAATTCTTATTAAGGTCAAATTCTTAAAATTAATTTTTGCCTTCAAGTCATCCATATAAAGACGAGAGAGTAATTTCCTAAGTATTTACCAAGAGATAATTCAAAGTGGAATATTGCTCCACGTAAACACTAATTTTACTGTTGAGTCAGTCTTAAATTTGTTAGTTTTACGACATACTCAGCGTAGGCCAATAAATTAATACGATTCATAATATAATACATTTTAGCAAACCTTACGGGTTATTTAAGGACCAGAGAGAAAGAGGTCCATATGGTCTCTGCTTAGTGGACACTCAGAACTCGCTCTCCAGACATGGGCATAGACACACTCACATGCAAATGTTATACTCTCTCGTTATATATATTTGTATATATGAATGAACTCACTCCAAGTGTAAAAGCTAAGGGTAGGTGGTGTTTGGAAGAGCGGAAAAGGGGGTCATCCGGCATACACAACTTTTCTAGCCATATAGTTGGGAAATAACGAAACGCACGTTGAAAAAGTTTAGCTTATTTATGAAAATGAGGGAAAAAAATGGAGAAGAGGATGAGAGAGCTCGAATAAAAGAAACAAAAGAATTATTCTCGCTGAAATTTCATCAAATTATTCAACTAAATAAAATAAAAAATTATTGAAAAAAAGAAACTTCACTGACAAAGGGTGTTAAAAAGTTAATAAAGTTCCTGTTTCTCATATTAATCATTCGCGGTTCATCATATATTACTGCGCCAAAAGAAAAAGAATTCTCATATTTTATAGATATTTGAGTAACATTTGTTTGGAGAGATACATATTTCAAAAGAATATCATTAAACAACCAGCTATAAGGCTCGGCGGGCCTTTTTCTAGCCAGGGGCTTGTCTCTCTGGACTCCCACTCGCACATATTAATTTAAATAAGTTAAAAATTTAAAAATAAATAATGTCAACCTAGTCGTCTGTGGGCGCCAGAAGCTACTGTCAATCTGTCAGCGAGGAGATAGGAGCCAATTTTTGAACCATTACCACCACAGGTTCCTAAATATATCTGTCCGAAATTTGGTTTATGAATAAAGATTTATATAAAGTGCATAGATAGATATTTTATATCATTCTAGTTGCGACCTTCGAACCAGCCCGAGAGGAGGATCAAGTCTTTTTCTATTAATATTTATGTACTTTCTATTGATATTAAAGATAAAAGTAAATAAATATTTTATGAAATATTCATTTACTATGAGTTAGGTTTTCTAGGTCACTTATTGTTTCACGTTAACATTATTAAAGATGTTTCACCTTGCATTAACACCATAATCTCTATTAATATATTGATATTGTACAAAATTTTAATCCCCCACCCGGGTTTGTTGGATTCAAAGAGGGATCAGAGTTAGAGGATCAGGAGAGAGCCTAGAGGGCATGTATATGACTGGCGGGGTGAATGATGATCAGAGGTGGATCCAGGAGGGAAGGATAGGATCGGTGGGATGGAAGGAGATTAAAGGAGGGTAGTGAAAGTCTCATTACCACTCTCGAGTGATTTATTCCAGATATGAGTTACATATAACTACTTACATGTCGCCTGTAGACCGATGATATCCTCTATTGTGGATGATTAGATATTATATTTATTCACAAGTCTGTTCGTGAATTGTCGGCCATTATGTCGCCTGCTGAGAACATTAGTGACCCAACTCCAAAAAACAAGTTTCGAGATAATGGAGTTTGAAGTTTTGCATAATTTTCAATTTTTCATTGTGAATTGTTCGTTTATGATATCCGATTTTTTCTTATTTATACTTCTTTTATCATCCTCTTTAATATCCAATAAAATTTAAATTCATAGGTCAACCCCTTTTTTTAGTTAAGTCACTTTTACATAACTTTTAAAACCATTATTATATAATAAGTTGTGCAGGACTCGATTTAATAAAATAAAACTTAAACAGTGCAAAACTAACCTAATCTCCTCTTTGGCCACAGTTGACGTCACTTCAACACAGAATCCTCGTGCTATTCCAGGTTACACTGAATTTGGCCATTGCTGCTCTCATCCCAAGATTCATTTCTACACCCACCCAAAACGGCGTAAGTGCATTCTAGCAAAACCGAATGAACTAGAGTTTTGGCACTTATACACAATAAAGAGAAGCCATTCACAATCCATATGGCGTTCCCAACTCATTTTTGAATTTTTCGGAGTTTGGTCACTATTGTTCTCAACAGGCGATATGGTCATGTAAAATGAGCTTAGGAATCTCAATTCCCCATTTCATTTATTTTTGCAGCTTCTATATCAATAATGATGCTACCATGATGACACTAGGCTTGGCCGAAAATTTACGAGCAATCTTATGTATCTTTTTAGTCATGTCCTGGAAAATTGTTCCCTTGGGTAGCTACCCGTTGTCTACACTTGTATTTGGTGAGACATCTTAAACATATTAACTGACTACTTTTATTACATCCAAGCAAGGATTGAAAGAGAGACACTTTTTCAAATTTAAAGTGTCTTGAGATATATTAGGACAAAAAAAAATTGAGCCACCTATACTCTCTTTTTCTAAAACTTGACTTATTTCAGATTCTAGGCATCGGATTGGAATAAAAATGGTGTCATAAGTTAGAGAATTTATTACAGTTTAATAAGAAATAAATGGTTACATTTTGGACACACATTTTTTGATATATGGAAAAAAATACGAACATTAGCAAACTTTGTAATTTTAAGATAAAGAATAATTTCATTATTTTTCAAATTTATCTTACAATTTATTTTTATTTTTCTCAATAAATTTAATTTAATTTAATACAGAAATTTAGAATTAAAAATTAGGTACATTTTATTTCCAATATCTTAAAAATACAAAGTTTGCTTATGTTCTTATTTTTTGCTATATATCAAAAAATGTGTGTAGAAAATGTAACAATTTTATTGCTTATTAAACTGTAATAAATTCCCTAACTTATGACACCTCTTTTTAACCGGCTTCACAAAAGGAGGAGATTCTCAATTCGACTGATTTTTTTTTTGTGTCTATGTTACCTGATATCTTCTCCATTTGTGAACCGATTTTGAAGATTTTTTGCATTGGGTTCAGTCTAGTTTCCGATTTTTAAAAAATATAAATTTCATTGGTATTGGACCTTTTTTTATTATGTTTGTTTATGCATAACTTCTTTGTTTTGGAACCGATTTGAATGATTCTTTCTGCGTTTGGATCAGTATAGCTCCAAGATAGTCAAGATACCTAACTATTTATTTATTTATCTATTTTATGTATTTTCAGCGAGAACTTTTTACCTAGAACCTGAAATAGAGAGTAGGTGCTCGATTATTTTGTCCGCAATATTATCAATAGAATTTTATATTGATTCTTTATCTGTCCCTATTTTTGCCTTTTCTGAAACCATTATCAATTATTTATTAAATAAAATTACACATTTCGAAATTTTTAGCCGATTATAGCAATCAAGAATACAAATAAACTTTTGCTTACATAAAAATATAATTAATTGTACCTCAGTTACTTAGCACACGTTTCAAAATTAAAATCAATCAAAAATTGATTAAAAAAGTTTTTGTAAATATTTATCTATGCTTTTTCACTTCTTTCAAAACTTTAATAACTAATATTATAGATGGAATATTTATTTAAATTTGTTCTATTTAACAAGGTTTCTATTATTTAAAGTGAAATAGTAATTCAATACCTACTATTGAATCCCATGTCAATAAGGATAGCTAAACCAACTAAATAAATTTGTTACTCTCTGTTCTAAACTGGACTGTTTGCTATTTCTCTAGGTTTGATCCAGACAATCTCTTCAACTTTCCTCTTGAGAGTCTCAAGGGGATGGTAAAAGTTTCTAGGGCTTCCTTTAGAGGCCAAATAACTTTTATCAGTAGATTTTCAGATAAAAAACATGTACTTTTTATATAAATCACATCAGAATATCTAGTGATTAATTTTTATTTGATCTATAATTAAATCATTCTAGAAATTAAATCTTATAATAATTTTATTTTAAAATCTAACAATGTAAACATCCATAAGATTAATCGTAGGTTTCCTGCATTTGATTCAATCGCGAATCGAATGCAGGGGATTTTTGTCAAATATTAAGTGAAAATAATATCTGAACTTATATATTTCTAACTTGAAATAATGAAGTTAAATAAATTTATAATTTTCTCATTAATATATTAAAGATTAATTAACACATTAATTAGAATTGTTTTGAACAAGATATATATCGCGATACTATTGCTGGTTGAAAATATTGGAGTCTGCTGAGTCTTAAGTCTGGACCAAGAGAATGAAAAAAAGAAATGATCCATTTAGCTATAACCCGTCATTATTGCGTTTAGCCCGCTTCATACTTGGATGGATCACCAAATGAATTTGAAATCTGAGATGTTATATATTCAATCTCCCAGTCCAAAGCGCCCGATCTGTTAGCACGTATGCTAGGTGCTTGCCATTAATTAATCATATGTTTCCATTTGATTCAATCGCGAATCGAATGCAGGTGATTTTTGTCAAGAAGAACGATCCAAACAATTCTCATTAATGTGTTAATTATTCTTTAATATATTAATGAGAAAATTATAAATTTATCCATAAGATTAAACAAAAATAATAAATAGAAAAAGAATAAATATAAATAAAATAAACTGCAACGGATCGTTGCTAAACTTTATCCAAATTCATTTGAAATATTAATATGTTTGTTCCTTTATTATTAATCAGATATCACTTGCAATTTGTAGTTCATATTGAAATTAATTCAAAAATAATTCTCATTTAAAGTCGAGGAATAACCATTCTACATTGGATTTTTGACGTTTCGGTTATTATTGGTAACCATTGCTGAAGACATGGAGGAATCGACTTAAAATCAAAAATAATGATCGATTCTTATCTAATACTAGAGGAATAACCTTATTGCATTCCATTTTTGATGTTTTGACTATTAATGGCAACCTCTACTGAAAACGTGGAAGAATAGACTTAAAATCAAAAAGACTAAAATCTTTTTTGGTAAACAACTCAAGCTTGAGTTGTTTGCCATAAAAGAATTTAGTCTTTTTGATTTTAAGTCTATTCTTCCACGTTTTCAGTAGAGGTTGCCATTAATAGTCAAAACATCAAAAATGGAATGCAATAAGGTTATTCCTCTAGTATTAGATAAGAATCGATCGTTATTTTTGATTTTAAGTCGATTCCTCCATGCCTTCAGCAATGGTTACCAATAATAATCGAAACGTCAAAAACCTAATGTAGAATTGTTATTCCTCAAGTATTAGATGAGAATCGATGGCTATTTTTGATTTTAAGTCGATTCCTCCATGTCTTCAGCAATGGTTACCAATAATAACCGAAATGTCAAAAATCAAATGTTGAATGGTTATTCCTCAACTATTAAATGAGAATTATTTTTGAATTAATGTCAATATGAACTACAAATTGCAAGTGATATCAGATTAATAATAAAGGAACAAACATATTAATATTTCAAATGAATTTGGATAAAGTTTAGCAACGATCCGTTGCAGTTTATTTCATTTAGTGCGTGCGGATGTATGGATGGATGTATGTATGGATGTATGTTATCGCTTTTTTGGCCCACGATTTTTTCCACACCGTTGCACCGATTGAAATGAAATTGAAAACCTACTATTAGTTTAACAAAATGAAGCTCTGATTAGTTTTTGGTACATATCGGCCCACAAACATTAGTACTTTATTTCAGTACTTTTTAGTTTTTTCTAAATATCTTGAAAATGACTTAACCAATTTTGATGAAATTTAATATCCTAATTAAGTACCTTGGGGACCACAAAAAAGGTTAAATAAAGTTTTTAGTAAAATTATATTTTAAAGTACTTTACTCTAGAGTAAGATGGTACTTTTTTAATTTTTTAAATTCTTTAAAATTTATTCATTTGAAAGTTTTAATATAGCTCATTTAGCCTTGCTTAAGTAAGAATGGATAGGCTTCTCTCTGTGAAATGCTAAAAATTTGGGAGGAATTTTTATGAGTAACCATAGCAACTGCGTTGTTTTCTTATCCGTTACCTTTGCTGAAGACAGAGAAATCGATTTTTAAACCAAAAATAGCGATTGATTCTCATCTAGTACTTGAGGAATAATCATTCTATATTGGATTTTTGACGTTTCGGTTTTTATTAGTAACCATTGCTGAAGACATAGAGAAATCGATTTTAAACCAAAAATAGCGATTGATTCTCATCTAGTTCTTGAGGAATAATCATTCTATATTGGATTTTTGACGTTTCGGTTTTTATTAGTAACCATTGCTGAAGACATAGAGAAATCGACTTTAAACCAAAAATAGCGATTGATTCTCATCTAGTACTTGAGGAATAATCATTCTATATTGGATTTTTGACGTTTCGGTTTTTATTAGTAACCATTGCTGAAGACATGGAGGAATCGACTTAAAATAAAAAATAGCGATTGATTCTCATCTAATACTTGAGAAATATCCATTCTATATTGGATTTTTGACGTTTCGGTTTTTATTAGTAACCATTCCTGAAGACATAGAGAAATCAACTTTAAACCAAAAATAGCGATTGATTCTCATCTAGTACTTGAGGAATAATCATTCTATATTGGATTTTTGACGTTTCGGTTTTTATTGGTAAACCATTGCTGAAGACATAGAGGAATCGACTTAAAATCAAAAATAGCGATTAATTCTCATCTAATACTTGAGGAATAACAATTCTACATTAGGTTTTTGACGTTTCGATTATTATTGGTAACCATTGCTGAAGACATGGAGGAATCGACTTAAAATCAAAAATAACGATCGATTCTTATCTAATACTAGAGGAATAACCTTATTGCATTCCATTTTTGATGTTTTGACTATTAATGGCAACCTCTACTGAAAACGTGGAAGAATAGACTTAAAATCAAAAAGACTAAATTCTTTTATGGCAAACAACTCAAGCTTGAGTTGTTTACCAAAAAGATTTTAGTCTTTTTGATTTTAAGTCTATTCTTCCACGTTTTCAGTAGAGGTTGCCATTAATAGTCAAAACATCAAAAATGGAATGCAATAAGGTTATTCCTCTAGTATTAGATAAGAATCGATCATTATTTTTGATTTTAAGTCGATTCCTCCATGTCTTCAGCAATGGTTACCAATAAAAACCGAAACGTCAAAAATCCAATATAGAATGGTTATTCCTCAAGTACTAGATGAGAATCAATCGCTATTTTTGGTTTAAAGTCGATACCTCTATGTCTTCAGCAATGGTTACCAATAAAAACCGAAACGTCAAAAATCCAATATAGAATGGTTATTCCTCAAGTATTTGATGAGAATCAATCGCTATTTTTGGTTTAAAGTCGATTCCTCTATGTCTTCAGCAATGGTCACCAATAAAAACCGAAACGTCAAAAATCCAATATAGAATGGTTATTCCTCAAGTATTTGATGAGAATCAATCGCTATTTTTGGTTTAAAGTCGATTCCTCTATGTCTGCAGAAATGGTCACCAATAAAAACCGAAACGTCAAAAATCCAATATAGAATGGTTATTCCTCAAGTACTAGATGAGAATCAATCGCTATTTTTGGTTTAAAGTCGATTCCTCTATGTCTTCAGCAATGGTCACCAATAAAAACCGAAACGTCAAAAATCCAATATAGAATGGTTATTCCTCAAGTATTTGATGAGAATCAATCGCTATTTTTGGTTTAAAGTCGATTCCTCTATGTCTTCTGCAAAGGTAAGGGATAAGAAAACAACGCAGTTGCTATGGTTACTTATAAAATTTCCTCCCAAATTTTTAGCATTTCACAGAGAGAAGCCTATCCATTCTTATTTAAGCAAGGCTAAATGAGCTATATTAAAAGGTTCAAATGAATAAATTTTAAAGAATTTAAAAAATTAAAAAGTACTCTCTTACTCTAGAGTAAAGTACTTTAAAATATAATTTTACTAAAAACTTTATTTATCCTTTTTTGTGGTCCCCAAGGTACTTAATTAGGATATTAAATTTCATCAAAATTGGTTAAGTCATTTTCAAGATATTTAGAAAAAACTAAAAAAGTACTGAAATAAAGTACTAATGTTTGTGGGTCGATATGTACCAAAAACTAATCAGCGCTTCATTTTGTTCAAAGAATGCTAGGTTTTCAATTTCATTTCAATCGGTGCAACGGTGTGGAAAAAATCGTGGGCCAAAAAAACGATAACATACATACATACATACATACATACATACATCCATACATCCATCCGCACGCACTAAATGAAAAAATGGCACTTTTTGGCCTCTCGACGAGACCCCATGTAATTTTTGGCAAAACCGTCACGTGCTAAAATTCAACCTAATTGAATACTACAATTTGTGACTTTAATTGAGTCCATGGGTTCCGTAGTCTTTACCTGAGGACCCTTTGAAGCCACGCTTGCCCCGAGAGCGATTGCAATACTTTACCCATGCTTTGCATTGGATAAAGTAAAAATCGCACTTTTTGGGCTCTCGACGAGACCCCATGTAATTTTTGGCAAAACCGTCACGTGCTAATATTCAACCTAATTGAATACTACAATTTGTGACTTTAATTGAGTCCATGGGTTCCGTAGTCTTTACCTGAGGACCCTTTGAAGCCACGCTTGCCCTGAGAGCGATTACAATACTTTACCCATGCTTTGCATTGGATAAAGTAAAAAATTAAAAAAAGGATTTTTAAAAATACACTTTTTAATCACAGAAAACTGTACTAAAAAGCAGAAAATAAATTCTTAGGATTTCTGAGATATTGTCTTACGGTTATAGTAAGAAATAATATTTTTTGTATTAGTACTAACAGTTGCATGTGAGTGAATGGTATTTCATAGGTTTAAAAATTAAAAAATAATTTTTTTTTTAATTAATACTTCAAATGTTTGAGCTAATATACACTGACCGGCAAAATTTGATTGTTTTGAGGGTCTCAGACCATTATTTACGAAGATAGTAGATATTTAAAGAATTTTAAAGACAAAAATTAAGAAATTTTTTAAAAATCTTATAAATTCGATTGTTTTAAGCCTCTCAGACCTTGATTTACGAAGATAGAGACATTTAAAGATTTTGTTTAATTTTGAAATTTCCTGATCCTATGAGAATGACCAAGGGATAAATTCCAAACTAATCTTCTTGCTGGGCTGGAAGGCTCTGGCTTGAAGATCCGGGTTTAATAAAGGTGTGGACTGTATATTTTAAATTAAGAATAAAAGGAAGGTGTATTTCTTCTTTTTCAATAAATAAAAGGCAAAGATTTGTGATATGAATATTTACAATGGTTTTAATGAGAGAAAATAATGCTGATTTTGTACATACGAAAATGAGATATTATACAAATGGCGATGGCGGTGATAGAATGCAGACGTCTTGTGGCAATTCTGTTCACTTGGGTTTTTCTCCGATGATATGATAATGAATTCAAGTTTGGTTTCTTCTCCAATTCAATAAAAGATTAAAATTACTTTTAATCAATCCACAATTCTCAATTTAGTTGTTTAAATCAAATTAAATAATAAACAATTGAGACTTAAGTACCAAACAATTTAAATCAAAATAAAATAAATTCTCAATGGCTAACGAGCGTTTTTACTCAAAAATATAAATCAATTCTCTCAACTCTATCAAAATCAAGATGAAAGCGAAGAAGCCAACCAACTGGTTGGATGGCTAGCTGCCCTGCTCCCGGCCAGTTTACAAAATATTCCCTTAGAGGGCATCACTCGTCACTTTATTAATTCAAATTTATACAGATTTTAAAGACAAAAATTCAGAAATTTTTAAAAAATCTTATAAATTTGATTCTTTTAAGGGTCTCAGACCATTATTTAAGAAGATAGAGACATTTAAAGATTTTAAAGAGACAAAAATTCAGAAATTTTTAAAATATCTTATAAATTTGATTCTTTTAATGGTCTCAGACCATTATTTACGAAGATAGAGACATTTAAAGATTTTAAAGACAAAAATTCAGAACTTTTTAAAAAATCTTATAAATTCGATTGTTTCAAGGCTCTCTGGAAATTATTTACGGAGATAGAGATGTTTAAAGATTTTAAAGACAAAAAACATTTTCAGAAATTTTTAAAAAATCTTATAAATTCGATTATTTTATAGGCTCTCAGACCTTATTTACGATGAGAGAAACGTTTAAAGATTTCAAAGAAAATTTTTTTAAAACATGTTACAAATTCCATTGTTTTAAGGCTCTCAGACCATTATTTACGGAGAAATAGACGTTTAAAGATTTTAAAGACAAAAAAATGTAAGTTAATAGAGTAAAGGGTGTGTAGTTTCACAGTGAATGAAATAAAACTCAAAGAGGTTTATACAAACTCAATATATTTCGGATTATTAGTCCGATATATATTGATATATTGATATATATTGAGTTTGTATAAACCTCTTTGAGTTTTATTTCATTCACTGTGAAACTACACACCCTTTACTCTATTAACTAACATCATGTTTCACCTAAAACCTACACCACTTTCCATAAGTAAAAAAAAATGTAAGTCTAAATTTCCAAAAAATCCTAAGAAATCCCATAGGGTGAAACAACTACCTTAAATTGGTAACCAAGACGACTGTTTTTGTTGGGGGTCGGCCATACATAGATAGTTACATACAGTGAGAGGCACAAATGCCCTTTAGTAAGTTGTATGTGATTAAAGAAATATTTCTCCATAGATTTTTATATTAATAGATTCCGATTGGACTATCTCCTTTAATTGATCTCCACTCGAACGGTACAGCCTGAATGGCTAAGCTTCCTTTCTTTGATATAAAATTCAAATTGTAAATTATCCTTTTATTAAAGTTAGTTCGAAACAAATAAAGATAAATCATTCAAATGAAATGGATCATTTCTTGTTATTAATAAACGTTTAATAAACGTGAAATATACTAAGTGAGGCCTGTCATCTAATTCAATTCATGTTGTCGGGTGCCACCAGGAATCAATCAAATCGGCGGAAAATTTACAGCTTGCCATGTGCTGGGATTATAATGATGTAATGTCGATTAAGAGAGAGAGACCATTTGATAAAGTACTTTCGATCTTGACATTAATAAAGCTTACCGCGCCAGTTAATATGTTAATCACTCTCCGCAAATAAATATTTTATTATGAAACTTTTCCCAGGATGGCTAATCAATGTTTGAATATTGATAAAAAAAATCCTTGTTGAGTGAATTTCAATTGGTTGAATAAATTTTCGAAAGGAAAGATTATAGATAGCAAGTCAATAAAAGCAATCAGTTTAAAAATAAAAAAAAAGGATTCTTTCCTCGAGGCGTTTTATGAAAGTGAATTTTACCTTCCATCTTCAGGTGAGAGAGGGCGTTGAGATTTCCATATTTTGCAATTTTCACTTCCAAGATATTTTAATATTTATTGATCTTATTTAAATATTAAAACATTATTATTAATTTGCACATTTAAAATAATTAATAGAAACCTAAAAAATTATAATAGAAAAGGAGAGAATGAGTGAATTTGTGGGATTTTTTATAATTTTAAGCTATTTCTAAACGCTGATATCTACAAAAATTAGAGCTACTGAGAGATTAGAGAGGTTGAATCTCACCACTTTCCGCCCCACCTTTTTTTATTAAATATTTGTTAATTTTATTTTTTATTATGTTGCTGTATTAATAAATAAAATAAACTGCAACGGATCGTTGCTAAACTTCATCCAAATTCATTTGAAATATTAATATGTTTATTCCTTTATTATTAATCAGATATCACTTGCAATTTGCATTTCATGTTGACTTTAATTCAAAAATAATGATCTATTCTCATTTAATACTTGAGGAATAACATTTCTACATTAGATTTTTGACGCTTCGATTATTATTGGTAACCATTGCTTAAGACATGGAGGAATCGGCTTAAAATCAAAAATAACAATTGATTCTTATTTATTACTAGAGAAATAACCTTATTGCATTCCATTTTTGATATTTTGACTATTAATGGCAACCTCTTCTAAAAACGTGGAAGAATCGACTTAAAATCAAAAAGACTAAATTCTTTTTGATCTTAAGTCGATTCTTCCACGTTTTTAGTAGAGGTTGCCATTTATAGTCAAAACATCAAAAATGGGATGCAATAAGGTTATTTCTCTAGTAATAGATAAGAATCGATCGCTATTTTTGATTTTAAGTCGATTACTCCATATCTTCACCAAAGGTAACGGATGCTTCGCAATGGATAAAGTAAAAATAAACTGATGTCGCCATCCATATGACTTTACCATACACCTGGTCCCTCTATTATATTGAATATTTAATAAAATAATTTATAATTTTAATTTCGGGTTCATTAGCAATTAATAATATCTCCTTTTGAGTATGAGACAATTTTATTAGAAATAGCACCATTCTTCGATTTTTGTCAGAAAATATTTTTACCACCCCCCATCCCCTCCCCCTTTTTGGTCTCTATCAATTTCATATAGTGAGTCATTGTCTTAAGTTCTTATAGGGTTCATATGCGAAATTTCGTACAAAACGATCAAAAGGTCTAGGACTTTATTTAATTTAATTTTCTAATTTTTCGCCACCCCCCCCCCCCCACACACACAATTTTTGCAAATAAAAACTCCTTTTTTATTATAGACCTCTTTTATAGTAAATTTATTATTTTTTTTATTTTGAAAAATTTATAATTACACCCCCGGTTAACTTTTAGTTCGATTTAAACCAAAATCTAATCAGCTCATAATCTTAATATAAATTAGTTTTTGAGCTAGAGCGTATACAAAATTTGGCAACATAGTAACGCACTAACAAACATTTTGACAAAATCATTAATATTTTGTAAAATATATTTTTTTATTCTCATTATGGGATTTTTTGTAGAGCTGTGCTGAATTTTTCAGCCGTTTATTAGATATTTTGAAAAAACGAAGCAAAAAAACCACTTTTTCATGGACGATTACAAATCTTGACCATACCCCGTATGGTAAAATAATAAAATTTAAAATTATATTTCAATGGGAAGCTTTTCTGCTTGTATCTAGCTTTAAAAGACTGCTTTAGCCAACTAAACCCAGTACAAAGAGACTCGAGATGTCAGAAATCACTCTGTTATATTGAATAATTCAGAAAATCTATACTTCGCAATATTCCAATTGAAAATCAAGATAGCATATGAAGCAATTCATGTTAGAAATTAATCAATCAATCAGATTCCATTTGTCATCATCACTAGCAAGATAACATTGAGTCGAGGACCTGTTGTTGATACTCTAATGTTAACGTTCTATTATACAAGATCATAACAACTGCATTCCTGAACATAAATGGATCTAGAATGTCTCACTGACCTCATCTGAACATTACTCTCCGCTAGATCTAATGGAGCGGGGAATGGGTGGGCAAGAGATATTTGCAACCACTTCTCCCATCTGTCATAAATTAAATAAATTATGTGTCCAAATTGAGTTGTAATCCCATGTCTTGTAAATTATGCCACATCTATCTATAAGCATAATGGCATTAATGTAACTTTTGAATTATATTATTCTCTATTTTAATAGATAAGTAAGTGTAATTGAATCAATTCTTCATAAAATATATTTTTAACCGACTTCAAAAAAGGAGGAGGTTCTCTATTCGACTGATTTTTTTGTGTGTCTATGTTACCTGATATCTCCGCTAATTGTGAACCGATTTTGATGATTTTTTTGTATTGGGTTCAGTCTAGCTTCCGATTGGTCCCCCTTTTTTTCCATTGGTATTGGACCATTTTTGATATGTTCAGGCATAACTTCTTTGTTTGTGATCCGATTTTAATGATTCTTTTTTTATTGGAAAGAGGTAAAGAGTATATTAATTTGGTCAAGTTCTGAAGATATAATCAATGACGAAATAACGTAAATATCCAATTCTTATGACCAAATAATCGAAATTATAATAAATAAAATCTTTTATAAAAAAATATTAAAACATTCATTTAAAACCAGCAAACGTTTCGAGAGAATTTCTCTATTTATGAATTGAATTTTATTATCATTTTCTGATTCATTTGCTCGACGCTTTCTCTTACGAGATGAATGCAAGGTATTATATTAAGTCACTATTAATAACATCACTAAAAAGAGAAAAATAAAAATAATTTTTATAAAAAAAATAAATAAATAAAAACGACTTCAAAAAAATTAAATGCAACAAATAAAATAATAATAACTTAAAAATCAAATAAAATACACTAAAAGGTATAAATAATTATCTCATTTAGTTACACTAAACGATGAAATTGTTATATGAAATCACTTTTTGAAGTCGGTGTCAAACATATACATTTTATGAATCACACTCGAAGGATCTTACTTAGTACGTTTGGCGGGCACGCTCGCTTATAGGTATAGTTTTTTTGGCACCGACTTCAAAAAGTAATTTCAAATAAATATTTCATCGTTTAGTTTTAACTAAATAAGATAATTATTTTATACCTTATAGTGTATTTTATTTTATTTTTAAGTTATTATTATTTTATTTGTTGCATTTAATTTTTTGAAATCGGTTTTATTTTTTTTATAAAAATTATTTTTTACTTTATCCATAGCTTTAATGGGTAAAGTATTGTAATCAGTCTCAAGCCGACTTCAAAAGGTCCTCAGATAAAGACTACGGAACCTATGGTTCAAGCAAAGTCACAAATTGTAGTATGTATTAATTTAGGTTGAATTTTAGGGGATGACGGTTTCGCCAAAAATTAAATTGAATCTCGTCCATATGGGAATGTAAAATATTACACATATCGTAGACTTAGAGTGTAAACCTGCTAAATCCATTTTTTATCACATATGAGATATTAATACTGTTCAAAAGAAAAAGAGATGCAGCATCGCACAAGTAAAACTGATACTTAAAATTACGATCGTAATTTGTAGAAAAAAAATGTTAAAAATAGTTTCTTTCCATAACAACAATATTAAATTTTGTTTGTTTTTTCTCTGGTACCCGGTAAAATTTCCTTGCTGTGAGTTAGCAGATTTACACTCTAAGGCGACGATATGTTTCCTTCATTGTGTGAGGGAGAATGGTGTGGATTTTTGGTGAAATATATTTAAATACCGTAAAGAAATTTTCTAAAAATTTAAGAAACTTTTAATATTTAAAAATATGAAATTCTATGTATGTTTTACAAATATGGTAAAGTAAAAAATAAAAGACAAGATGTTTGTTTAGCATGACTATATTAGAGTGGTCTTAATTTTGTGTATTTTCGAATATTTACGTGGCAAAGGCTCATATGGTTCGAAATAAATAAAAAAAATATCCCCATGTTTCAAGTCTCTATCTCAATTATAACATGTGCCCCCAGCGATCTAAATTTCTCATCTAAATAACATAGGATTTTTGCCATTGAATGATCAATTTTTTATTGTGGCCAAAGTAATGATTCAAAAAATTTGAAACTCTGTAGACTTTATCCTTATAATAGTAGCTATCCCCCAGAATTTTTACAGATTTTAGTTATTATAATTTTGGAGTCTATAACATAGTAACACTAAGATATAGCAGTATTTTATCTAGCTTTTAAAAATGAAAAATAATATCTTATGCTAAATTTCAAAAATAACGAAAAATTTTATGATGCTCTCTGTTATCGATAAATTTTGCTAAAAAGTGCGAAAAATCAAGGATTTTTTTTTAAAGCATCCCTTGTTTGAAATGTCACACCGCCCGCCACTGATAGATAGATATATTTAATTTTTCTTGCTTTAAATTTTAGAAGTCAAAAAGAAAACAACTTTTACACACACTCAAAGATGACGAGAATACCTTCTTGTCTCATAAAGCAATTTGAACCGCGAAAGTTAAATATGTTATATGCCATGTTTACATTTAAACAATAATTTCTTATGTTAAGGAGGTTCTTTCTGCGACAATTCACCCAAAAAGTTTTAGCCTCGTAACCACTCTATAAATACGAACGGAACTAAAATTTTAGGTTATGTTTTTTTAACGTGACTGTCCACTCACACCGCGAAATCTCTATATGGATACACACACATACTTGCACGATCATTTCCAAGCCATTGAGCTTATATCCCCGCCACTAAAAATAATCGCCCAAATATGTTTTTTTTGTTTTTTATCAAAACTAAGAGGTAAATAATTTCAATTTCTTTTTAAGTTACTCCGAATATATTATATTATTCTAACAAATGCTAGTTTTTCATCAAGATGGTGAAAGTCCTTCAATGAAAAAAATGAAATAATGATCATATCCCCACCCTCTTCCCTATCTACCCTATGTAAAAAATGTAATTTTTAATTGCAATTATTTCATGTTTGATGTGGTAAATCATCTTCAAATTTTAACAGTATGTGTATTATGCTTTTACTGACTTATATTCCAAGTTTCAAAGACTTCTTGAATTTTTGCATTTGTTAAAGAACTACCTTAATTCTACATTTAGAAAATTATTTTGTTATTTTTTGAAAAGGAAAAATGAATTGAGCACCCGAGAGGATACTTGTCTCATGTTAATTCGTTAGCATAAAATACAATTTTATATACCTACCTATTTAAAAAAATCTTTTGCTGCCTTAATGAGATTTTTTTTTTTTAAGTGAAAAACAAAAAAGTTTAAAAAATAAGCTGAAGTGTTCTGATGAGGCCCTTCACTTGACTTTAACTTCAACCTGGCCCCTAAAATTATTTATAATCATGTAGGAGGATTAGTTTTTGAATTTTTATACTTCTTGGGGGGTCCCACTGATTATGTATACAAAATTTGGTTGAGTTTGGTAAATGGCCAAGATTTTCATTTTTTGACCCTACACCCCCTTCCCATTTTGGGCAGTTAGTTTTTGCATTTTTAGACTTCTGGGGGTCGACTGATTATGTATACAAAATTTGGTTGAGTTTGCTTAAACGGCCTAGATTTTTAATTTTTAACCCCCTCCACCCCCCTTAATTTTGGGTCGATATGCACCAAAATCTAATCAGCTCTTAATATCAATAGACCAAAACTACGTGTGAAATTCTGGTTTTGATATTAACACTAGTTTTTGAGCTAGCTCTTCCTCAAAATTTTGTAACGCACAGACCACCAGACAGACTAACAGATATTTTGACAAAACAATTATTATCTCAAAAAATTTAATTTTTTCGATGTTCACTTATTAGAGCTTTTTTGCAGAGTGAAATGCCATGGTTTTGCTCAATTTTTTTAATCAAAATAATTTCAGCCGTTTTTGAGATATTTCGAAAAAAAAAAAGAAAAAAAAACACTTTTTTCATGCACGATTACAATACTTGACCATACCCCTGTATGGCAAAGTAAAAAATATTGTTTTTCAATAGTTGTTCTCTTTGTCAATTTTCTGATATATTTCTGGTATCTTTTCAGATGCGTGGGTCACTTGGTGGTATACAGTGCTACTCTCGCAGGTGCTTCTATCAAAGGTAGCTGACTCGACTCTCGCTCCTACTTGTCCACCTCGAATGCATTTGCCTTTCACAAACACAGGTATATCTTTATATAACATTCTTTTATTTCACTCTATAATTTTATTTTTTATATTTTTATTTTCATTTAATTTATTAAATTTTTCAAATCTCATTTAATATGTAAACTATATTAGTGAAGCAAAAAATTTATTGACAAAAAAAGCACTTGGGAAAATATATATAAACTCATTTCAATCAATTTGAAATGAAATAATTTGCCTTATCATCAACTAATATATCCTCTTTAAAATATATCAACAACATTAAGGAAAAAAAAATTGTTTTCTATTTTATTGCTTCTGCTAAGGAAGGAAAAATTTCAAACACTGCTGAGGAGAGATTAAGGAAGCATCTTGTTTGTTTCCTTCATTGATCCTTTGACACCCTGAAGAAGGAGGAAAGAATCGTCCGAAATGTTGGCTTAAAATGGAAGAAGGAAAGAAAGAAGAGAATGACAATCCAATAAATTACACCTTATTTGGATATGTAATAATTTTTAATAATCCCTCCATAAGCTTCATTTTCGCGAAATACACAATTTTCTAACATTCAAAACTCCTTCGTGAATAAATTGGATGGTAACCGCCAATCCGTTTATACCTATGACATCTAGAGACTCAGCTTTCTCCATCCGTCTTCCCGGCAACATATAACCTTCAGTTTTTCAAGATCCACATCCACAGATACCTTCAACTGCGACCCAATCCCTGAAATCTCTTCTTCTTTTCACGATACAAAGATCAACCGCGAACTACACAGGTTTTACCTTTTTGGTGCAACTTCTTCTTTTTATCAATAACATTACAAAAAAAGACTCTGCCCTTTCCCTTTTTTACAGATACTGTCATGGCAGGTGCTCTGATGAGATAAAATCAGTAATTTCCCCCAAAGCATGCTTTTCGTTTAGCACGCGTTTTGCCGACTCCCAACACTCTCTCGCGGTCAAATTAGAAAAGTGCCGGACCATTTCATTCGCCAATACATATAGTATATCCCCATGACTTCAAGGAACTGGAACTCTCTCCCAGCCTCCATCTTTCCCAACACTTACTAATCTTCAAACCTTCAAAACGCCTAGATAAACACCTACGTCTCCACCCTCTCACTTAATCAACTTTCCCTTCTCTTCGGTAATGCAAGTGTCTTTCGAGATCCATAGAGGCTGCTTCTTTACTGGCGTGCCCCTTCTTGCATTCGATTGCATTAAAAAAAACTATGTTAAATAGCTTTAATTTCCACCTTGTAACCAAAATAAATTTGCCGCGGTTATATTCCGGGAGCCTAGTGTCTGAACAGTGAATTAGTCGAGTGAGTGATGACTGAATGAACATGTGGCAAGACAGATGATATATGTGTCGAGGTGGCAAGGTGTCAAAGTAAACTTGCTCTGATCTGTTTTCGTTTCGTTTTTTGTTTATCGTGTACCGTGTACCGTTAATATTATTTTTTATCGTGTGTTTGAGTGTTGTTGTTATTGTTGAAAAAGAATTCAACAATAATTATATATATATATATATATATATATATATATATATATATATATATATCTTATATCTTAAATATCATCAAATATTTAAGTTATTTATTTATAGAAATGGCCGATTGCTCTAATTCAAATACAAATATTGTTTTAATAATATAATTATTTGTTGTTCAATTTTTAAATTATATAACTATATTTAATTAGTAAAACCTAAGATTGTTAACCACATTGTTATACATATATACAAGACCCGGTTTGAATAATTATAATATTTTAAACAACAAACATTTTATTATTTATTTATTTTTGCCTTCAAAGGGCAAAGTGAACATTGGCGAATTTTCCAGCCAGTATAACCTATAGTAAGTACTAAAGTAGTATAATGTTCATCGAATTTAATACGGTGACGTTTATGTCATCAAGTACTGGCGTTCACATTGATTATTATTTATCAAGTTTAAAATACGAATAAGGTTCTGATTTGCTTATACACTATTGACATGATAATCAATTTTAAAATCGATAAATGATCGAGAATCAATTTTTGAAAAGTCTTATTACAACAAGTTCATTTATAACCGGGAAATGTATTAAGTTATTTTTATATTTACCTAAGCTGACGGTAAATTTGCATATTTCCCGATATTCGTACCAACATCCATATCTAATTGTTTTAATATTTCTATAAATGTTGAATAATTGGATCTTTATGTATTTTGATAATATCGCCCAAAGGTTTGTTATAATAGGGATCTCTACTAAGGAGAATGTTCCTCTAGTTATGGCAAGTTAAGCCAGTTCAATTTCATTTAATAAAAGCTATTCAACTATATAGCCATTCCGTTTCGATTAATTTCCATCAATGATAGTTTGCTATTTGGTAGCCTCACTAATAGATACTTTAAATTATTTAAGGGTATAGATATAAAATTTCTCAAAAAAAGTGGAAAATATTTTTTTATATAATACATAAGAAATGATGTTAAACCAAGAAAATGCAACACATGAATCAGGATTATCTCTAGAATTTTAGAATGAATAGTAGAAATTTTCAGGCATGGGTCAATCAGATCATTCAAATATGTTATATACCTGTGAAGCGAGATTTTAAGAAATAGAAAACTGAAGATCATTGAAAAGATGAAAGTGAAGTTAATTCTCTGGACATCTAAGAAATAAACTAATGTGAAAATTGGTTCTCTCTATTTACTTCTAATTTGAACGTGAAGATGTGTTATTTCCGTATTTTAAGTAAATAACAGACCATTTGGCGAAATTTCCCAAAAGACTTCAACCTTGAATTTAAAAAAGACCAGATATCAAAAACCTAAAATACGTTATGAGAAAATGAATTGTTGAAATTAGTCGAGGGACAAATCAATAAAAGTAAATCAAATTGAAAAAACACCGAATTTAAGACAACGCCTGGAATTTATGCAATTGTTTCGCTAGGTCTTCATTTTGAATAGCTAACTAAAAGTTTACTCCATTTTTATTATGATATATGATTATGGATAGGGCAGATTCATCAAGGAAAAATCATTGCGATCGAATTCATTGTGAGAAGATGCATCGTATATCTTTTTAAGGTGATTTAAAAATATACATATTTCTCAAAATGCTAATGTACATTTACAATATATGTACCTATTTAAGGAATAAAAATCAAACCATAAATAAAGGAATGCTTAATAGAAAAATATATATATTATATATATTTAACCAGTTTTTAATGTAATTTTATTTTTAAATCAACTAGCAGATTCAAGGGGGGGGGGACAAAATATAAAAATTTTATTCTCTTTGTTGGACCTGAAATAAATTTGTACGATTATAGTTACTTCAGAACTTTGAGCAACTATGTGTCGAAAAATAACTATTAGAAAGGGGGGGGGGCAAAATTTTTAAATTTTATTTATTTTGTCTGGAGTGAATAAAATTTCACACAAGACTGGAACTATTGGGCAAATATTCAACTATCCGAATTAGAGGGATGGGGCACATATTTTAATATTAACCCATTCGTCGAGTATGAGAAAAACGAATAATTATACTACAAAACTTTGCAGAACTATGTCGCGAAAAATCAACTATCAAATTCAAGAGGGAAGGGGGGGAATAAATTTTATTGCCTTTGATCTGAATGAAATAGTACCTACACAATCAAAGCGCTCAGCGTGCACAGGCCAAGTTCGAGCATTAGCTTGGCCATACACTCTGTACGCTATTTACAAGAACCATTTTGAGCCAATTTCGACCCCCCTACAGTTCGAAATACATTTGAGATACAGAGCTGAAATTATAAACATGTAATCCATCTTGAAGAGAGTACGAAATTTCAAAAATGTAGATTTAATAGATTCTAAGTTATGGACCTGAGAAAATAGCTAATTTTGGCACTCGATCACTGACAGGTCATCAAAACCTATAGGGTAGGTACTTCCAATCATTCCAGCATCATGAAATTTTCCCGCTAGTACAGTTTGGGACACAAACAAAGGAAAAATTCCAAAAATCCAAACTTTCTATCTTTCAACCCCTTCAAAATGGGGGTAGGGTCAAAACTGAAACTTCTAGCCCGTTTGACCAAACTCAACCAAATTATGTATAAGGTATATATTCTATGGGCCCCCTGAAGACTAGAAATGCAAAAACTAACTACTCAAAATGGGGGGGGGGGAGTCAAAAATGAAAATTCTAGCCCGTTGGACCAAACTCAACCAAATTTTGTATACATATTCTGTGGATCCCAGAAGGCTAGAAATGCAAAACCTAACCACCCAAAATGGGGGGGGGGTCAAAATATAAAAATTCTAGCCCTTTGGACTAATGGAGTTGTTCATAGCTTACAAAAAGAAGAAATAAAAAATCTCATCAAAAACATTCTGTGAAAAAATAGTAGTGAAATCTAGTGTGTATAAGTAAATTCGCCAAGAATAATTAAGCTTGAGAAAATAGTAGATCTCTTAACTTAATTATTCTTGGCGAATTTAACTTGGCTACACACTAGATTTCACTACTGTTTCGAATTCGGCCTGTTTTTTCACAGAATGTTTTTGTTGAGATTATAGTTTACGGCTTTGGCCGTAACATCTATTACCCGGATCAGAGGGGGGGGCTATCTTCGTGTTATAGGGATACCTAAGCGAAATAGTGAATAGCTAATATGGACGATTTGTTTTTAATGTGACTTTAAAATAATGTTGTATTTTTAAAAATTGCAATTGTGAATAAAGAGCGATTATTAGGCCTCTAAAATTAACAAACTAAACTAAAACATCATAAAAGTGCACAAATCTTAATTATTCTATGCATCATAATCTTTGGGATAGCTGATTAAGGATTGGGTACATCGTCTATGTAGAAATGAACTACACATAGATTAGATGGTAAATTAATTAGGTCATTTATATAAATTAGGAACAGTTATAGGGAGAATGACTGAATCCTGATGAACTTCAAAATTAGTAGAAAGAGTAAATGATGATATACCTCCATCAATCATAACTTTAATAATAGGGGTTTAAAGAACTCTTTGTTTAAATAGTGGCATTTCTGATACAATTTAAATTTTACACTAGAGCAGTTTGAAATATCTATTAAAATTTTTAGTTGAATATTTTATTGATAAAATAGAATAGTAATAAACACAATTTATAAAGTAAAATTGATAATAAATTCGTTTAATGAAAAAAGCAATAAAAACAGTGAAAAGGAATCAATAATTCATAAAACATGGAAAAACAAAGAATCTAAAACTATCAATAAAACAAAGAAATTAAATAAAAATAATTAATTAACATATTGAAATGTCCAGTCTTCGGCCCGCCATAGATTTAATAAATTGTTTTGCAATATAGGTATACAATTTACTGTAGCTAAGAATTCTATACTTCTGCAAAAATAAAAATAATATTTTATGAATTTACGAGTAGCTATATTTATTCATTACAGAGCATGATCTCGTTTCTAAAAAACTACCCCAGCATCTGAGCAACGAGGCAAAACAACTTTGGAATAGAAGAAGCTTGTTTAGATACCAATGATCAATTGATTAGGTCATAAGTTCAAGCTCTCATTAGAAAATGATTGGGATAATTAATAACACTGATGTTTAGAGATAGATTTAGCAAATTAGATAATACCTAAGGGGTGAAGCCAAAATAAGAACAGCTTCTCGTCATTCTTTACGATTGGATTTTATTATTATTGAAATTATTTAATTGTAAGCACTTTTGTAAAGATTTTTTAATAATATCCGTAGCCCTTTATATTTGTTTGTCAAAAGATACTCACCGTTTTTTATGCAATTTTTTCATGACCTAGAAAATTAAAATTAAAAACAAGAGTTTTACTTTTAATGAGTCGGACGTTTCTTAGTTTATTTGTTGACTTCCTCACCGGCTCACTATTTTACTCATTTGTCCATTATTGATAATAATATAAGAAAAATCACATTAATCAATCCTTCCTCGTTAAAATACATGAATAGACTACAATCAAAGTTAAAATTCAAAATCAAAATCAATCATATCCTAATTGTCGTCTTAATGAGCCACTGAAGAAGTAAAAAATAAAATGACGAAACGTTTGACATATATGGTATTAAAGAGTAAAACTCGCTACTTGTTGGAGCATCGAAATAAGGGTTAATAATATTAATTTCTTAAAAATTTTAAAATGTGTATCCGCCACCTAGGTCCAAACAGGTGTGTACTTCCTCTCCCCCCAAAAAATTTTTAATCGACTTTTAAGCTACAAAAAATCTGACTGCTCTATGAGTAGGTGAAATGAAAAATTTCTTTAAACTGAAACAGAATCGAGTTTCAAGTCACGAATCATCTTTTCGTTTCATTTAGTTTTTTAAACAATTTTTCTTATTCTAATTTCTTAATTAATCATTGAATATATTTTTTAACTTGACTTATTTTTACCTGGCAATGAAGCCCTTATTACGTAGGGGTTGTTGGAGCAAAATAATGGTTAATAATATAATTTTCTTAAAATTTTTTAAATTTGTATCCGGCACCTAGGACCGGAGTTTACAGGACAGGAGTGTACTTTCCTCTACCATCAAAATTTTTTTCTTTTTTCCAACAAAAAATCTGACTGCTCTAAGAGTAGGTGAAATTAAAATTGTTTAAGCTGCAACAGAATCGATTTTCATGTCACGAATCATTGTTTCGTTTCATTTGGTTTTTTCAACAATTTTTCTTACTCTAATTTCTGAATTTATCACTGATTATATTTTTTTTATATTGATTTATTTTGACCTGGCAATGAATTGTAATGAATATTACGTAGAGGTTGTTGGAGTATCGAAAAATGGGTTAATAATATTATTTTCTTAAAAATTTTAAAATTTGATCCGGCACCTAGGACCAAACAGAGTGTACTTTCCTCTCAAGCCGAAAAAATTTCATTGAATTTTTAGTACACTCTTGTTTTGTCCTAGGTGCCGGATACAAATTTTAAAATTTTTAAGAAAATAATATTTTTAACCTTTATTTCGATGCTTCAACAACCCCAAATCATAATTAACCTGAATTTCACATGTTGGAATTTTGGCTTGTCGGGATTTCGAGTTGTCGGAATTTTTTTGTCGGGATTTTGGGTTTCAGAATCTTGGGTGTCATCCGTCTTACACCATATTGTTATATCTATATGATTAAAGAAAAGAAAAAAAGAAAAAAAAAGAAGAGGAATTGATGTTTTCAAGGGATAGCAAAAGCAAACCCTTATGTTACTTTTGAAAATCGAATAATTTGTTATGTAAATTTAATTTAAGCAAATTGTATTTAGACGTTTCCTTGAGAGTTCTTACCAAAAAAATAAATAAAGAATATAACACAATATAATCAAACCTTTATCGAAATATCATTCGAAGAAACTTCGAAAGAAGAGAGGGAAAGAGAGTTTATTTTCCTATCTTGATTTGGTTTATCTCTTTGAGCTTTTCCTCCCAACTTTTGCTAATTTCAAGATTCCTTTTGCAATACTTATCCTTAATAATATTCGTAAATAAAAAAAAATTTTATTTTAAAATTAAATTCAGTATTTGATCGTAATTTATTTTTAAAATTCTGTGAAAATAAAAATCATTCAAATTTACTCAGACATGAAATTTATTGACGAGGGTAGCAGAGTTGATTTTATCAAAAATATAATCAAAGAGAGTGTCTACTGGCACTCATTCTAAGAGTTATTTACTTTATATGTCAAAATGGCCGTTAGGGGCTGTCCATAAATTACGTCACACGAATTTCAAGATTTTTAGATCCCCCTCTCCCTCTGTCACATTCCGATACATTTTCATTGAGCCCCCAAGTATTATGACGTCACACTATTGTTTTATACACTATAATTTAATAATTGTAGACATTTTTTATCTAGATTTATTTTACCAACATTTTCAGTTTGGATTAATAATAGCCTGAATTATTAAAATTTTTAAATTTGAATTTTGTGACATCACAATTTATGGACGGCCCCTTATCACGTAGGAAATCGAAGTGTGTTGCTAAAAAGTCAATGGCCTACCATAAAAGTAGTCTTTTGGCACTCGGGTTCGATTTCAAATGGACGGCTGTCAATCTGACTTTAATGTTCTCTACTACCCAGATTATGTTAAATAGAGAACAATCATTTTGATTTATTTTGTGTAGACCTTTTCTATTTTTGCGACTTTTCGAATTTTTCTATATTTAATTAATTATTATATATCTTAAAACTTTCATATATTATATAATAGTGGCGTGTGATCCATGGATGCTGTGGAATCGCTGCCAAGTGGTTTAGAATCCGAAAAACGTGATCGAAACCTAAAAACTAAACTTTTTCTAATCGTAACAAAATTTTGATATGATATTCTTATTATATTAAAGCAAGTTTTATCCTTGGAATTGCAACAAATTTATCACGCAAATTAAAGATACACGCGCCAAAATATTATTACATTGCAACTCCAGATGGCATCAGAATTCGTCGTTTATTAATAATTTAAATTAATAATGATTGTAACTATATATATACCTATAATTAAATTAATTTGCCTTTACTAAAGCTACACCATAGATCATTGATCAAGCCATTTTGGTTTACCCTAAAGAGTGAAATGTTGAAGGTAAAATTCAACTTTAAATTTTGGGATTAGATTATGTTTATTGATTATTATTATTACAAGAATTAGATCATCAATTCTTTCATAAAATGAGAATAATTTATTAAGTATTTCTATCTCTACTTAATAATAATTGGTTTGCGCGATGACGCCGACATGATTTTTTTAATTTTAAAATCCTTCCTAATAGTTCATGACAAATTACATTTATTATTCGGGATTTGAAGCTGGTGTAAATATAATTGAGGGACTGGCGACCGATTGGTCATGGAAGAAACATTTGTTTATTGTGCCAAAATATATAATTAAGACATAATAAACAAAATTCAAATTCGTGTCAAATCAGTTAACCTAATATCAAAGTGGGCGTGCTCATATATATGCCTATATATATTTGAAAACGATAAGCCGATAGAAAAGTCGTAGTTATATTATTTTATTATTTGTTGTTTGTATTCAATAAATAGCTATGATCAATTATGTGTTTAAATAAAATTTCAAATTAAACAGATTTTGATTTGCTGAAAGTAGCAGAGTTGTTGATTCATAAAGAGAAATCAATGAGGTTGTCCTCTGCTTGATGCAAATAATATACATTTATATACCAAATATAAGATAAATGTGTATATATGAGGGATTTGTTTATTTGCGTGGACAACAACTCTGCTTCTTTCAACAAAATAAATATTTTCAATCAAACTAGAACTATTACTAAGTTCGGTACAAACGGCTGGTTATACTTAGTATATTTCTCTAAGTGTTGTCTTAATACTATTAAAGTAGTCTGAAATTGAATAATCCCATTTTGAAATTGATTAGTTCAAATTTGAATTCGAAAACGTATAGTTTATACTTATTAAGAAAAATTAGTTTGCCTAAAGATAAGTATACAATGTATATTAATAGATACCTACCTACCTAGACTTCAGGATAATCTAGTTTGGCCTAGTCGTAACTAATATGGTCTAAAATCAGATTTTGCTTGTAACTTATAAATATTTAAATATATTCAAAACTCTATTTTAAAATAAATAAAAAATGACCGATCTAATTTTAATCATACTTATATACCCGTAAAGCACAGAGACCAAAATAAAATCCAAATGCAACCCCCCTGATTGGTTGAATTATAGTCATTATATAGTTTTAATAAGGCAGAATTACGGTTTCAAAACGGTAGTCATGTCTCGTTTTTCCGTTTCGCAACTGTTGTATTATCGTTAAATTATAGTCGCAAAGATTATAATGCAACCGTTACAAAAGGTTGTCGCCAACATTTTTGTCACCGATTTGCAACCGTTTATTTATTATTTATTTATAAACATTTATATTTCTTTGATTTGATTAATATATTGTAATTATTCATTATATTAATCAAATCAAAGAAATATAAAATTATAAATAAACAGTTGCAAATCGTTGTCAAAAATGTTGGCGACAGCCTTTTTGTAATGGTTGCATTATAATCTTTGCGACTATAATTTAACGATAATACAACAGTTGCAAAACGGAAAAAACGAGACATAACTACCGTTTTGAAACCGTAATTCAACCTAATTAAAACTATATAATGACTATAATTCAACCAATCAAAAAAGTTGCATTTGGATTTTATTTTGGTCTCTGTGCTATACGGGATAGGTTTTTAACTTCAAAAGGTTTTAGTTAATGAGCTGAAAATTGATACGCAAATATCTTACAATGCACCAAATTTTAGCTTTTTACCTGAAAACGTTTCCTGAGGAGTTAAATTAAATTAAAATTTTTCCTTAACTATGACTTTTTATTATTATTTCATCTGTTTATTAATAAATTCTGGATTTGATTTGAAAAAGTCTGATTTTGATTTTTAAAATCCTTTAATATGGAAAAGTCAGAATTTGAAGTTCAAAACCTATATCATGTAGTATGTGTTCAAATATTTTATCAATACTTCCTGACCTAACTTAATACCAGTCATATTTTAGTTAACGGTAGCACAAAATACCTGTAATAAGTATAATAATAGAAAACAAATCAATTTTTCTATCTCAAAACGTAGATTAATATTTTATTCCATTATAATAATTATTATAAATTATGAATTTGAAAAAAAAAACAAGTTTTTAAATAACAAAGCTTTTAAATAACAATATGAAATTGATATTTTTAATCGTATGTTTCCTATATTTGATTCAATCGCGAATCGAATGCAGTTGATTTTTGTCAAATATTAAGTGAAAATAATATCTGAACTTAAAATATATTTCTAACTTGAAATAATGAAGTTGAATAAATTTATAATTTTTTCATTAATATATTAAAGAATAATTAATATATCAACGAGAATAGTTTTGATCGCGCTTTTTAAACAAGATATATATAGCGAGACTACTTCTGGTAAAAAGCGCGATAAAAACAATTATCGTTAATATGTTGTTTAATATATTAATGTGTTCTTTAATATATTAATGAGAAAATTATAAATTTATTTAACTTCATTATTTCAAGTTAGAAATATATAAATTCAGATATTATTTTCACTTAATATTTGACAAAAATCACCTGCATTCGATTCGCGATTGAATCAAATATAGGAAACATACGATTAATTAATGGCAAGCACCTAACATACGTGTTAACAGATCGGGCGCTCTGGACTGGGAGATTGAACATCTTAGATTTCATGTTCATTTGGTGATCCATCCAAGTGTCATGCGGGCTATACGCAATAATGACGTTGGATTATAGCTAAATGGATCATATCTTTTTCATTCTCTCTTGGTCCAGACTTAAGACTCAGCAGACTCCAATAGCTTCAACGAGCAGTAGTCTCGCGATATATATCTTGTTTAAAAAGCGCGATCAAAACAATTCTCGTTAAGATGTTGATTATTCTTTAATATATTAATGAGAAAATTATAAATTTATTGATATTTTTAAACTAAAAAAATATCTTCTCGATGTTTCCAGTTCGGAAAAGATTTTGAGAAAGGTGAGATTAAAGTTAGAGCACACAACGAAGAACGGACCAAGTGCATAATCTTGGTATAATGCCCCGGGAATTTTATAAAAGGTTTTAGAGGTGGAGAGAAACGGGAAAGAAAAGAACGCATTTCCACCCCCCAAACTCCGTCTTAGTAACCCCTTCATCCACGAATGCTCCAGCACTTGCGAGCGATAAAAAATGATAAAAATATGGCGGGAATATTGCGTGTGCGGCGGGGCTCAACTTTGTATTACATTATAACCCTCGCGAGGCCAACCGTTTACTCCCCGAGCCCCGAAAAGGGCCGGGTGAAGGGAGTGGGTGCTGGCTGGCTTGACGACTTGCTACACTAAAGAATAAAAAAGGGAAAATATTCATACTTTGTCTCAACTCGGAAAAATTTCTTATCGAAAAATCGGCTCTTTTATCATTAATATTAGCAGTTTTTTCTTCTTTTTTTAACAAAGTGATCTTCAAACTGGTCAATCGACGAAGGACTCCCAAAGGACGCACTGAGAGAAAAAAATGAAGCGCAAGCGGTAGCAAAAAGAAAAAAAAAAGAGAAAAAAAGAAAGGGCAAAGAAGTTAAAATAAATTCGAGGAGAAAAAAAGTGATTAGATGATTGATGAGTCGCTATTCTTTCTAATTCGTTTTTGTTTTAATTGGACCTATATAACATTTCGCGGAGTATTTCTTTGTGAATTATTCATATTCTACTTTTTGTTATTTTATATACATTCAACAAATCGAATTTTTATTAGGATAATTGCTTGGCTCATATCACACACAATGAAAAGGAATTGCAAGTTCAAATTAGGACTGTTGAAAAAATATTGATATATCGAAATATCGATATTATTATTAGGTTGATGCATAATTATGGAACGTTTGTATTGGCGCGTTTTTCTTTAGCCAAAAATGCCGTTTTGTTTATTTTTTTTATAAAAACAATCTTCTCTATTTATAGTTAATAAAAATGCGTGTCGAAAACCATATTCATATTCGTCATATTATGCTCTACCACTACGAGAAAGGATGGAAGGTAGCACAGTCATTTCGCGATCTCAACGAACTTTATGGCGAAGGAACAATTACTGATAGTGCAGTACGCAAGTGGTTTGCCCGTTTCAAATCAGGTGACACTAGTTTGGAGGATAAAGAAGGATGAGGTCGGCCATAGGATTTTGATGATCAGGCACTTCTGACAGCCGTGGAAGAGGATGAAAGCCTTACAACACGAATGCTGGCTACAGACTTCAAAGTCGACCAATCAACGATCGTTCGACGCCTCAAAAAGCTTGGCAAGGTATGGAAATTGGCTGGATGGGTCCTCCACGAACTCTCCAACAACAACAAGGCTGATCGCGTTCGAATTTTAGAAAAGACCGCGCAAAAAGAACTACATCATGTTCCATCACGATAACGCACGTCCACATGTTTAGCGCCGGGTCGTCGAATTCAACCAAATTTTGTATAAATAATCAGTGGGCCCTCAGGAGTCTAAAGATGCAAAAACCAACCCCCCCCCACTACATAATTATAAATAATTTTAAATATAAGTGAGGGGCCAGGTTGTATGGTAAAGTCAAGTTGATGGCCACATCAGAACACGTCAGTTTATTTTCCAATTTCATTTTTCTCAGAAATTTGTTTTTTATACATATTATGATAATCAGAGGTCCCCACAGGGGTGGAATTACGACGTAGAGTTCGTCATTGAGATTTCTGGGGGGCATAATTTTCATTAAACTGGGGGTGGAGGGTCATGAAGCTAAGGGGGGTGGGAGGCACCCTTGTGATAATGATACAAGAAGGCGTTACAAGAATTCTTATTATATAAGAACCACTTTTAGAGGCTTGAGGGGAAGCCAAGAGAGCAGGTAATTTGGCGAGAAGATTTTTGTTCCAGATCTGATCGAAAGCCTTTGAAATGTCTAAAGTTTTCTCGAATGCCTTATTCACCAGTCTCTAGCGCTTTATTCAATTTATGATATATATTAGTTACATATACCTACTAGAATATCACACTCGTGGACCGAAATTGCCTAAAGCCGCATAATCTGTCATGTTAATTTATTGGATTCTAAATGTCGAAGAACTTGCTTTTTAATGACCTTTTCCATGATTTTAGAAATAACCGAAGTGATAGGGATTGAACGATAATTGGCTACAATAGAAGAATCCCCCCCCCCCTTATTTTTAATTGGTTGAATTCTTGTTATTTTCCAGCTCTCCGGAAATGTGCAAGAAGGCGATGAGAGGTTGAAAATTTTTTAAAGTATTCGAGCAAGTTCAAGTGCGCAATTTTTAATTAACAACTGATGGTTGAGATGTTATCTGGACCGGTGGCTGAATCGAATTTTATTTGTAATTACTTTTAATATTATTGGAATCCTGAATTGAATATCCGACATAATATTAGTGCTAGAGGTAGGTATAAGACGGAAGGTCAAGTCCCTTATCGTCTAAGCTGAAATTGGACGCAAAGAATGAAGCGAAAGCTAATGAGGTAAATAAATAAATATTCTAAATAAAAAATTAAATAATAATTATCATCAATTAAAAAAGTGAAAACTTTTAGCAAGACAGAAAGCAAATTTTGGTGATTTAACAATTTTTCGGCATCTAGGAAGATGACTTAAGCTAGGGCCGTCGGCTTGAAAAAAAATTTAGAGTTGTAAATTTTGAATCATTTAAATTTAAAGGTTTTCAGCAATTATAGGGCCAAGATTAATAAAATGAATAGAAAAATATCTTTACTAGCGTCTAGATGAAGGTGATGATGATGATGCCTTCAGTATCAGTAATGGTGAGCGTGAGAGTCGATCGATATTAATTTTCTGACTTTTTTTATGGAGGTTAGTGTTAGTCAGTCAGTACACCACGGCCGTCGGTCAAGAATGACATTATAAAAACGTACTGTGTGTGTGGGGGGGGGGGGGTAAAATCACGCCCGGGCACCTACCCATGCGACGGACGTCCCTGACTTAAGCCTTATATATATAACAAATTAGGTGTATTATTTTTGTGCAAAACTACTGGATCTGGTTTACATCAGTAGAGCCTTCTTTTTATTTCTTCTGACATTGTTTTCTAATGAATTTGGGATTTAATAAACATAGATTTTTTGACTTCTTCCAGCTTGGCGCGGTAAGTCAAGCCCGTGAGAAACAAATGTTCAATTCAATTGTGAAGACAAAAAAGGATTTCATTCAATGAATTGAAATAAAATATAATTTATCTTGTTGTTGTTTTTTTACTTGACAAAAAAGGAGACAGTTTCAGCGGACATTGTTCACTTACCTTGCCAAGTTGGAAAAAGTTAAATAATAAGCCATCAGTCATTTTATTGATAGATTTTTTGGTTTATAGACTTAATTGGATTGGCCTCTGAACGGCTCATACTTAGACGTATTAAATATATTATACATATACTTAAATTTGTATAGGTTATTCCTAAGCAATATTTGAAAACCTTTAAATTATTCATAAAGAAAAATTCTATCCTTGTACGCTCCACACGCCTGAATATAGGCAATCAATTCGTCACCTCTTCTTGAAAGTTGCGTAAAATTTAGGCTCTACCATAAAACACTTGAATTTTTGAGTTCATTAATAGAAGTCAACAAAACATGACTGCCGGGATGGCCAAAGTATTAAATTCATTATTATTACTATTTTTTTATTATAAGGAAATGTAAATAACCATTTGGGAATAGATTTTTCCTTATTAATATTTTAAAATAATATGTAAATAAAAAAAATGCCTAGAATTATAATAAAATCTCTATGAAATTTATTAATACATTGTAATATAGAAAAAAATGTAGTCTTAAAAAATAAAAAATTATACACATCTGATTTCATTTGAAGATATCACAACTTCACCGCAATTATCGGAACTATTAATGATTGAATTTAATATGAGGCTATTTTAAAACAATGGTCGCTAAACTTATTTTTTTTCCCTTCAAGAATTTCTTGAAATTTTATGAAACCACTCTCTTTGACTTTTTATGTAATTGTAATAGAACAAACAAACAAAAAAAAACAAACAAACAAAAAAGGACGCTTATGTATATTTATATTTTTTTAATTTTTTACATTTTTCTTCCGGAAGTTGTGTAGTCAAAAAGCACAAAATCAAATCACATATTTGTACTGGAAAGTTGAAAATACAAATATTTGGCACTTGAACGAATTTTCTACAACTTTCTATCAGCTTTTTAAGCTTGGCACACGGAATGGACGACGACGAAATATCTGAAAGAGAGAATATACAACAAAAGAAAGAATATTTCTTGATAAAAGAAGACAATATATCAACAGCCGGCTAAAAAATTTTGACTTCAGAAAAATATTTTGTCTACATCCCTACAAATTTTCAATTACATTTATATATTATGTTGCTTGGAGGGTTTTCTTTACTTGAATTTATTTTTATATTATTTTTATTTATTTATTTATTCTATATACCTATTTCGTTAATATATTAATCTGATTATAGTTATTTATCAAACTCTTTTATAAAACAAAATGTTAAAGACAAATTGAACAGTGATGTTGAAAGCAGCCCATGCATAGTGAAAAAATATATCTAATAAAATAGATTTATTGAACAGACATTTTTTCCCACTCAAAAATCAACGTTTCGGTGGATATTCCCTCCTTCTTTAGGGCTTAAAAGGAAGGAAGAAGGAGAGAAAATCCTCCGAAATGTTGATTTTTGATTGAGAAAAATGACTGTTCAATAAATCTATTTTATTGGAAATAATTTTTTCACTATGCATGGGCTGCCTACGGCGGTAAATTTTCGACGGATACCTAATTTCGACTTTGATGCTTTTATGAATTTTTTTTTTTTTATTCTTCTGTCCCTGGCTTTTTATGAATTTTTATTTACACGTAAACTTTATTTCTCACGGATGTTTGCACGCGCACGTGTGCACATGTGCTCATTGACCACCCGCGTTGAGTGTGCGATACGTTGATTTAAATTAAAATTCTATGATTCTCTCTACTATAACTTATGGTATATTTCCGAATGTAGATATAGCTTTAAGAAATTTTCAAGACCATGGCAATTACTAATGCGTCTTCCGAAAGTTCTATTTCATGTCTCAAAAGAATAAAAAATTATTTAAGAACAACAATCTAAGGGTCACACTTGATCTAAAACTGCTTTTATTTTCGCAAAATAATTTTTACTTTTCTCAGAAAAAAAAATTTACTTTTCAATTTTTTATCATCTTTAAATTTTTAAATTGCCACCGGAGATAATTATACATAATGAACTTTGTTTTAGTAAATTAAATTATCAACATGTTTCTTCGTTATAATTTTTTTATATGTAGAATTTCGAGGACGTTAGAGCAATATTTATCCAACTTTCCACGTAAATTTCCGCATTACTGCATAATCCTTTAAGGACTTTTATTAAAAAAGACTTAATTTACAACAGAAAAGTTAATATGAGAGAAAAGTCTAAAATCAATAGTTTATGAGTTAAAATATATTCCAATTATGTAGTAAATGGACTTTATGAATCAATAAAAAATAATGTGTCTCTGATCTCGACACAACCTCTCGATAGAACAGACCAAAATTATTATAAATGAGAATCTTGAGGTTCATAGTAACTTTTTAATAAAAGAAAATAGCATTTTGATTAAGAATTTTGAGTTTAAAAGAAATTGTATGAAAAGATTCAATTTGTTCTCTCTTGGAGCGAATCAACTAGAAATGGCAAAAGGTTTTATTTTTTTTTTCTTTAGAAATTTATTCAAATCTATTGAAATTTCATATCTCTGTGTTATTTTGATTTATCTTTTATATCAAATAATTATTATTAGAAAATTTGAATTTTAAAGGGTAGTTTATTTGAAGTCCAATTTGAAAAATCTCTAATAACTTCGTTGAAATTTTTTTTTAAATATGAAATTAATAGATATTATAAAACAGTTAATTATTAGTAATGTAATTCAATTTTGAACCAAATCGGTTAAGTACTTTTTGAGAAAATCGTCAAAACCTCGAAAACCGTCTATGAAAGTCCATTTTATAAATATTTTAAAATTAACCTCCATGTCACAAGTCAATTTTTCGTTTCATATGACTTTTTTAACTTATTTCAAAGGCATCTAGTGCTTTCAAAAAACATCGATTTTTAGACGGTTCAGATGGTTTTTAACCATTTTCTCAAAAAGTACTTATTTAATTTTGTTCCAAATTGAATTAAATTATCAATAATTAATTGTTTTATAATAAATTTTAATTTTATATTTTTTTTCTAAATTTCAACAGAGTTATTAGCGTTTTTTCAAATTGGACTTCAAATAATCTACACTTTAAAATGAAAATTTCCTAATAATAATCATTTGATATAAAATATATATCAAAATAACACAGAGATATGAAATTTCAATAGATATGAATAAATATCTAGTGAGAAAAAAAATAAAACCTTTTACCCCTTTCTAGTTGATTTCTCTCGGAGAGAAGAAATTGAATCTTTTCATACAATTTCTTTTAAAATCAAAATTCTTAATCAAAATGCTATTTTCTTTTATTAAAAAGTTACTATGAACCTCAAGATAGATTAAATCGATAAAATAAGATCGATTTCTTTCTCATTTATAATAATTTTCGTCTATTTTATCAAGAGGCTGGGTCGCAAGTCACTCGTCATCACCGAGTCATTTGTTACAGTTTTCTAGTTTTTCACCATTTTCTTAAAAACTGATCAATCAATTTCGTTCAAAATTGAATATAATTAGTAATAATCGATTCTTTTATAATATTTATAAATTTCATATTTTTAGTGTTTTTTCAAATTAGACTACAAATAAACTACGCTTTGAAATGCAAATATTCTAATAAAAACTATTTGATATAAAATATAAAAGAAAATATTTCATATACCTATATGAAATTTCAATAGATTTCATTGAAAATATGATGAGCAAAAATTAAATCCTTTTAGCATTTCTCGTAGGCTAAAGAGGCAATTGATTCGATTGTTATTTATATATGCTGCAGTAAAAACCTATTTTTTAGTAAGAACGCGTTCTTACTAGTTAAAACGCGTTTCACTGAAAACCTTTATGGGAACTAGAGTTTATTGATGTTGGTTGAGTTTTGTTCAAAGGTCTAGAATCTTCATTTTTGAACTTCCGTCTCATTTTAGGTGTTTATTTTCAAAAAATTTTAAACGGAAATATCAAGAATTAGAAGCAAAGTTGTAGAGGATGTAATTTTTGACATTTTCATTTAAAAATTTTTGAAAATAAACACCCATAATGAGACGGAAGGTCAAAAATGAAGATTCTAGACCTTTGACCCAAACTCAACCAACATCAGTAAAATATGAGTAAGATACGAGGTAGGTTTCACAAAAGAAATAAAGCAAAATTGAGTTTTGAATTCGATATATTTCAGGGGTTAGCCCATCATCTTTTCAATCAAAGTTTTCTTGAACTCCTGATGATGGGCTAACCCCGAAATAATCGAATTCAAAACTCAATTTTGTTTTATTTCTTTTTTGTGAAACCTACCTCGTATCTTACTCAAGTTTTATTATTATATTAAAATGTTTCACCTAGAACCAACACCTAACTCCTTAAAATTTATTTAACATCAGTAAACTCTAGTAGCCACAAAGGTATTCAGTGAAACGTGTTTTAAATAGTAAGAACGCGTTGTTACTAAAAACGGATTCTTACTTCTACAAATACATGTATATTTAATGTTTTTACGTAGGGGCCTGAAATAAAGATTTTAGGACCCAAAAGAATTTAAATCCACCCCTGAGAATAGGCGGCAAAATATTTCATCCTACCGGCGGCAAAATCGTAAATCCGCCACTGCCTGCCTTCCATCATTTCTCAATTGAAATTTCTACCAGCCCATTTAAAGAAAATTTCTTCTAATATATTTAAAGACAAATTTTATTTTATCTAAAAAGTATTTTAATACATTTCTAAAAAGTATTTTAATACTTTTCTAAAAAGAATTTTAATACTTTTCTAAAAAGTATTTTAATACTTTTTCTAAAAGTATTTTAATACTTTTTCTAAAAAGTATTTTAATACTTTTCTAAAAAGTATTTTAATACTTTTCTAAAAGTATTTTAATACTTTTCTAAAAAGTATTTTAATACTTTTCTAAAAAGTATTTTAATACTTTTCTAAAAAGTATTTTAATACTTTTCTCAAAAGTATTTTATACTTTTCTAAAAAAGTATTTTAATACTTTTCTAAAAAGTATTTTAATACTTTTCTAAAAAGTATTTTAATACTTTTCTAAAAAGTATTTTAATACTTTTCTAAAAAGTATTTTAATACTTTTCTAAAAGTATTTTAATACTTTTTTATTAAAATAATCAATTATTCTGGATGAACAAGTTATTTATTTTAAAACAAGAACAGTTCAAAGAAAAGTTGTCCTAACAGATCAAGATGTATATCTCGAGCATCTTCTCCAAGAGGTTGCTCTCTATTTTGCGAGGTTCTCCTTGAGTTCACTCCCTTGCTCCAGCTCCAGCTGGAGAGAGGTCGTATCCCGAGGGTGTCGTAATAGCTCTTCGTGTTTCCCTCGACTCGAGCCTGTTATTGTGAATGCCATTCAATCACTTCCCGTCGCTTCTCTCTTTTAATCGCACTTATTTACACACCGAGGAACAAAGTGGAAATGGATCAGCCCGATTATTACTTAATCTCTTTAAAATCTCTTGGCCTATATTTTTAGTATTTTCCTAGTCTTCTTTTTTTGATTTCTTACATGCTTTTATTTAACTTGCTTTGTCTCTGGAGGGGGGGGAGCAAATTTAGACCTATTTATATCAAGCAGAAATTGAAATTTTACTCATATTTACACGCATTTTTTATGTTAATAAAAGATTTCATCATTTCCAAAATGTAAAATAGAAAACTATAGGTACCTTAAAATTTAAAAAATACCTTTGATGTAAACATTAATAAAAGATCTCATCGCTTATAAGTAGAGACCGGATTTATATGCAGTAATGGGAATTAAACTTGCGAGGTAAAATAGGTTTCCCACTATGCTTCTGTTAGAGCGCATCTTTGTCACCGACCACATTTCGGCACGCTCACGCCATAAGTTTGTTGATATTTCCTAAAATTATATTGGTGGTTTGGCGTGCCGCGCAAAAAGTTGCAAAGGGCCGCAGGTTGCCTACCCTTGATTTAGACACTTATTTGCGATGTCAATATAATAGTTAATCAATTTCAGGAATTAATTGCAGAAAGCGTGTAATTCTTTTCTTCAATGCTATTTTATTATTTTATTACAAATATTTTTCTAATTGGATATTTTAGTAATATAAGTATTTCAATCATTGGAAGTGAATATTTCTTTACTCTTCTTATACATTATATGAGTATGTTTTTACTCCAAATACGGGTCTTTCTAGAATAACAAAAATTAATGATAATGTCTATTCAGCTAAAACTTGTGTGAACTTGTCTTTAACATCGGTGTAGCTTTTTAGACGTTCAAGAGGATTCATCTATCCATGGCCTTTTTCGAAAATATCGTAGCTTCGCAATTTATACTTTGATTCCATATTCGAACCAAATAATCGATTTCAACTTATTTTTCTTAGTCCGTTGTAGCTAATGTCATTAAAATTAAATATAAAATTTATGCCTATTATAAAGATTGGAAAAATAAACAATAATAATTTCAAAACGCGCTCTCCTATAATAATAAAGAATAAAATTAATGAAATTAACTATTAATAATATATACAAGTGCTGGCAGGTATGTAAGAAGGAAAATGAAAAAGAAGAACATTATAGTTAGAACTTTGAAACATTTAGAAAGTAAAAATGTTTTTTATAGTTTAAATTATGATAAAAATAATAAACTTTTAAAACGACTAATATAAATAAATTAAAAAATATACATATCGTCGCTGATCTTACAAAATCTCGTAAGTCCGATTTTTGGTCAAATACGTATTATATGTTTATACCGACCAACTTTCCACGGCACTGTCTATTAAAACCTTATTATTCTATTCCAATTTAATTTCGCGCTACGGACAAATAATAAATATTGCATTGTATAATATTTATATGTATTGTTGTTTAAAATGGTTTTTCTTGTTTTCTGGCAAACAATGAATTTAGGAATTAAGAGGTTTTGTAAGATCAGCGACAATATATCTTATATAACGAATATTATATAGAATTTGTGTTCATGTACATACATATAACTGTTTTTGAAAAGGAGAAATAGACTAAAAATGATATATTTTCTCTCAGCTAGCTCCCTTTTCCCTGAAGAATGAGGGAATATCCTTCGAAACTTTGATTTCAAAAGCTCTAAAGAGAAAAACTTATTTTAATGGAAATATTATTTTTATTTATTCATGAACTGCTGGGTAATAGTTTTCTTAGAATTGCTGCTGTCGGCTGGCGTTTACAAACGATATTATTTAAAATTATTGCCAGAAATCTAGGCCGAGGATTAAATGTTTTCAGAAGTCGGTAAAGTTGTAAAAATAATTGTTTAAATTTTAATTATTAATTCACACACAGCTAGTTCCCCTTTTCCTTCTTTTTTGGCCTCGTGCGCTATATAATTCTTCATTGACCAATTGACTCTTTGAACACTAAAGAAGGAGGAAAGATCCTCCGAAACGTCAGTTTTCAAAGCTGCAAAGAGAAAATTTAAATCAAGAACGATTCTTAGTTAAAAAGCTGGGAAAATTCGGCACTCAAGTACGATTAGATATTAATAAACTACACATTTGTTTCTAGTTTAAGCTTTCTCACTCAAATCTTTTGGGCATTTAGGTATGTAAAGTTCAAAATTCCAAAAAAATTTGTCACCAGAACGAACTTTCTATGACTTTCTGTTCTTATGTTATCGTAATCATTTGAATCCAGAAAGACATACTTTACAGACAGAAAAAAATCATATTTGAAAATTATAAAGTTTCAATTTTCAAAAGTTCAATTGAAAGTTTTTGCCGAGAGTAGCAGAATTTTTATAAATTGAAGGGGACAATAAAAAAAACATACATTAATTGCTGTGAATCAATTGTAATAGACTGATGAAGAAGGGAAAGCTCTGGAAACTATAGTCTCGTTATAAATAAATTAAAAATTTATAATTCCAGCAGAAGACACACTCTTTTATTGTCTCCTTCAATTTAAAAAGTTCGCTAACAAAATTCTAAATCCTAAAAATTTGCATACAAAGCCATTAAGCAGTTTGCACTTTTTGCTCCAATTTTTGATAAGAATGTTCAAATTGTTCTCGATAAAATAAAAAGTAAGTTTTAGTTGAAATTTATTGTAGATAATAATACTACTACTTAATGTAATCATTTGTTTGTAGAGAGCAGAAAATCTTTTCAGTTTATTAAAAAAGAATTATTAAAGAGATGATTTACAATGTGATTGCAGCAAATGAAGGTATAAAAGCAAGCAAGGGCCAAGTTGGGCCAACGTTTTCTTCGGATTGCTGGCGTCGGCTGGCTGGCTGGCGTTCCCAAACGATTTATGGACGATGCCGCATTCGCACCCAGTTAAGTTACCCCCCTTGCCCGGTTTTCCCTTCTTTTTTGGCCTCGTGTGCTATATAATCCGACAATACTTGCCACTGACGCTTTCGTTCGCTTCTTGTCGGCTTCTGCAGATGCCGTGGTTTTGCATGCAAACTCTTCCGAGGAAACATCTCCAAATCTTGCTAGCCATTCTATTTTTCTTGTAGCACGAATAAATCTATGTCAAGGCGGTTGATAATATAATCAAGACATACATACCACTGTGATGAATGATTTTTTATATATTTATTAAAATAATTCCAAATGATATCGTTTTTATTTATTACTTTACCTTACAGGGTATGGTCAAGTATTGTAATCGGGCATGAAAAAAGTGTTTTTTTTCCTTCTTTTTTCAAAATATCTCAAAAACGGCTGAAACTATTTTGATTAAAATAATTAAGCGAAACCATGGCACTTCACTCTACAAAAAAGCCCTAATAAGTGAACATCGAAAAAATTATAAATATTTTTCGAGATAATAATTGTTTTGTCAAAATGTCTCTTAGTTATAGTTATTTAGTCTGTCTGTCTGGTTGGCCGTTAGTCTGTGCGTTACCAAATTTTTGTGGACTAGCTAGCTCAAAAACTAGTTTGAATATCGAAACCAAATTTCACACGTAGTTTTGGTCCATTGAGATTAAGAGCTGATTAGATTTTGGTGCATATTGACCCAAAATTAAGGGGGGTGGAGGGGAAGTTAAAAATTAAAAATCTAGGACATTTGAGCAAACTCAACCAAATTTTGTATACATAATCAGTGGGACCCCAGAAGTTTAAAATTGCAAAAACTAACAGCCCAAAATTGTGGGGGAGGGGTTAAAAATGAAAGTGTAGGGTCAAAAATGTTTTAGTAATCAGCTATTCAAATAACGTGCAAAAAAAATTAAACAAGGGCAATTGCTAAATCAGCTGTACAGTCACCTTAAAGCTTTTCAAAACAAAATTCGCTTGTGGGAAACACAGATGAGAAGTGAAAACTGTTTTCATTTTTTAACATTATCCAGTCACGAAAACATTGAATACAGTTGCTATGCTGAAAAACTGAAACTACTGTCAGTCAGAGCAATTCACTGATCGGTTTTACAATTTTAAGAATATGGATAGCACTTTCAATATTTTTGCAAATTCTTGTAAGTGTAATGTGGAATATGCTCCGCTTCACCTACAAATGGATTTGATCGAGCTTCAAGAAGACTCATATTTGAAGTCTAGATTTGATGATGTGGAACTAAGCGAATTTTACAGAACACACCTTTCCGAAGAAAAGTATCCAAGTTTTTGAACGAAAAATAATTTGTACATTCGGAAGCACGTATAAATGTGAGCAGCTTTTTTCAATCATGAAAATTAGTAAAAATAAACATCGTACTAGGCTTACAGATGTTAATTTAGAAAACACTGCGCCTATATACCATACTAGTGATATTGACCCCACTATTGATCATCTTGTTTCTCAGCTTCAAACTCAAATCATTAATTTTCATTTGATTTTTCCATCTTTTTTTCGTTAATTTGCTTTTTATGTTTGAATATTCTAAGTATTGGCAGTGGTCGGCTGCATTGCTGCCGTCGACGTTAAATAATCTGATCGTTTATTTTACCGCCCAATGTGTAAGTCGCAATACCATCCTATGCGCCTCTACTGGCACGGCGGCATCGGTAAAAAATCCGATCGGTAAAAAACGCCAAGTGTGTTCCAGGCCTTAGGGTTTCGCTCACTCAGGAGGCTTCGGTTTCGGCTTCGGCCATCTTCGTCCAAAAAACACCTTCGGCTTCGGCCAAAACTTTGGCCCGTTTTGGCCGAAGCTGAAGGTTTATTTGTTACTCTAATTTCGCACTAGTCGAGAAAAACTAAGACTGATTGATCTGATTGTGATTGTTAAATTACTTTTAATTAAGTAAATAAATGTTATAATTCACATTATTTCGAAATGTTATAATTTTTGACAAGTTGCAAGGTAATTTTAATAATCTTTAGAAGTTTTTTTTTATGATAATGATGAGAGAAGGAGTTACACCAAAAAAGGTGCAACCCCTAAAGGCCTGGGTTGGCCCCTCCATCGTGAAAAGAAGAAGAAAGAATTTTATGGGTTGGGCGAGGGTCGAAGGTATCTGTGGATACGGGTCTTAAAGAGCTGAAGGTTACAAGTCGCGGGAAAGGTGGTGGCAGTGAGCGAGTTCCAGTCTCTGGAGGTCAAAGGGATAAAAGAGTTGGCGAAAGCGCTTGTTCGACTTTTATCCAATTTGACAGCGAAGGGGTGCTGAGCGTTAGAAAACCGCGTGTTGTGTAGGGTGCTGTCATCTGCGTAACAATGTACCGGATTGGAGGGCAAGTTTAGAAGGTCGTTGATATAGATAAGAAAAAGCGTAGGGGAGATAACCGATCCCTGAGGAACTCCAGCGTTGGTGTGGAAGGGGGAAGATGATATTCCATCGTTGTTTATATACAGTCAACATAAACCTTTAATTATATCAGAATTTATATAAGGCAATTTTATCGAAGATCTTAGTAGATTATTATGTATATATTAAATGTCAGAAGGTTTCGCCCCCTCAGGAGTCTCTCGGGTTAGGCCGAGGGGTGAACCGCGATTGGAATCAGGTGCAGGAGTCTTTGGAATTATGTGGAATTATTTTGGAATTCATTAGATAATGTCCCTTCATCTATTGTCTTCTTCTTGAAAATGAAAGTGGATGTATGAAAGTAGGTGTACACGATATTAGGTCGTGGTTCACCCCTTAGGTTAGGCTAACTGTCCGGATAGCAAGTTAGCGCTCGGGTTCGATTACTGACATATAATATATACATAATAAACTACTAAGATCTTTGATAAAATTGACCTTATATAAATTCTCATATAATTAAAAAACAGGTATGAAACTCGGAAGTTGTTCTTTTTTTGAAAAAATTTTCCATCCACTTCAAAAAAGATAAAACACTCAAATTTTCATATTAAATAAACCTTTAATTAAAAAGTTTTATTCACTTTTAGCCAATCGTGAAATGAATTCCTTAAGGTTTTTAAGCCTTGCGCTTCGGCATCGGCTTCGGCCGAAGGTTGTGGCGATAGACGATTAATCTGACTGACTTTGGCCAAAAATCTTCGTTTGGTCGGACATTACTGACTAGTAATCGGGTATGAATTTGTAGAACATGCTCTGAGTTGCTGGCTGCATCGCCAGGAGCTGTTTTATCTATATAAATTATACATATTATTTACAATTCAGTTATATAGAATAATTGAAATTTTTATTATAAAAAATTTATATGTTAAAAGCAGATTTACTTTATTGAGTTTTAAATTGAATATATATTATATACATAATATATATACATGTATAAAATCAATTTCTCATTAGTGTAATTCAATAACGACGGCTACGTGATAATATTGTTATCTGATTCATTTTATTTTTCTCTATTTTCACTTGACCAAATACATAATTCCCGACTGTAATGGAAACTGATAAAATTATTCAAACATCATATAATGGATTTTGGATATGATATGATATATTAATTAAATCGATAATAAAACAATTATTAATCATCCATGTCATTTAATTTATATATAAATCTTTAATTATATTGACAAAAATTGAAAGTAATTTTTATTAAATAATAATAAGAGAGAGTGTTATTATAATATGTATGCATATGCATATGTAGAGACAGACATAATTTCTAATTATAGATTATTCAGCTATGTTAAAAGATAACGAAAAATCTCCCAAATATGTGTGAATATAACCACTGACGTAATGTTTTGAACTCTACCTATAATATTTAAGTATCCATTGCTATTTTTTATTACGTTCCATACGATTCTAAATATTTTAAAAAATTGAGTGGATTTTGATGAGGCAATGTTCAAAAAAGAGAAATAATTACAAATATCTCTTTTTTACATGCTTTATATTGAATGTATCTATCTATGTGACTTTTGTTCTGTTAAATTCCACAAACATTTATATATAAAAATAATTAAGACTAAAAAGTAAGAAAATAAATTATATTTTAACACTAAACCTACCACGACCGGTCAAAAGACCGTTTTTAAATTTTGTTTAAAATTTTCTTAACACCACGTTATTATACCGCCATTGACTTTTCCTAAATATACTTACAATTGTTTTTTTTAATATTTACCACTTTTCCGATTATTTGATTTTTGAGAAAAATATGTATTCCGTTTTAACTACCAGGACCGGTCATTTGACCGGCTCAACGATTTATATGTTTTTATAATAGAATACTCTCGAAAACTCAATTCTGAAATTATAAAATAGTTACAAATAAAAGATAATACGAAAGAAAAATTAAAATGTATTTATTTCGGTCTCTTTCATCGGCTTATCTACTATGATTGAAATCTAGAAATGATTGCAGAGCCGACTTCAGTATAATCTTGTAACTTGAACAAAAAGTTGCGGCCTATTATATTTCATAAATTTAGTGTTATAAATTACTCTTTCAACGAACCACGTTTTTTTGGTTTTTATTTTATTATTTGTGTGCCTATATCAGCCTAAATAATTATTATCTTCATTTTATATTAAGAGATATAGGTAATTTCAAAGACCGGTCGTTTGACCGGTCACGGTAGGAATAGTTATACATGCAATGCTGGTTGGTTTAGTGTTAAAAAAACTAAAAAATACTCTTTTAAAAGTGGAAAATAATGTAATAAACATAAAGTCAAAAATTGTGGGGCACATTGTCGAAATTATTATAATCAAAAGTCCATGTTACTGTGCCCCACAGTTTTTGATTAAGTATTACATTATTTTGTACTTTTTAGAAGCGTGTTTTTTAATTCTTTTAAAATATATATTTTTTTAATCTTGGACTGCCTCATCAAAATCCACTCAATTCACTTATCAGCCCGTCTCCAAAAAATACTTCAATCTTATTTTAAACAATTTTCTAGCGAACCCTCTTCAATTTATTTAATGAAATGTAAACAATACTATATATTATTTAGTTGTTACAGTTTTTTCTATACGATATTTTATTACTTATAATTTTCAAGCTTATTTTAGTATTTTTTTTTAATTTTGAGCTGAATTTTTTATTCGTAAAATTAACCATATCTATGTCTTAAATATTTAAAAGTGATCACGTTCAAAATATTGTCAGTAAGGGAAGAAGTAAGTAACTTTGATAGTAAGTACCTAAGTAATTTAGAAATTACTAGTCTTAGTTTCAACGTGCTAGAAGTCGAAATCACAAAATATCAGTGTTTCTCAACCTTTTGTAGAGCAAGGAACCCTAGAGCACATATATATATTTCTGAGGAACCCTCTAGCATTAAAATATGAGATATTAATTTTTTGTCAACATACCAACATCATGCTACTTTATAGCTTCCAAATATAACATACCGCCGCCGATGACGGTGTTGCCAGATTTTGAAAATTTGCTAGATTTTGGGGAAAAAGCATGCATTTTAAATTACAATACCTAACATTTTTATTTTCATGAATAATATTATTATTAAATATTTTTGGTAATGTCATTGGGATCGGGCAGATTTTTTTTTATATATTCAATGTATACTCACAAATAAAATATTCTCATCTATTTGAAAAGCAATAATTATTTCAAACGTCATTAATAACAAAATAATAATAAAACAATTTAAATGATAAGATTGGAGTAATTTTTGCAGACGGACTGATAAGAGAAATTGAGTGGATATTGATGAGGCAGTCCAAAGAATAGAAGATAAAACTCTGAAGAAGGAGGGAATAGCCTCCGAAACGTCGGTTTACGAATAAAAGGATAATATAAATTATCTTCATTTCTTAGGACTGATTCATCAATATTCACTCAATTTAAATGATGTTTTCATTTTGTTACTAATGTAACGTAATTGTTGTATTATAAGAAAGTTAAGGAAATTTAGAACAACAAAAATGGTATCACTAAGACAATAATTATTGATGTTCACCGCATTCTTAAATATCAATTGTTTTATTTGACTATATGGTAATACTTAGACTTTAAATTTAATATTTTTTTTTCTTTACATGACAAATTTTTTGAAGGGTGATACTACTAACTACTTACCATTTTTGTTTTTGTATTTTTTCTTTTATTGACCTCTAGTCGCGGGGAACCCCAAACCTGGCTTTGTGGAACCCTGGTGTTCCGCGGAACCCAGATCGAGAATCACTGCAATATATTATTGGTTCAATTTAATATTTAACCCCTTGTGGTCCTCGTGAATTCTCCGTTCCTCTGAAGTTGAGAGAATGTCAGTGCCTACCACCTTCATTTGCGAATCAACTATCATAGAAAATGAATAGAGCTCATACTACTTATCTCCCTACTTTTCTGCTTTTTAATCCTGCTTTCTTACTTATTATCCTTCTCCTGAAACTACCCTTGCTATTCTACTGGACCACTTATCTCTCAAAACTGACTCTGCTTCTCTCATCTGTTCTCACGAGTTTGCTACTTCTACCGAAAGTGACCTTGTGCGATTCCAAGCCTACTCGACACCATAGGCTTGAGTAGTTCAAAAGTATATTTACTCGTATATTATTATTCTTTATCCCTTTCAATAATAGCGATATTGTTATTTTATAGGAATAAAAGGTTCGTTTATTCAGTGTTTTCACCCTAGCCCGGTTCACCTTCATTTCTACCCCTTCTATCCGGCCCATCCCTTATCATATCATTCTACAATCCACTCATTATCAACCCATATAAATTCTTTTTGGAATTTAAACAATTATTATATTTTATTATCCGAAAGAAATCTTTATTTTAATGACTCTTTTCAATTTTAAGCTTCATTATTTATTTGAAAAACTAACCTATATCCTAAATATCACACAATCAACAGGCTAAAAATACTGTAAGCATTGTGAATTTTTAGTATAAATTTTGATAATTATTGAAAAATGATGAATTTTTATCTGTACACAGATAGATAGATCCAGGAATATTACTCTTGTTTTTATTCAGAAATGACTGAAATAATAAGATAAAAACAATATTGTTCAAATGCCCACCACGCCTTCTTTTACAGGCCATCATTCGAAGATCAAAATTTTCGATGACTTTCTGCAATAATAGCTGGTCTATGGTCTCAATTTCAGCTTCAATGTTGCGTTTAAGGTCTTGAATTGTTCATGGAGAAATAACATAGACTTTATCTTTCAACTAGCTCCAAAGAAAATAATCTAACGGAGTCAAATCGCAGGATCTTCGAGGCCAATTCACTTCAGAGTTTTTGAAATTATTCGATCACCAAATTTCGATTAATGCGAATGTTTCATGGCTTGTGTGTGATGTTGCACCATCTTGCTGAAACCAGAGCTCTTTCGGATTCAATTCATTCAATTTCGTTCACAAAAATTCAGCTAACATGACACGATAACGTTCAGAATTCACTGTAACGGCCTCTTCACGGTCATTTTCATTTTCGACCACCTGACCATAAGCTACAGTTTCAGTTCTTGCATTGATTTAATTTTATAAGGATGTAAAGTGGGTCACAAAATTCATGCAATATTTAAATTTTGCGCCATTTGTGCGGTATATAAATGTATTTTTTATAGACCGCCCTTTTCGTGATAAGTTTGGAATAACAAAATGCGTTGTTGCGTCGTTAAGGAAGCTATAACTATAAATGGCATAGACTCGACATTTCATATGTCCACAAAAAAACAGAAGAAAATGATCATTATGTGTAATTAATTGATATTTGAAAAACTCCGCAACAGATGGACCACCCTTTATCTACTAAGAAACTTACATCATTACTATTACTATAATATTATAATACTAGCTGCAAGGCCCGCCTTCGGCAGCCCTCTTGCTAGCCGGGATGCATGCCCCCTGGGCCCCCAACCCACGAACCCAACCCTCACACCCCACTACTACCCACCACAACCGCCGAAACACACCCAGCACCCCCGCCCTCCTCACAATGCACCCGTGACCAACCCCCGCCACCACCCCACACTCTACTACGCCTCTGGACCCTCACATGAACCCCCACTCCACCCTGCACCACCACCCCCGCACCCCAGGTAACCCGGACCCTACCCCGTGCCCACCACACCACACCAATACGCCTCTGGACCCTCACCTGAACCCCCCCCCCCCCACGCGCTACGCCCCCTGGACTCCACCCCGCACCACCCCTTTCACCACCACCCTACTCCGTCTTACTCACTCAACCCACCTTCATTCCACCCCCGGAACCTCATACCACCCCCGAACCCCATACCCTAACCCACCCCCGCTACCCAGTTTTTGCATTTCTAGCCTTCTAGTGACCCAAAGATTATCTATACAAAATTTGATTGAGTTTGGTCCAAGAGCAAGAATTTTCATTTTTTGACCTTCCCTCCCATTTCGGGTGGTTAGTTTTTGCATTTCTAGCTCTATAGAGGCCCACAGATTATGTATACAAAATTTGGTTGAGTTTTCTCCAAGAGCAAGAATTTACATTTTTTCACCCTTCCACTTTTTGGGTGGTTTTTGGGGGGAATTTTTTTAGATCAAAGCTGTCAGAAATCACACCCCCTACAATTTTGCTTATAATAAAATTTGCCGTAGGGTTAATAGTTTAGGTGTTATTTGGCAATTTTCATTCGTGCCTCCTCCCCAAACCCCCTTTTGGGGTCAAAATATCAAAACGTTATATAGATATAAACATAAGTTAGAAGACATCTGTTCCAAATACGAAATTTCATAATAATTCCTTCAGTCGTTTTTACCTTGAATCGTGAGCAACTTTTTGCGGAAACCACGGAAACATACATACAGACATATAGGAATTTTGTTGTGGGTGTTTTTGTTCATAACTTTGCTTGAAACGTGTGCAACCAAAATTTGGCGTTATTTGGACCAATGTACAGACAAAAACTTAATTTTATATGTATAGATTACTATAGGAAAGGATTTATTTTAAACTATAATATAATACTAGAAGACGAAATCATTTCAATAGATAGATTCCCTTTCCGTTGGAAGAACTCGATACATTGAGTCTGTTTGCCGAAACCATTGATTCAATCAGGTTTCTTTGAATAACGCACGTGCTTTTATTATTCAAGTGTGAGACGTGCTTTTTTTCCTTGTTTTTTTTTTTTTTTTTTTTTTTTTTTATCTCGAATTGCGCCTCCTTCTGTCTGGATGTACCATTCGCCAGGCAGAAAGCCACGTCCCTCGAGTGAATTAGGCAAAATGGGTGGCGAGGCGGGCAGTGATTCATCCCTCTGGCTCTCTTTCCCAATGGAAAAAGTCAGCCAACCACCCCATCACGCAAATTTGTTTCTACTTTGATTCCCTTCTCCCTTTACCTTTCTCACCCTCTCTTCTTTTTCTTCATTCGATTCAGTTTATTGGCAAACTTGAGAGCCGGTTAAATGATCTTCATGCAATTTAAATTTTTTTTTCAAGCGTGAAATAAATAGAACCGAGCAATGTTTAATTTTAAATTAATGAAAATAAGAAAACTGTTAAATCAATAAATAAATGAATTTTTCCAATAAATTTGTTAAATAAATATTCTATATATTTATATTTATTATTATTATTATTATTATAAGCACACAGTTAAAATTTTTTGTAAATTTACTAAATGTTTACAATACGAATAGATAGGAAATTGACAAGATTGGGTAGGTATAGTAAAGGTATAGTAAAAAAAAAACAAAAAAAAAACTAAATTAAATTGGTAAAATCACATTAACTCATTCCAAAAATACAAAAATAAATTGTAACTTTAATTTTTTCTTGTTTTGATTAGATACATAGGTATTAGTAAAAAATATTTGAAAGTTTATATTAGGAAAAATAAGGACAGGTTTTTATGTGTGACTTTTTTATTTATCCACCAACGTTTCGTCGACTTTGCCGACTTCTTCAGTGCTTCTACAATTATAAGAACATTCTTGATATGAATTTACAAAAGTACAATGTATTAATAGTTTACCTACCAAATAGTCATGTCACACATTCGTCTAAATTTTCTTATTATATCCAAACTCTTTATTGTCCAGATCATTATTTTAATTTCTAATTTAATTTCCGAACGTTGAAAATTTATTAGGATTCTATCTGCCTGACTCTTGCAAGGATGGCTGCCCAGTTGCAGAGAAAAACGTTTTTTTAAATTATGAGTTATGTGTACCGGAACCACTTCATGTCTCTTTGCATTGTATCAAGAACGATCTTCGATTTTTAAATTAAATTAGAAATTAAAATAACGATCTGGACAATAAAGAGTTTGGATATAATAAGAAAATTTAGACGAATGTCTGACATGACTATTTGGTAAGTAAACTATTAGGTAATACCTACATGTTCGTTTTGGAATGTTCTAATTGTACTTTTGTAAATTCTAATAAAGAATGTTCTTATAATTGTAGAAGCCTCGAAGAAGTCGACAAAGTCGACGAAACGTTGGTGAATAAATAAAAAAGTCACAAGTAAAAAATATGTTGTAAGATTACAATGCTGGAAATTTACTAAAAAGTATTGAGGCCGGACTTTTGTATAGTAAAATTAGATAAGAAATTTTCAACAGGGTAACAGAGTGGTTCTCAAACTTTTCCGAGTCGCGGCGCCTTTTTTCAATTAAAAGTTTTCCAAGGGGCCCTATTATATATTATTTATTTTGGCCACACAGGAGGGGGCCTCCTCTTACTAAAGATTTAAGTAATTGACAAATTGGGTCTACACAATTTGTGATAAAATTTACATTTCTCTCCCTCTCTATTTACAGTAGTAACTAGCATTGTTAAAATTTTGTACATATTTCAAATCAATAAGGGGGTCGGGTTAGGCTAGGGGTGAGGAGGAGTAGGGTGGGAGTGCAGGGGGTGGTGCGGGCGGAGTCCAGGGGGCGTAGCGGGGTGGAGTCCAGGGAAAGGCGGGGGTGGAGGTCACGGGGTGGGGTCCGGGGTGGATGTGGTGCGGGGGTGATGGTGCAGGGTTGGTGGAGTGGGGGTTCAGATGAGGGTTCTGGGGTGTAGTGGGGTGGTACGGGGGGTGCAAGGTGGGGGGTACGGGATTGAGTGTGGGGGAGGGGGCTGGGCACGGGTGCATGGTGCGGGGGTGGGGGTGCTGGGTGGGTTTCGGGGGGCGTAGTGGGTGGGAGTTGGGTGTAAGGGTGGGGTTCGTGGGTTGGGGTCCGAGGTGGATGGGGTTCGGGATGGCGTGTTGGGGTGGTGGTGTGGTGGCGGGGATTGGGCACGGGTTTTTGGTGCGGGGGGTGTGGTGGGTGGGAGTGGGTTGTGAGGGTGGGGTCCGTGGGTTGAGGGTCCAGAGGGCGTGCCTTGCATCTAGTATTCAATAGAATATAAATGTGAAAGTAATAAACGAATATACCTAAATAAGTCAATCAAACTCTGGTGATCCTCCCACTGACTACGGCCTTGGCCCTGTATGTTTTATTGTTGTTTAAAAAATGAACTTTCTAATATTTCGAGCTAAACTTGCAAATGTCTATCTATCAAGTTGGTTATTTTGTTTTATTTTGTTTTCTAGTTGAAATGTTAAAATTCTAAATGACAGTTAAAAATGGTTTTGTTTAATTTTCCCTACACAAAGGAAGATGCAATTTCATATAAAATAACTCTATATTTTGCTGCATGTTTTATTCGAGGCGAGCGTCTAACCAAGCAAGCAAACGCTGATCTAAGCGAATTTTTTCTATTCTATTTTTCTCTTCCGCTTTTCTTGATATTAAACGACCCTTGGCAACGGAGAATCGCTAACTTACTATCTATTGGCTTTTTATGATAAGATGAACAGTTGATCGTCTTCGGAGAGAATAGGCAAATGGGCAAAGAAATTTTACAGACAAATTATGAATATGGCAAAACGAGGCTAGAAATTGTTTTCCAATGCAAGAGCACCATAGAGATGTTTATCGCTAGTTAAATTCATCAATGGTCCATTGTTATTGTTATGTGACTGTTTCATATTTCTAATAAATTATGAAAACATTTATTTCCATTATTATTTCTTATTCCAAAAAAAAATCGTTAAAATCATAAAAAGCTTTTCCCTCTCATATTAGTATAAAATGTTTTCTTTTCATTTAATTTTTACAAAATTATTAAACATTTTGTTAAAATACAATTCCATATTGATTTTATATCGATGAATTATTTGTTGTATTTATGTTCAAATCTTTATTTCTACATCCGTTATTAAATGATATTTTTTCCCTTCTGTAGGTATGTCACTCTGGATTCTGATACCCATGTTAATTCAACAACAGAAGGTTTAAAATCTGTTCTAAATATTTGTATTTGCTAAACAAAGAATTGATTAGATTGGGCTTTCTAGCTTCAAAAAAAGAAAAAATATCGAATCTATATATATATATTAATTCTGATGTTGATAAATTTCAAAATAATTGTTAATGATGCATTTCTGATTTACAGACAGTGCCGTAACGAAGGTGTGAAGCGCCTGTGGCAAGGCTGGTGCACACGAGGCTTTTTCTGCTACTTGCTCCTACCTTGTTCAGTCAGGCTGATTTTTCACCTGTTGGGTTCACACGGAACTTTTTCAGAAAATTTTTAAGTTAGCCGGCTAAGTTGAGCGCGCATGCTTTGAGCCAAACAGCTGGTCTATCATCTTTCAGTTTCAGCTCAGATGCAAACAAAAATGGCTGACAATAATATTATTACAGAAATTATCAATCGCAGACGATTTTGGAAGGCATATTCTCTTTATTCATTGAAGTAAAGAGTTGGACAGTGAGAAACAAATTATCAGCTGTTCTGTGATATCAGCCAATGCTTGGCCAATGATTGGCCAATGCCCTTGTCACCCACGCCACGTGACGAAATAATGCTTTCCGATTGGCTGGCCACTGCCACCTTCAAGTAGCTAAACTTTTTTTTTAGAACATGCCCTATCGTTTGAATCAAGCTAGCATGCTAGTTTCGGCAGATATTTGCAGTCGCCTCCTCTTGGAAAGCAATGGCAACCTACCAAGAGTATATTGCCTAGTAACCTCTCCAAACTAGCCGTTCGGAACCGGTGTTAAAAAGTAGGTCCGTATATCTGTATAAAAAACAACTAAACACACTCAGCACAGGTACATATGTGGAGAGGAGCCAAAACGTCAGGGAGACCTGATATGGCACTTAAAGAAGAAGAGTACAACCAATTCTGCCATATTAAAGTGCAATTGATGCTAATCAAGATAAATGTAAATCTCAGAATCTGAATCTGATTCGGGATTGATTTGACATCAAAGTCTATAAGTAATGACTGTTAAGAACCATAAATTTATATGTATAATATAATAAAATTAAATAATAAATTTGAATGACAAATTAAAAATCTTTATTAAAATATGTATAAATATTTATTTTTCTAGTACATTTGTTTTTAGATAAAGTAATTGTGTATAATAAAACTTTAAGGTAACAATTTATTCTAAGGTTCTACAATAGGTTCATTATCTAAGTGTAGGGAGTGAGGGTTAACAGTTAATTCATCACCAACTTCCTTTAACATCTGGGGATTTATAATGAGCAAGATTGGTTTGAATCCTGGCAGATTCATCTGCGGTGTCAAAATATTAGATTTGTAGACGATACAGCTACTTTACTAGCTGGCTCTCAAGTGGTTATTATTGATTAAAGCTGCTACAGTGAGGCAGTCTACTGTACAAGATATTGCATTTTCTTGTGGACCAAAGAGTCTTTAAGTCAAGTTGAATCTGAGCTAGGGCTTGTTTGTCTTCTTCAGATGAAACTGACAGATATCCTTGACTGACAGTTAAATTAGTTTGACATGTGTATACGTCCACTAAAACTTAGAGAAAAATGGCTGCAATCTAACAGTGATTTTAACTCTAAGTAACTGGAGTGTCGGATATGTTTTATTATAATTTAGTGTTTTACAAATATTTCGTTGAAATAGATACGCATTTGGACTTCAAATTTAAATTTAATTCTAATCTTTAAATTTAAATTGAAAGTAATGGAAGGCAGCCCAGAGGTAGTGAGGAAAGAAAAATTAACACATATAAAATAAGGTGTAATTAAGAAAAGAAGGAAAAAAAAATTTTTTGTCTTTCTATGCCTTTTGTTACAAATGAAGAAAGTTTTTGAACACTACTGTGGAGAGAAGAAGGAAACATTTTATTTGTTTCATTCATTGACCCTTTGAAACCCTGAAGAAGGAGGGAAAAATCCTCCGAAACGTCGGTTTGAAAGGAAAGTAGGAAGGATTCCAATAAATTACACCTTATTTTATATGTGTTAATTTTTTCTTTCCTCACTACCTCTGGGCTGCCTTCCATTACTTTCAATTAAAATTTCTACCAGTCCGTCTCTCTCCAGAGAAAATTTCGTTGCAAAAAAAACTTTAATTTTTAGATTTGTAAATAAAAATAAATATTTTTTCTTATTTGAATTTGTTAACCATTCTTAACAAAATATGTCAACAAAATCTCAGTATATATCTAGTATAATATATGTATCTATTATTTATTGTCTTAGTGTTTTGATAATGTATTGAGGGGAAAATGAAAATCCCTTTTTTTTACTTTATCCAATGCGAAGCATAGGTAAAGTATTGTAATCGGTCTCGCAGCAAGTGTGACTTTAAAGGGTCCTCAGGTAAAGACTACGGAATCCATGGTCTCAATTAAAGTAAAAAATTGTAGTATTCATTTAGATTGAATTTTAGCACGTGACAGTTTTGCTAAAAATTACATGGGTTCTCATCCAGAGGCCAAAAAGTGCGATTTTTTCAGGAAGTGCGTGCGGATGGATGGATGTTATCGTTTTTTTCGTCCACGATTTTTCCCACACCTTTGAACCTATTGAAATGAAATTGAAAACCTTTCATTATTTTAGCAAAATGAAGCGCTGATTAGTTTTTGGTACATATCGGCCCACAAACATTAGTACTTTATTTCAATACTTATTTAGTTTTGTCTAAATATTTTGAAAATTACTAAACCAGTTTTGATGAAATTTAATATTGTAATTAAGTACCATGAAGACCACCAAAAAGGTCATATAAAGATTTTTGGAAAATTATATTTTAAAGTACTTTACCCTAGTATAAAGTTTAGCAAAGATCCGTTGCAGTTTATTTGCTTATGTGTTTGAAAAATGTCTGAAACGTGAAGAAAAATAATTTCCCATCTTGAATTTTCTCCTATACCTATGTGTAATGTGTATCTGTCTGGATTCCGATAATCACGATAACTCAAGAACGGAAAATAGTAGAAAATTCGTACTTGTTTGTATTTCTAATGCACAGACGACTCTTTCATTTTTTGAGTGATTTTGTTGAGATTTTAAGACCATGTTATAATATAGGCATAAATAAACAATTTATAATTAAGTTGATTATTTGGGGGGCCGGGTAGGCTAGGGGTTAAGCATGTCAGCTTGCTAACGACTCGATGCATCCGACTAAAACCTGACCCCCCCGGGGGGGGGGGGGGGGGATATAGACAAATTTAATAAAAAATAATTATATTTATAAGATTGGATCTGAGAATTTTATTTATATTAATTAATTTATTTATTTTTCGAGGATCTTAATTCTCTTTTAGAATAGGTGTGAATGTATATGTCGAAACGTCCTTTGATATAACAATAAAATAAAATAAATGAAAAAAAATATAACTGTGTTAGTATATTTTTTGCAAACAAAGAAAATCAACACCTAATCTAAAAGAGAATTAAGATCCTCGAAAAATAAATTAATTAATTAATTAAAAAAAATTCTCGAATCCAATCTTATAAATATAATTATTTTTTATTAAATTTGACTCTATATCCCCCCCCCCGGGGGGGGGGGTCAGGTTTTAGTCGGATGCATCGAGTCGTTAGCAAGCTGACATGCTAAAATAAATAAATAAATTAAAAAATAATTAGTATCTTAAATTGGCTTATGGCTAAGAAAGGCCGAAAAGCCAAAAAAAGTTGATTATTTATTGCTAGAGGCGGCTCTAACCTAAGAGCATTAGGAATCTTGACAAACTTTTTAATTTTTCCTCTACTTAGTACCTACTTTATAGTCAAATTATCAAAATTCTAGGTTTCAAAATTATTAGTTCTTCGATTAGCCAATAAGTGGATGCATATACAGGGTGGGTGCGGTCACTTCCTTATTTTAAAAAATCATACTATAACACAAAAAGTATTGGCAGTATCTATTTAATTCTTTTTTCTGTATACAAGAGTACATTTAAAGTTTTATTTCATTAGGTTTTAAAAACGACATCTCGAAGGTGGCCATCTGTCCTCATCAGTACGCTGAGATAGCCGAATTTTGAAATTTCTGTCCACTTTTTCGATTGAGGACTTTTGTCTACCCAAACTCGAAGCAATAGATGTGGAGGATGTGTGGTTCGTTTTTAAAACGTATAGTTCAGTATAATTACAGCTTTGAAATTTTTCACAAAATAATAATAATAATACTGATTGGAAATAAAACGATACGAAAAAGTGACACAAAATGTAGGAACTTGTGAAAATAAAAATTAGAATTGAATTGTAATACTTGAACTAAATAATAAAATGTTTTTATAGATGTAAAATAAATGACGTTAATAAAAAAGCCTTTGTGGGCCAAAGAGGGTGCTGTTAAGTTTTGGAAACTCGTTCATTGATTTTTAATGGATTATATAAGTTGAAATCAAAGCTTTATCGAAGTTTTAAAGTTCCAAGACGAGTTTGACAATCAGTTGAGCATGTTTCCCAGGGGAATATTGCTATCCTCTTTTTTCTTTCCTTTGATAAATTATTTTCAAAAGTATTTTACGTAAAGAATATGCGAAAAACTATTTCAAATAATTTCGCCGTGAAAAAAAAAATAATAACAATAAAAGGATTTGATAAAGTTGATATTTTATTTTTCAAAGTTAAAGCTATATTGATTGTCTGGATGGTAAAGCAGGTCTCTAATTAAGCGGACGGTGAAAATTGAATTTCAAATTTCCTCGGCTCAGTTCTCAACGTCTGGATTAAGAAAATTTAATTTTATTCGTAAAGTTTTGTGCAGCTTAAGTTGGTAGGCCGCCTGGGAAACGGGCGTGCGGCATTGCCTCTTTAAGAACGATAAAGTTAAGTATCCAACTGGCGGTGTTTATTCCTAATTGTCTTAATGAAAAGAGGGCGGCGAAGATAGCGCCGGTAGAAGAAGAAAAAGACCAACGTGAAGTCTGCCACAGGGCGGATGTCGACGTCGCCAACGCAATTACTGCCGAGCAATCTGACAACAGAGCACCAGCAAGTAAATGCCACCACGCTAATTTACACATCCCGAAGGTACAGAACAAAGAAAGACAGACAACAACCCTGACAAGAATTTCCAGAGGCAGCTGATGAATTGGATGATTTTATTAAATTCAACCACTTTCTCTTTGAATGGCATTTAAATTAACAATAAAAGTCAGCTGAAATAAAAAAAACCAAAACATGAGACAGAAACAGAATTAGATTTTTCCTTTTGTCTAATGAAACAATGCATAACTAAGCTTTTTAAATTCATTTGGTGATCGTTAATTTTATAAAGAAAAGTATAGAATAATAAATTACTATAATCATTATAAAATTTACAGAAGAAATACATCAAAGGGTCCTTTTTTCTTTTTGTAAATATAAAATAAAGATCGTCGCTGATCTTATAAAACCTCGTAAGTCCGATTTTTGGTCAAATAACATTTTGGAATGTGCGTAGTGTAATATTCATCGACTATCTTGAGAAGGGAAATACCATCAACAGTGAATATTATATAGCGTTATTGGAGCGTTTGAAGACCGAAATTGCAAAGAAACGGCCCCATTTGAAGAAGAAAAAAGTGCTGTTTCATCAAGACAACGCACCGTGTCACAAGTCAATCAAAACAATGGCAAAACTACATGAATTGAACTTTGAATTGCTCCTACATCCACCGTATTCGCCAGATTTGGCTCTCAGCGACTACTGGCTCTTCGCAGACCTCCAAGAAATGCTCGACGGTAAGAAATTTCGCACGAATGAACAGGTTATCGCTGAAACTGAGGCCTATTGTGAGGCAAAAGATAAATCATTGTACTAAAGTGGTATCGAAATGTTAGAGCGGCGCTGGAATGATTGCGTTGATCTTGATAGAGATTACGTTGATGAATAAATCTAATTTTGAATAAAAAAAACGTGTTTTCTTTGTTAGGCCCAGGACTTTTCAGCCCATGTGGTACGTATTATACGTTTATACCGACCAACTTTTCACGGCGCTTCTGTCTATTGAAACCTTTTTATTCTATTGCAATTTAATTTCGCGCTACGGAAAATAATAAATATTTCATTGTATTTCTATGTATTGTTGTTTAAAATGTTCTTTTTTGTTTTCTGGCAAACAATGAATTTAGGACGAAGTTTTGTAAGATCGGCGACGATATATAGATCTAGAAACTTCATTTTTGACCTCCACCTCATTTCGGGTTTTTATTTTCAAAAAATTTTAAACGAAAATGTCAAAAATTACATCCTCTACAACTTTGCTTATAATTTTTGACATTTTCGTTTAAAAAATTTTGAAATTAAACACCTAAAATGAGGCGCAAGGTCAAAAGTGGAGATTCTATCAAATTTCAATAATATAGCTTAAATAAATTCTGAGATATAGACCTGAGAAAATATCATATTTTGGCACTCACTCACTGACATGTCATCAAAACCTATAGGGTACTTCTAATCATCTTGAAATTTCGCATGCTAGTAGAGTTCGGGACACAAACAAAGGAAAAATTCAAAAAATCCAACTTTCTACATTCCAACCCCTAAAATAAAGGGATGAATATTGTAGGATAAATTTGCATCTAATTTATATGAAATGACTCTATAGGACGATAAAATTTGGCATAATGGCAGAGCTTGGGGTAGTAATAAAGGAAAAATCAAAAAACCTAAACTTTCTTTCTTTCAACCCCTAAAATGACAAGGCTAGGGTAAATTATCATTTTTAAATATATAATGGCCCTAGATTCCTAAAATATGGCAATTTTGTAAGATTTAGGGAATCAATAAAGGGTATAATTAATCATGAAAACTTTACTACCGTTAACCTCTAAAATTAAGGGGTGAATTTTGTCGAGTAAATTAAGCTCCTCTTAAAAATAATAATAATAATAAATTAAAATAAAAGCTATATATTAGCTTACAAAAAGAAGATAAATCCTACCCTAATCATTCTGTGAAAAAACATACCAAGTTCGAAAAAGTAGAGAAATCTAGAGTGCAGCCTCCTGGCTTTACAACGAATTTCCCATCTAGTGATTTTTATTGTAAGTGAATGAAAAAGTACTCTGAAAGTGTTCAATCAGCTTAAATGTAAAAAAAAAAAAAAAAAAACAATACTACAACTAGATACGAAAAGAAAACATCCATTTAATGACCCAACAACAAAATGTACGTATTTATTTATGCTAATAACCTTAATTAAAAATAGTTTTAACTGTTTATAAGGAGTTTGGTGTTAGTACTTGGTGAAACATTTTTAAAATTATTGGATAAAAAAATACTTGGTAGGTTTCACATTAAGATATAAAAAATAAAACGAATTTATATTTGGAGGTTTTGTCACCCGAAATATATATATTGAGATTAAAGATTCTCCAAAAATAAATTCGTTTTATTTTTTTATATCTTAATGTGAAACCTCCCAAGTATTTTTTATCCAATAATAATAGTATTAACTATCAAAATGATTAGTTTTTTATGTTTTATTTTAGTGATATTCAAGAACAAAAGCTTTTAAGGTAGTTATATTATCAAATGCGTTTTCTTAGGATTTTTTTGAAATTTACAGATTAGTATTTAAATAATTCTTCATCGATTGGTGGCAAAACAAAATGTATGAACAATCTAGTACCGGAGATAATAAATTCCAAAGATAGAGTTTTTCAGAGTCTTGTACATTGCACTATTCGGGTTATCGGAAAGTTTACATACATATATAATTATAATTGAGAAACTCTTCTTACCATTGATATAAAAACTTAAACAATTACTAATAAATTTTTTAATAAAATTTTAATTAATAATTACAACAGTTTCTGAGATAATAATGAATAAATAATGAAAAATTTATAATTAAAAGTTTACACTAAAAACAAGCTGGAAACAACGCATTTATTTAACCTAAAAAGTGTACTAAACTTTAGTACACTTTTTTGACGATTTTTCATTTCAGCCATTGTCGCAACAGCTTTCAATCGTTTATTAAGAACTTTTTGTTTTATAAATCTCCCTTTATAATATACTTTATCTGGCATTTCTATGATAAAATATATACAAGCTCGGAAAGTGTTGCCTGATTTGTCAAATAAGCACTGGATTGGCTAGTAGTGGTACATAAAAGAGCAAAAAGTTTTGTGCTTATGAATATGAATCCTTATTGTCTGTACTATATACTCTAGCATTAACTTTTTGCTACTATTGTCGCGATACAACTACCCTGATAAGTTTGAATTAGTTTCCGAAGACGGATTGGTAAATTATTATTACAGGATTTTGATGAGGCAGTTCAGATTCAAATAAGAGAAATTTTATCCAACAAGATGTCATTTATTGTAAAAGCTTTTTCTCTCTTTATTGTTTTCAAAAGCTGACATTTTTGGAGTTTTTCCCCTTTTCAAAACCCTGAAGAAGGGAAAACCTCAGAAACGTTGACTTTTTAAAATAATGAAGAGAGAAAAAGGCGTTTTATAATAAATGACATCTTGTTGGATTTAATTGCTCTTATTTGAATCTGGACTGCCTCATCCAAATCCTGTAATAATGTTTTAATATTTAACGCCTAATGATGCAACCCTCAATTCAGAGCTTTCGATTCGAATGCATAACCTAGTACAGGCGAGGCTCTATCTTTCTAATCTCCCCCTACCCTCTTTTTGATCACTATCAATTTCACAAGGTAAATAGCTAGTGATTATTAGTCAAATCACATACACAAAACCATATTTCGAGTCTTTTTAAAATAACAGACAAATATCTATGGCTATTTCTTTCAGTGTTATTTTTAACCGACTTCAAAAAAAGGAAGAGGTTCTCAATTCCGCGGTTTTTTTTTTTTTTTTTTTTTTTTTGTATCTATGTTACTCGATTTTTTCTCCAATTGTAAACCGATTTTGATGATTTTTTTTGCATTGGGTTCAGTATAGTTCCCGATTGGTACCATCCCATGTAGCAAAAGAATAATCTATAAATATTCTGATAATATCTTTTTTTTTTTTTAATGCAATCGAATGCAAGAAGGGGTGCACCAGTAAAGAAGCAGCCCCTATGGATCTCGAAAGGCCCTTGAATTACCGAAGAGAAGGAAAATTTGATTAAGTGAGGTTTTTTTTTTAATGTTAGTTTATTCAGCAATAATATTTATATACATATGTGTTTTTATTAGATCCTCTAACATTTTAGGATCTAGCATTAATGTATTCCACTTAACCCACATTGCCTAGGCTGATATCCGGGGTTATTACATTTTTTTTTAATTTTTTATTTTTTTTTCATATACAATATTATTTTAGAATTTTATTTTACAAAGGGAAAAATATTAAGTAAGTATTTGGAATACTTTTGGCAAGGAAAAAGCTGAAAACCTAGCCGAATATTAAGTGAGGGGGTGGAGACGTAGGTGTTTATGCACTCGGGTTTTGAAGGTTTGAAGGTTATAAGTGGTGGGAAAGATGCAGGCTGGGAGAGAGTTCCAGTTCCTTGAAGTCATGGGGATATACGTATTGGCGAATGAAATGGTCCCGCACTTTTCTAATTTGACCGCGAAAGAGTGTTGGGAGTCGGCAAAACGCGTGCTACGCACAAAGCATGCTTGGGGGGGGATTATTAATTTTATCTCATCAGAGCACCTGCTGTGATAGTATCTATAGTAAAGGGAAAGGGCAGAGACATTTCTTCGATAAGCCAGATGGACATTAGAATATCCTGTGAATAATCTTTCAATCTTAGTAGATATTCTGGAAATTTTCTTAGAACTAAAATATTTCTCTAGGACATTTAATTCAATTTACTAGAATATTCTTAGTTGAACATTCTTAGATTATCCTCCAAAGAATATTCACTGAATATTTGTGGTGCAAATATTCTAATAATTTTCTGAGGATAATTGGATATTTACTTTTAATTTATTTGGTTCTGAGGATAATTGGATATTTACTTTTAATTTATTTGGTTCTGAGGATAATTGGATATTTACTTTTAATTTATTTGGTTCTGAGGATAATTGGATATTTACTTTTAATTTATTTGGTGTATATTCGTAGAATCTCTTGTGCTACCTGGGATATTAATTTGGTCAAGTTCTGATAATAGGATCAATGACAAAACAGCGGAAATCTCCAATTAATATGAGCAAATAATCGAAATTATAATAAAAAATCTTTTATAAAAAAACAATCTTAAAATGTTCATTTAAATCCCGCTAGTCTCACTATTGTCAACATAATCATATATGTTTAATTGTTTATTAAATAAATATTGGGGTGGGAGGAGAGAGAAGAGGAGAGAGACCCAATCGATTTGATTGGGGAATAATGGAATTAAAATAATTATCGGAAAAGAGGTTTTTTTATCTAATTAGATTTTTCCTCTTATTAAAAATAAGGACTAAAGATAAATAAGGACACTCGATGGTGGAGAAACACTCTCCGGAATCGAAGCTAAAATACATGGTATACATTAATTAATGTAAAATAATTGGTTTAATAAAATTTATAAATTTATAAATAAATATTATAAATGAAATTCCTAATCATTATAATATTATATTGGAAGGAAGGGGGGTCGGTAGGCTAGGCGGTAGCGTGACAGCGAGCTAACCAGGGGACCCGGGTTCGAATCCGACTCGAGGCAGCCAGCTAAAATCTGACCCCCGGGGGTAGAGACAAATTTTAAAAAAAAATATAGCTAGTATCGTAATTGGGCTTATGGCTAGAAAGGCCGAAAAGCCAAAAAAAAAAAAAAAAAAAAAAAAAAAAAAAAAAAATATTGGAAGGAAAATTTATTTTCTGAAAAAATTACAACTGAGTAGATCGTCTTCCTAAATTTTGAAGTTTTTCATTTTGTAGCTTATACGATAATTTATAACAATTTACCAATTTTTCTTTACTTTTTTATAGAAGTTTCAATGGTTCACCTTCCATGATCAAAATTATGAAAATAAATATATAAATAATAAGACGGATAAGTTAGAGTCGGACCACCGTATGTCGAGAGTTCCGTACCCGTTTATAAGTCTTAAAATACTTGAAATATCGAATTCCTGTTTATTTATGTTGATTTCATATTTAATTAGCTGTTTTCATACTTAACTCAAGGTTTAAATAATTAACCACGGTTCAAACACTTAACCACTGTTGAAATACTTAACCACGTTTCAAATACTCAACCACGGTTCAAATACTTAACCGCTGTTCAAATACTTAACTACGGTTCAAACAATTAACCTCGGTTCAAATAATTAACCACTGTTCAAACAATTACCCACGGTTCAAACACTTGACCACGGTTCAAATACTAAATGTGTTTTAAGCATTATATCAGAAGGGGAAAAAGGGGGTGGGGTCAAAAATGAAAATTCTATCCGTAATGATGCTTGATGCTATTTTTTTGCATGTTGTAAAAATACACTTTGGGTGGTCTGGTTCCACGTCCCACCACTCAAATGGTCTGAGGTGAATATATTATGTTTATAATTGACTATAAATTATAATTTTTATAATTACATTGTGGTTCAAAAATATTTTTTAACACATATGTATTTTTTACCGCCCTCATACCATGCGCAGTACCTGGTCCACCTGCTTAGACCAGCCAGACTGGCCATTCCTTGTACAACTATCATAGAAGGTAATATTACGCATTATTTCTAGTTGGGTCAAATCCGTACTCAAAAATGTGTCACCAGCTCTTGGACTATTAAAATGTGGTAGATCTTTATGCCCCACCCTGTATAAGATACTCGTATATCGTATAAATCATATTTACTAACAAATCAAGAATAGATTTTTACTGAATTAAATATTTATTTAAATAGGCTTGCCATACTGTCTTGATTTGAAGTAATGCTTTCGGCGTCCCGGATGGTTATTTGAAAAAAACTAAAAAGTTCAGAATATAAACAAAATCTAAAAGATCATTGTTTCGTGTCATTGTTGTCCCATGTTTCGCGACCCCAAAATTCAGTAACGCGACCCGATATTTTAAGAAGCATTGCCTTATATCAAAGAATTCAGAAATGCTTAAACCAGGGATGTCCAACCTGCGGTCAAGCACAACAATCAATGCGGCCCGACATAAAATTAAAAATTTCCTTAAAACATTGAGATTTTTATGTTACTGGAAAAGATAGATATCTGATACAATTTGACCTGATATACATTTTTTTCTAAAATAAGACGAAATTAGAAAATCTCTCCAAAAAGTTTTCGAAGAATAATAGGCAGATTTTCAATTTTGAATGTGAAAAAATATATAGAGATTTCCTAAAAAATAATCACAATTTTGGCATATTTTGAACCATTTTTATTATTAGATTTAAATATTTTAACTAAAAACTTTTTGATTGAATGCTGCTGAATGAATGATTCTTCAATCAGATATTGAACTGAAAGAAATATTTAATAATGTCTCTTTATTAAAATTTCATAAATATTATCTACCCAGAAACAAATATTCCTCCTGGGTTCACAATAATTATTCACTTTTAGAAATATGAATTTACATATACCTATCTAAAGCTATTTTCGAGAATAAAATTCGCTAAAAGCAAAATTATAAGCTCAACTACCAGGTGACAAAAATAACCAAGTTTAGAATAAGTAAAAATTATTTTTCATCTAATATTTCCATTTTTTAAATATTTATTATTTCAGTAATTAAAAATAATTAATCTAGAAAAATGACTAAAAAGTTCGCTGATAGAATGATTTCTCTTTCTTTATAGCAGCTAGACAAGGATTCCAAATAAAAGGCCAGAAGTTAATTTCTTAATTTCTATTAGTCTAGGAATGGACTTTTGACTATTGCACATGGACTTATTGGATACTCATTATTATACCATATATAGAGAGAACATTCAATTAATTCAAGAATTTGGAAATGTTAAGAAATAATTAAACTCGATATATTTCTAAAAGACTTCAAATTGCTAATAGAAGTAGATAAATGATTTAAAAACAAAATCCTGAAGGAAAAGAACTCAAAGATTATAATGTTATGGTATTTTTGCTTTTTTTGTCTTGGTGGATTTCATGATTCTACATTATTAGCTATATTTTTTGATTAATAAATATCAATGGAATTAGTAAATTTTATATGCGCCCTGAGGCATTTGTTTTTCCTTCAAATGTGGCCCGTGTAAGCCATAACTATAAATACAGGTTCTGTAAAAAAGGATTGTAAAGACTAATATTATCACTCTTTAATCCTTCAAGCCCCAAATCTATTAGGCATCTATTCAAGTTAATTTTTTTGTAATTACTTAATTTTCTATAATAATTATTAACATTTTTTTGACTTTTCGGGCTATCTAGCCATAAGCTAATTTACGATACTACTTTTTTTTTTAATTTGTCTTTACCACGAGGTCAGATTTTAGCCGGATGCCTCGAGTTGGATTCGAACCCGGGTCCACTTGATTAGCAGGCTGGCACGCTAACATCTGGCCTAACCCGCCCCCAATTATTAACCTTCAAGAAAATTATAATATATTCTTTCATTATTAGATACCTACGTCTTGTTGCCACATTGTATCATAGGTACTATGCATTTCGGCCGCCCTTGAATTAATGAATATTTTTAAATATGTTTCTTAGAAAATTAAATTAGTTTCATGTTAATCTACACTCTAAGCTAATTAAATTTAAACATAAATATTAAACAAGATAATTATATCATTTTAAACTTGGGCGTAAGAATAATATAATATTATTCTCAAACTTTCTTCATCTTTTGAATTATTTTTAAGTAGCTTTTACTTTGCATATAAATGTTTACTTGAAAGAGTATAAACCGAAAAAGAATTTTAAAAAGGAATCAAGTTTCTGGATTATGGTTATTATAGATTTTAAACCTTGCTTTAATAAAATATTACTTTATATATATAAAAAAAAAATTGTATCATAGAAGCTTGAATTTTTTAATTTAACTTTCATCCATTATTAAATATTTCATATAGATGAAAAAAGTGTTTAGCGCCACTGGATTGATTTCTTTTTCCACTTTCTTTTAAGAACTATTCCTAATACGCTAATGCCCATTAGGGTTTTTCATTAAATACGTACATAACATGGGAGAATAGCATAGCGTTACCATGGGGGACAAAGGGGGACGAGTCAATTTAATTTTTATTCTTTTAACAACTATAATTTTATATTGTACTTTTTTGTTGAAAAATTACAGTGGTGTAGTTACAAATTCAGTGCACTGGAGCAAGTAAAATATTTATACCTTCATTGATTTTATTTATTTATTTAATTAATTAACAGACAGTGAGTAAAATGTTGCAGTTTTGTACCAAGTTTCAACTTCCTGTCTCCTAGGGTCGGGTTAGGCTAGGGGTAGCGTGCCAGCCTCATAACCAAGTGGACTCGGGTTCGAATCCGACTCAAGGCATCCGGCTAGAATCTGACCCCGAAGTAGAGACAAATTTTAAAATAATAAGTAGTATCGTAAATTGGATTATGGCTAGAAAGGCCGAAAAGCCAAAAAAAAACTTCCTGTCTCGAACTGTTGGTAGATGAAAATTAACAAATCACCAAAATTTGCAGGAAGTCTTGAAAAAATAATTTAGAAATGGCATTATTAAAAATCTTCTCGGGAGAGAAATGGCGAAATTAGTTTTGAACATTTAGGTAGTTGAGAAATCATGTTTTTAGAGATTTAAAGTGTATAAAATAAAATTATAACAAATAAAAACAATTCTCTTATAAAAATAATTTGAAAACGTTTATTAAAAATTCAAACGTTTCGGAAGAAATTTTCCCTTTATCAAGGGAATTTGAAAAAAAATAGTTGCTTTTAGAAGGAAATATAAAGCAACCCTAGTAGAATAATGTTTCAAACTATATACATAGTAACTATATATATAGTGCTTATATAGAATTCGAGAATCTATATAGCCTATATATAGTTACTATATACCATAATTTGGAACATTGTGCTACTAGGGAACTATATACAAAAGTTTTATATTTACTTTTTAACCGACTTCAAAAAAGGAAGTGTTTCTCAATTCGACTGATTTTTTTTTTTGTGTCTATGTTACCTCATAACTCCGCCAATTGTGAACCGATTTTGATGATTTTTTTGCATTGGATTTAGTCTAGCTTCCGATTGGTCCCGTTTTTTTTCATTGGTATTGGACCTTGTTTGATATGTTTGTTCAGGCATAACTTCTTTGCTTATGAACCGATTTTAATTATTCTTTTTTTATTGGAAAGAGGGTAGCTTAGGGGTAGTACTATATTAATTTGGTCAAGTTCTGAAGATATGATCAATGACGAAATAACGTAAATCTCCAATTCTTATGACCAAATAATCGAAATTATAATAATTAAAATCTTTTCTAAAAAAAATCTTAAAACATTCATTTAAAACCCGAAAACGTTTCGAGAGAATTTCTATATTTATGAATTGAATTTTATTATCATTTTCTGATTCATTCGCCCGACGCTTTCTCTTACGAGATGCATGCAAGGTATTATTTTAAGTAACTATTAATAACATCACTAAAAAGAGAAAAATAAAAATAATTTTTATAAAAAAATAAAACCGAATTCAAAAAAATTAAATGCAACAAATAAAATAATGAGAACTCAAAATTCAAATAAAATACACTAAAAGGTATAAAATAATTATCTTATTTAGTTACAAATAAACATGAAATTACTTTTTGAAGTAGGTGCCAAACATATACATTTTATGAATCGCACTCGACGGATCTTACGTTTGGCGGGTACGCTCGTTTAGGGCCGGTTGTATGTCGCAAAGTAAATGCTTTTTACCACTAACCAAGGGTAGATGGTAAATGGAGGGACTGGGATGGCCAATCAGATGACAGGAACTGAAAGTTCTGATTGGCCATCCCAGTCCCTCCATTTACCATCTACCCTTGGTTAGTGGTAAAAAGCATTTACTTTGCGACATACAACCGGCCCTTATAGATATAGTTTGTTTGACACCGACTTCAAAAAGTAATTTAATGTTAATATTTCGTCGTTTAGTTGTAACTAAATAAGATAATTATTTTATACCTTTTAGTGTATTTTATTTTATTTTTAAGTTGTTATTATTTTATTTGTTGCATTTAATTTTTTTGAAGTCGGTTTTATTTTTTTTTTATAAAAATTATTAAATCTATTTTTTTCCAAATACCATTGATTAAGGAAGAATCTCTTACGAAACGTTTGGATTTTTAATAAACGTTTTGATATTGTTTTTATATATATTCTATTTAAAAAAAAAAAAAACATTCAATAAATTGTTTCAAAATAATTAAAATAAAATGGATATTTTCTAAATTCAGAATTTGTCAAGTTAAGTGCATACTAAAATATTTAGGTATTTAATTAGACACTAATAATTTTATTTATCTAAAAAATATATTTTTATTTTTTATTATTTTATGTATATTTTATAGAAAATTTGACAAATGGAAAAATATTTTATAAAGATGTTTTTATAAATTTTTATTTCTCTTGTTCTAATTTTGCGCCGTCATATGCCTAGAGCAAAGTGCTCCACAGTACCTACCACACTGGTAAATGCCAAAATAGTTAAGCTAAATGATGGCTAATTATTTTGATTATTTATGCCCATCGATTAAATTATTAAAGTTGTTATAGGGAAACAAGCACTATATTTTGGTGGTCGGGTTAGGGTAGGTGGTAGCCTGTCAGCCTGCTAACCAAGTGGACCCGTATTCGAATCTGACTCGAGGCATCCGGCTAAAATCTGACCCCGGGGTAGAGACAAATTAAAAAAAAAAATAGTATCGTAAATTGGTTTATGGCTTGAAAGGCCAAAAAGCCAAAAAAGGCTATATTTTTATGCAGATAATTTATATTTTATTGCCAACGTTTCGTCAACTTTGTTGACTTCTTCAGGACTCAAATAGTTAACTTCCTTGCATATTTGTCATTTTTATAATTATTCTTTCTTAGTATACATATCAAGGCAAGTCAACATCAATCTTTGCCTTGATTATCTGATTGATGTTGACTTGCCTTGATATGTTTACTAAGAAAGGATAATTATAAAAAGGACAAATATTCAAGGAAGTTAACTATTTGAGCCCTGCAGAAGTCAGCAACGTTGACGAAACGTTGGCAATAAAATATAAATTATCTGCATAAAAAATATAGTCTTTTTTTGGGTTTTCGGCCTTTCTAGCTATAAACCAATTTACGATACTAGCTTGGGTTCTACAAAAGTGTGACAAACTGTGACAAGGGACCAGGGGGAACGGAAATGCTTGGATTTCGGGGGAGTAGCCTTTGCAGCAACAGTGCTTGGCACAAGCCAAAGACATTGGTGTTGTTGCTGAGCTATAATTATCGATAACAGCGACATGTGCTATGTAAACTAAGGGTTGAACCCAAAATCCCGACATGTGAAAATTCATAGACGTTATTTTAATATTTACAAATATATTAGTATATTTAACATGATAACCTAATTAATCAAAAAAGTACATAATTGAAATATCAAAATAAAAAATAAATAAAATAAATTTTAATCAAATTAATCACAAAAATAAGAGCTTCAAGAGCTTCACTACTAATAAAATAAATTTTATTCAACTTTTTAATACTTATTCAAAAAATATATACCAGTATAGTACCAAAACTAAATATTTAAATACTAACAAGTTTCTGAAAAAAATTAGTTGTGATTATAGTAAAATGATAGTTAAATTATGTACTTTTTGTGTTAATTAGGTTAGTCTTGTCAAAAATACGCATACTATATATATGTATTTTTGTAAATATTAAAAGGTTAATAGAATATTAAAATAACGAATTAATTTTCACAAGTCGTGATTTCGGGTGTCGGGATTTTGGCTGTCGGGATTTTGGTTGTCGTGATTTCGGCTTTACGGGATTTTGGCTTTACGGGATTTTGGCTTTACGGGATTTTGGCTTTACGGGATTTTGGCTGTCGGGATTTTGGCTGTCGGGATTTTGGCTGTCGTGATTTTGGCTGTCGTGATTTTGGCTGTCGGGACTTTGGCGGCTAGTATTTTGGGGTGTCTGGTGTAAGATATACTTTTTTAATTCGTTTATTTTTTAATATTTTATTTTATATTTTTTTTTTTTTTTTTTTTAATATTTTTAATATTTTCGATTATCTGTTATTATCTATCTGTTCACTCTTTTATAATATAATAAAAATCAAGGAGTGGGTCATTAAAAAGCCTTCGTGGATCAGTGTCTGAATTGAGGGTCATAGGTTCGCAACCACTGTTCTACGCGATCGGGTGCACTCACCTACAACAACTGTTAGCTATGCGGGCGCATTATTAAATTAATTATGAAAAACTCACTGCCAAATTATTCGGAGCAATAAAGACGCATTAAACAAGCTGCCAAAAACATTTATCCTTATCTTTTTGGCCACATTCATTTTTTAATATAATTATATGTAAAGTATATATTATACGTTAAATACATTAATTCATTATTACTTACTTGATGCTTCATTTTATTTTAATTATACTATAATTTTAAATAAAAGTATCGTTTATACAAGATGAAAATCTGATATAAGTAGTTAATTAATAAACTGTAAATAGAAGCTGTTGAAAGGGATGTAATTTATGTAGCAAGCCAGGTAGGTAATGTGCGACTTGGCTCATTGCTCTTCGTTTTCACGCAACATGAACATGGTCTATCTTGGCTGGTCCTCGACATGGTGGCCATGATTAATTTGCACAAAGAGCCCCGGGCTCGGCACTTGGCGCAATAAAAATGTATCTTACCCGGCAAGTCCAACCAAAATTAGTCCCCATTTACTTTAATGGCGACAAATAAGTCACCAAAAAAGAAAAATAGAAACAAGCCTCGAACAAGTGAGGACACATTAACAAATTGCTATAAAAATTATTTTTAAATGTTCTCTTTGTTTGTGGGGAGGATTTAAAAAATAATACACCCATTTAATATTAATAAGGAAAGAATAATAATTGCCCAAAGTTTTTAATCTAAACTGTACGTAAAATAAGTAGCTTTTTAAAAGTGAAATGACTATATCTTACTTAAATAAATTACAATTATTATTAAACAAGAACACTTTATAAAATGGTACACATTTAATGATATCAATAGGATAAAAAATATTATTATAAAAGGTGTATAAAAGGTTAATATGTTTAATTATATCTTATTTTCTTCTTCTTCGACTGCCATATTTGGTGCCTATATCTATGGAGAGAAGCATCCTCCTATGGTAATTTTCCTTTAGAAAGTGTTCACAAGGGTGGTTGCGCGGTGCATTAACCTGGATTTATTGGGGCACTTTGAATTTTTGAAGTATATGCCCTTTCCCTGTACAGATACTATCTTGGTGTTTGTTCAGTAGAGCTGAAATCAACTATCCCCCCCAAAGCCATCTTTGCTAGAAACACGCGGTTTTCGAAAGCTCAACACCCCTTCGCTGTCAAATTGGATAAAAGTCGAACAAATGCTTTCGCCAACACTTTTATTCCTATGACCTCCAGAGACTGGAACTCACTTCCAGTCACCGTCTTCCCCGCAACTTATAACCTTCAGGTGTTTAAGACCCGCATCCACAGATACCTTCAACTCCTACCCATCCCATAAATTTCCCTCTTCTTCCTCTTTTTAACCGACTTCAAAAAAGGAGGAGGTTCTCTATTCGACTGAATTTTTTTTTTTTTTTTTTTTTTTGTGCCTATGTTACCTCATATCTCCGCCAATTCTCAACCGATTTTGAAAATTTTTTTTGCATTGGGTCCAGTCTAGCTTCCGATTGGTCCCATTTTTTTTCGTATTTTTTTCATAGGTATTAGACCTTTTTTATTAGGTTTGTTTAGACCTAACTCTCTTTGTTTATGAACCGATTTCGATGGTTCTTTTTTTTATCCGAAAGGGGGTGTCTTAGGGATGGTGTCATATTAATTTGGTCAAGTTCTGATGATATGATCACTATTAATAACATCACTAAAAAGAGAAAATAAAAATAATTTTTAAGAAAAAATAAAAACCGACTTCAAAAAATTAAATGCAACAAATAAAATACACTAAAAGGTATAAAATAATTATTATCTTATTTAGTTACAACTAAACGACGAAATATTAACATGAAATTACTTTTTGAAGTTGGTGCCAAACATATACCTTTTATGAATCGCACTCGACGGATCTTACTTAGTACGTTTGGAGGGTATGCTCGCTTATAGGTATAGTTAGTTTGGCACCGACTTCAAAAGGTAATTTCATGTTAATATTTCGTCGTTTAGTTGTAACTAAATAAGATAATAATTATTTTATACCTTTTAGTGTATTTTATTTGTTGCATTTAATTTTTTGAAGTCGGTTTTTATTTTTTTCTTAAAAATTATTTTTTTCACGATGCATGCGCCAACCCAGGCCTTTAGGGGATGCACCTTTTTGGTGTATCTCCTTCTCTCATCAATATCATTATATATAAAAAAACAAAATTGACAGAGATGAAAATTGTTCTGACTAAAGCGAGATTCGATCCCGAGTAAACTCGATTCCAAGTCTAAACACTACACTATCGGTGCTTCTTGCTTCCATTTATTTATATTAATTAAGTTAACTCTAAGTTTCTTGAGTCTGAATCATGTCCACTTAAAGAAGTTGGAGGAATATGTTAAAACTTTTTAAGCCTTGTAGGCATTCTCTGCAAATTTTGAAGATTTGGCAATTTTTGAAGAAATCTGAAACTTTTATAAAGATGCAGCTTTATAATAGAAGCTTCTATGCAAAATTTCAGCTTATCAACTACGGCCATATAAAAACTCATCTAACGATTCAATTTTTTCTGATTTTCAAAATGTTCATCTTGAAATTTTGAAAATAGAAAGCTCAATATCTAATCAGCTCTTTCTTTTGAAAAATACAAATATTGAGATATCTTGAACTTCAATCCACTTATTACCTTGACAATAACGAGGGGGGGGGGGGGCAGTGATTATAAATTATTTTTTATGGGGGGAGGGTCATTGGAATTAATCATCTTTATTTATTCCTTTCTTGTATATTACTATTTTAATTTAGCTCCTCAGCGAGAACAATTTTTATTCGACTAAAACTCGTCTGGACTTGTCTCAGACAAGTTTGAACTGGAAGATAACTATGCCAGGCAGGGAGTTCAAACCTTCTATACGCACCCTTTTCGGCAAAATCATTCATTTTAATTGCCCCTTGGAACTATCATCATCATCATCATCAGCCTGTCGATAGCGACAATCCACTGCTGAATATAGGCCTCTTCCATCAAATGGAAGGGGGTTGGCATTAAGTCACCACGCTTGCCAGACGGATTGGTGACTAGGAATCAGATTATAGCCGGTCAAATATCAATGCAGGGACTCGGACTCGAACCCGGGACTCCTGCTTAGAATGCTAGTGTCTTAAGCTCTCGGCTAATCCGATTCCCTTGGAACTATGCAACCATTTATTTCATTTCGACAACCAATATAATTTTTAAAACAAAAAAATGTTTTTTATAGAAATATTTGAGATAACGAATAAAAATTTGAAAATTTAAAGAAAGATCCATCCCCTGAAATTTTGAAGTCGATCTTATACATTTATGAAAATACTTTAAATGTTGGAAATTTTAGGGATTTGCCGCATCCACAGCATCCATGGAGCGCACGCCACTGCTACACATATAGATATACAGAAGTAACTTAAGTTTTATTATTGTTTTTATTAAGAATTGTATTCATTTAATGTGGCGGTTGTGGGTCAGTGGTTAAGAGTGTCGGGACGCTGGCCTGAAATTCGCTGGTTCGAGACCGAGTCTCGGCAGATATTTGATGTCGCCTCCTCTTGGAAATCAATGACAACCTACCAAGAGTATAATTGCCTAGTAACTTCTCCAAACTATCCTCTCGGAACCGGAGCTAAAAAGTAGGTCCCGTATATCTGTGTAAAAACAGCTAAACACAATCAGCACAGGTATATGTGAAGAGGAGCAAAAACGCCAGAGAGACCTGATATGGCACTTAAAAAAGAAGATTCATTTAATACAATAAAACAATCAAAAATTTATTTCTAAATAGAGTTTATATATTTACACTTTCATTGATTTGTTCTGATAAAATAATGAATGATAATATACATTTTCATAAATTGAGAGATAGATAAGATATATTAATGAACTGATTTGGTTTAATAGATTGATTGTCCTGCAATGAATCTTACCCGGACTGAGCGAGCGAATGATTAACTTGATAGCACAAACTACCTTCTGTTAAATAGGTTTATTGATTTGTGGTGTGTTTGATTTATTTGCCTAGGTGCTGTGCAACACGGGGGGCTTGACAGAGATCCCAATCAAGACCCTTCCCGCCACAGTGGAGCACTTGGCACTCACCAAGAATCACTTTCCGGTGATTAAGAGCGACGCTTTTGCCGGCTTGCGAGCGTTAAGGAAACTCTCGCTGGATGGGAACAATATAACGACCATCAAGCCATTCGCATTCCGAGGGCTTCCCAGGCTCCGTGAGCTGTCCATCCAACACACGCCCATCACAAGTGTCGCCCAATTCGCCTTCGCAGGGCTCCAGGTGCGTTTCACCCTCCCAGCCATCCCTTTAAGCCGGGAAAGATGTCACTTCATGTCAGTGAATATCGTTTTTTCGCTTGATACACGATATACAAATGCTTCATCATTCTAAACTTGTCAAAGTAAACGAATCATTTTTTTTTTAATAAATGTGTTAACAAAATCAACATTATTCATATTCATAAAAAAAAATCATTTATTTATTTATTATTTATTATTATTAGACGGACTAAAGTCCTTTTACACTATATATTTACAATAATTTTTTTTAAATATAAATTCAAGTGTGTAATACATATAAAGAATATATAAAGACCATAAAGATTATATGTATATACAATAATTTTAAATATAAATCCAAGAATATATAATGAAAATAAACATTATATATATGTATACACACATACATACATGTGGCTGTCCGCTCTATGCATAATGCAAATAATCATATATATTAATAATATATTGAAAAAATGTTATTGATTGAATTTTATTATATATGTTGCAGTTTAAAACCCCGTTTTTTATTAAGAACGCGTTCTTACTAGTTAAAACGCGTTTCACTGAATACCTTTAAGGCAACTAGAGTTTACTGATGTTGGTTAAGTTTGGTTCAAAGGTCTAGAATCTTCATTTTTGATCTTCCGCCTCATTTTCTCACTTTTACTTAGGGAAAGTTGTCTGGGTTTTAGGTGAACATGATATTAATTAATAAAGTAAAGGGAGTGTAATTTCACAATGAATGAAATAAAACTCAAAGAGGTTTATACAGACTCAATATATTTCGGGTTATTAGTCCATTTTCAGGAGTTTACAGATTAAAAACTCTTAATCTGTAAACTTCTGAAGACTTTTTATTAAAAACTTTTAATCTGTAAACTCCTGAAGATGGACTAATAACCCGAAATATATTGAGTCTGTTTAAACCTTTGAGTTTTATTTCAGTCATTATGAAACTACACTCCTTTTCATTTTCTCACGTTTATTTTCAAAATTTTTTTAAACGAAAATGTCAAAAATTATATCCTCTACAACTATTATTCAAATTTTTAGCATTTTCGTTTATAAAATTTTGAAAATAAATACACGAAATGAGGCGGAAGGTCAAAAATGAAGATTCTAGACCTTTGAACCAAACTCAACCAACATCTAAACTCTAGTTGCCATAAAGGTATTCAGTGAAACGCGTTTTAACTAGTAAGAACGCGTTCTTACTAAAAACGGGTTTTTATTGCAACATATATATATATATATTTATATATATATAAAGTGAACATGAGGTATTCATTCATTGGAATACGCACAGCCCAAACCGCTGGACCAAGAAAGATGAAATTTGGACGGCATATTCTTTCTACAATTTATGATTGACCTAAGAAAGGATTTTTAATTTGAAAAAGATTTCTGAAAAACAGTTAGAACCGTTTTTACTTTATCCAATGCGAAGCATGGGAAAGTATTGTAATCGGTCTCGCGGCAAGCGCGACTTCAAAGGGTCCTCAGGTAAAGACTACGGAACCCATGGACTCAATTAATGTCACAAATTGTAGTATTCAATTAGGTTGAATTTTAGCACGTGACGGTTTTGCCAAAAATTACATGGGGTCTAGTCGAGAGGCCAAAAAGTGCGATTTTTTCATTTAGTGCGTGCGGATGGATGGATGGATGGATGGATGAATGTTATCGATTTTTTGGCTTACGATTTTTTCCACACCGTTGAACAAATTGAAATGAAATTTAAAACCTACCATTACTTTAACAAAATGAAGCGCTGATTAGTTTTTGGTACATATCGGACCACAAACATTGGTACTTTATTTCCGTACTTTTTTAGTTTATTCTAAATATCTTGAAAATGACTTAAACAATTTTGATGAAATTCAATATCCTAATTAAGTACCATGGGGACCACAAAAAAGGTTAAATAAAGTTTTTAGTAAAATTATATTTGAAAGTACTTTACTCTAGAGTAAGTACCTTTTTTTAATTTTTTATTTTAAATTCTTTAAAATTTATTCATTTGATCGTTTTAATATAGCTCATTTAACCTTGCTTAAGTAAGAATGGATGGGGTCTCTCTGAGAAATGCTAAAAATTTGGGAGGAAATTTTATAAGTAACCATAGCAACTGCGTTGTTTTCTTATCAGTTACCTTTGCTGAAGACATGGAGGAATCGACTTAAAACCAAAAATAGCGATTGATTCTCATCTAGTACTTGATGAATAAACATTCTATATTGGATTTTTGACGTTTCGGTTTTTATTGGTAACCATTGCTGAAGACATGGAGGAATCGACTTAAAATCAAAAATAGAGATTGATTCTCATCTAGTTCTTGAGGAATAATAATTCTACATTAGATTTTTGACGCTTCGATTATTATTGGTAACCATTGCTGAAGACATGGAGGAATCGGCTTAAAATCAAAAATATCGATCGATTCTTATCTAATACTAGAGGAATAACCTTATTGCATTCCATTTTTGATGTTTTGACTGTTACTGGCAACCCTACTGAAAACGTGGAAGATCAACTTAAAATCAAAAAGACTAAATTCTTTTTGGTAAACAACTCAAGCTTGAGATGTTTGCCATAAAAGAATTTAGTCTTTTTGATTTTAAGTTGATTCTTCCACGTTTTCAGTAGGGGTTGCCAGTAACTAGTCAAAACATTAAAAATGGAATGCAATAAGGTTATTCCTCTAGTATTAGATAAAAATCGATCGTTATTTTTGATTTTAAGTCGATTCCTCCATTTCTTCACCAATGGTTACAAATAATAACCGAAATGTCAAAAATCGAATGTAGAATGGTTATTCCTCGACTGTTAAATGAGAATCGATCATTATTTTTGAATTAAAGTCAACATGAACTGCAAATTGCAAGTGATATCTGATTAATAATAAAGGAATAAACATATTAATATTTCACATTAATTTGGATAAAGTTTAGCCGTTGCAGTTTATTTAAATGCTACCCTATCGATGGGAGAGAGGGTTTGTGAGGTAGATGAGTGATGGGGGTTCAGGGGGACAGGGTCGGTTTGGTTGGGTCAAGTGTTTAGGGGGTGGTAAGTTGGTTTATGTAGAGATCAGATTTGTAGCTCTCAGGATTTAGAAATTCCACTTCAGAAATGCAAAAATTGTCCTTAAAATTGTTACTAAAGAGGTTTCACTTCAATAATTTAAATTTTATAATTTTAATCAATTTTATTTGTTATAAATAGGGTTTGGATCGAAATGCACTAAAAAAGAGCAAAATCTGCATTTAAAAAAGCCGAAATATGCACTAAAAATATGCATTTTAAAAGAAAATATACATTATAAACCCATAATATTTAGTGCTTGATAGCTTTAAACCGACTCAAGGATGGTTGGCAAAATATTATTTTACCATCAGTCGTGAATGATGTATCGTCCATAACCCACTTACGAAACATAGTACTTTTAGAAGAATTATTTTTTGGTATTTTCAGTTCCCCAAGAAAAACAGTTTAAAATTAATGTTAACGAAAATAAATTTAAAGAAATTCGGGTTTTTTATATTTTTTAGCATAATATAGAACAACTCCGTGAATTTTTTCTCTATAAAAATTTAAGAAAATTCTAAGAAACAACTGCAAATTATTTAATATAAAATTAATGTTTTCTAAGTTTATTTTTAAAAGAAATTTAATATTTATTTATTTTTTTTTTTTTTTTTAGAATTATTTCCATAAAAAATATTGTTTTAATTTAAATATATTTTAATTACTATATTTCTTTAAATTTTCTCGATTTGTTTGACATTGAGAGGGGTTGGGGGGGGGTCAAAAAAGGTTTAAAACCTGTGGCCTACCCTCTCTGTCTCTAAAATTTTCTTCAATTATTTTTCAGATCTGCCAAAAACTTGGGACAAAAATCACACAAATATGCAAAATATAGCTTAAATCGCTAAATATGCAAAATAGTATGCACTTAAACTCCAAAATATGCATTTATATGCAAAATATGATTTCTCTGGGTGGGTCCTGATACCCTAAAACGCCCAGATACAAAATATTAGAAGGATAGCAAACAAGGAAAAAAACATGCAATATATGCACAATCCGAACCCTAGTCATGAACTATTAGTGGGTTTTAAAATTAAAGTTTCACTTCCCCTTGTAGATGAGGCTCACACATTTTTATTTTTTAGGGATTTGTTAAAGATTATTTACAAAAAGGATCATTTTTGGGATTATCTCTATTGAAAGGTATTTATTAAAAAGCATTTAAAAATTAATAAAAACTTTTTGAAAAAAAAAATCCAATGCTTGTTTTTAATTTTAACAACTTTAACGTCTTTAATATAATTTACATGACAACAAAAAAAAGTTCAACCATTTTAAGCTCAGTTCGTAAAGTTTTAAATATTCGAAAATTATATTCGGGAAAAACTATCAAGTTCTTCTATTTATGACACTATATTCCTATATGTGACGTCAATATTAATTGGATTTAAACAAGAGAGAATCTAATAAACATTCCTTTCAATAAAATAAAATCCGATCGCAAAGAAATTAAATTGACAAAATAAAAATAAATAAATGGAAATAAAACTTTCATCCTATGCATAAAAACAACCTAATTTAATCAAGCTTTTGTAATTAGCAAAATTGATTTTTTTTCTTTGAAAACAAATTTTACAATTGCAATTCAAATTTCATTATGAATGTATAGTATAAAGATTAAATTAATCAATATTTAAAAATATACATAGAGGTATATACATATATAAAATTCTATCATGAGGTATATTTACATAGATTCTATATAGATATCTCTTTGATTGAACGCATATAAAGATTAACCTGTCATTTGTATTTTGTTTCTCTGAATTGAATTTCACTAAAATCGAAATCGGATTAGTTTTAATTTTATAAATCAAAAAAGAAAAATTATTAGATAAAATTATTATTTTCTTAGATAATTAAGTACACATACAACCCGACTGATATTTCCTTTTTCGCCTACGCAATCCTACAATCCATCACCAATAAACTAGAAGGGTTTGTAGCCCTGGTCATATCAAACGCTATTTTGTTTGACTTGCCATTTTTAAAATCTTCTTGAGCACAAGGAATCAAATTCTACCCTTTAAACCAAAGTCTCTTTTGATCGATAGTTACTATTGTTATTCTGCTCACTTGAATCGGAGTTCGTCCCGTTGAACCCCCTTACATTCTTACAGGCCAAATCCTTAATCACCTTCACCTATTACCGCTTAAATTATTTAATCACCAAGCTTGGAAATTGAGTGAAGCTCTGAAATATGCACACATCGTCCGTCGCTCCCATACAAAAATCGTAACAAAGTAGAAGTACCGGAAGGTGCTTCTAGAATGTTTAATTGGAGCTAAAAGAGCGTGACACTTACACTGTTGAGGTTTTGTAAAATCAAACAATTAAAAATCAATGTGATTATTAATAGGATAAACAAAGTATGATCATGAAAAAAAGTAAGTTGCTCTATCAAGGGGGGCAGCTCTGTCTTGGAACCCCAAATTAGCTCATGTAGCAGCAATTGAACGTTTAATTTTAGGAAAGTCATTCAGGTTGAGAACGATCTTTTTTTTAATACCTACCTACCATGCATAAAAGGATCTTATAATACAATAGTAATAATAATAAATAAATATTTTATAGATCACTTAAAAAAACAAAAGATGTGTATAGCAACATACATTTTTTAAGCTTCAGCTTCGCGCGAAAGCTCTCCATCCGACTTCCTAAGTTTATTAACACTATTCAACAAAAATTTGTATCCGTAAACCTAACACTGGATTCCAGTAGAGTTTTATACTTTGATTATCATGCAATTTCCGGATTTTTTACAAGATGTCAGAGTTTTGAGATAGTATCGTTCAAAACGACTAAAATGGCCATTTTGGCCTATTTTTAAGTCCCATTAAATATTAAACAGCAATATTTAAAATCAAAATATTTTTTTGACTTAACTGAAAACAGCTTCCTCTTTGATTTTCAAATTACCACTTGTTTTTAGCTCAATTAGAACTTGAGTTATAACTAAAAAACTAAAACTACGTGATTATAAAGGATAATAAATATAGATAAAAACATAAGGTCTTAGTCGAGGGGTGAACCGCGAACTAATGTGCTGTACACCTACTTCCACTTCCTCTTTTATTTCCAAATCATTCCAGTACTTCCAAATATTTCCAAATAGTTACAAGTAATTCGAAGTAATTCCAAATATTTCCAAATAATTCAAAAAATTTCCAAATAATTCCAAAGAGGTGTACAGCCGAGGGGTGATCCGCGAGTGGAAGTAGGTGTACACCGCTTTGGAAGTATTTTGGAAGTACTTGGAAATATTTGGAAGAACTTGGAATTATTTGGAAGTATTTGGAAATATTTGGAAGCACTTGGAAATATTTGAAAGTACTTGGGAATATTTGGAAGTCCTTGGAAATATTTGGAAGTGCTTGGAAATATTTGGAAGTCCTTGGAAATATTTGAAAGTGCTTGGAAATATTTGGAATTACTTGGAAATATTTGGAATTGCTTGGAAATATTTGGAAGTACTTGGTAATATTTGTAAGTACTTGGAAATATTTGGAAGTACTTGGAAATATTTGGAAGTTAAAGTGGAAGTAGGTGTACAGGATATTACGTCGCAATTCACCTCTCGTATATACCTAATTCCAATCGCTTTTCACCCCTCGGTCATAGTTTTTTAGTTATAACTAGAGTTCTAATTGACTTAAATTCAAGTCGTAATTTGAAAATCAAAGAGAAAGCTGTTGTCTATTACGTCAACAAAATATTTTGATGCCAAATATTCCTATTTAATATTTAATGAGACTCGAAAATAGGTCAAAATGGCCTTTTTCGTCATTTTGACCGATAATATCTCAAAACTCTGACGTGTCGTAAAAAATGCTGGAAAATAGCCAGACTCACACCTATTCCTAAAAAAGGAGACTCATCACAAATCTCTAATTACAGACCTATCTCGATCACCTCTGTTCTTTCCAAAATAATGGAATTGGTTATAAACCAACACGTCCTTCATCACTTAGAAAATAATAAATTAATTCACGATAGGCAATATGGATTTATTATTGTTAAGGATAAATAAATTGAATTTGCTTCTTTCCAGTAATTTAATAATATTTCATTGGACTTCATTATAAAGAGATGTAAATAATTGTATATATTCGTATGTTATCTCATTTTGAATTTGTATGTGTATATATATATATATGATATGATGTGTGTGTTGTGTGATCGAGCTTTTATCAATGTTCTGTACAAACTGATGGGGTCGGCACATTGGTGGGGGAGTGGTTTCCACTGAGGAAGAGATGCTGAGAACGCTCTCGAAATATTTGGATTAACCATTTGAATAACAAAATAAATTACTGGAAAGAAGCAAATTCAATTTATTTATCCTTAACAATAAAAAATTAATATATCCAGTACACACCAAGCCAACAAAATTCTTATAAATATGGATTTAGACAAAATCGTTCCACAGGCGACATCTTAACCTATGTCATCCACACCTGGAACAAAACTCTAGAGGCCGGAAAAGAAACCCTCGCTGTAGCCCTTAATATCTCCAAAGCTTTTGACCAGGTTTGGCACAAAAATCTTCTTGCCAAACTGCCAGCCTTTGGATTCACACCAACACTTCGCAAATGGATAGAAAGCTTTCTGACAAACCGAAGTATAAAAGTTGTGGTGGATGGAATATCATCTGAATTGTTCTCCACAAACGCTGGTGTTCCCCAAGGCTCTGTAATCTCCTCCACACTCTTCCTAATTTATAGAAACGACCTTATCGATCAAACTTCAAACCCCACTCATTGTTACGCCTACGATAGCACTCTGCACGGCAAACCCTCACTCCCGAATAATCAAATCAATGCTGCCTCCTCAATTACTCTCGACCTAGACAAACTGAATAAATGGGGCTTTCAAAATTTACTTAACTTTAATACAAACAAGACTTAATGTTGTCTAATTTTTAGGCGCGAAAATAAAGATTTCCCTGATATTCATTTCGATTCGAATACCCTGAAAATGTGTGACAGCCTATCCATGTTGGGCGTCTCTGTCGCATCTGACCTGTCTTGGAATGAACACATCTCCTCTGAGGCGAAATCTGCAGCAAGGAAGATTGGTTACTTATTCAGGTCCAAGCGATTTTACAAACCCCCACAACTTCTCACCATCTACAAGACCCAAATCCGCCCCTGTCTCGAATACGGCTCTCATCTATGGAGAGGAGCCTCTAAATATTCTCTTGCTACCCTGGATGCAATTCAGAAACGAGCCGTCAGGCTAATTGACGATTCTACCCTCACTGACTCCCTCGACTCTCTGGCTCATCGAAGACATGTCTCTGCCCTTTCCCTTTTCTATAGATACTATCACGGCAGGTGATCTGGTGAGATAAAATCAATAGTTCCCTCCAAAGCATGCTTTCCACTTAGCACGCGTTTTGCCGACTCCCAACACTCTTTCGCGGTCAAATTAGAAAAGTGCCGGACCACTTCATTCGCCAATACATATAGTATATCCCCATGACTTCAAGGAACTGGAACTCTCTCCCAGCCTCCATCTTTCCCAGCACTTATAATCTTCAAACCTTCAAAACCGGAGTGCATAGACACCTAAGTCTACACCCTCTTACTTAATCAACTTTCCCTTCTCTTCGGTAATGCAAGGGTCTTTCGAGATCCATAGGAGCTGCATCTTTACTGGTGCACTTCTTCTTGCATTCGATTGCATTAAAAAAAAAAAAAATCGGGAAATTGCATGATAATCAGCGTATAAAACTCTACTGGAATCCATTGTTAGGTTTATGGTGACAAATTTTTGTTTAATTTTTGTCGAGGAGTGTAATTGTAAATTAGAAAGTGTTCTTTTAAAATTAGAATTAAAAAATTAATTAAAAATTAAAAAATTCCTCTAGCCAGAATGAAAGTGAACGTGAAAAATTATAATAGTTAGGATGAATCGAAATAATCTACATAGTTCGTTAATGATGTTATTAGTATGAAGAGGTATTTTTTCATTTCTAAATTTAATATTTAATAATTAAATTATTATCTCTTTGAAAGGATTCCTTCATGTTTTGTATTATTTAAAGTTGACGTCAAAGGAACCCCAAACTCCAGGAAAACCCAAGGAACAATAATTCCCTGATAAAAGAAGAGAAATGCCTTGATACAGCTTAAGGCCTTGTCCACTTTTGAAATATTAAGTAAATCTACTTGCTTGTGTTTACACGGATATTTCCACTTTTGTCAAACAGAATGTAACTAATAAGAAAATTTAAATATTTATTTACCAGCTACGCCCCGTGGACTCTGTACTAAGTTTTAAAATATTAATTTAAATTTACTAATATTTAATACATTTTATTTGTCATGAACTATTAGTAGGTTTTAAAATTAAACCAATCACGCCGGCGTCGTCGCGCAAGCCGATTATAATGAGTATCGATTATTTTCATTTAAATTGTATTTTTAAAATAAAAATTATTTAATTTGAAATTTAAATGGCTTGGTGCGTAATGGATATGTTAATTTTTAAAGGAGGATGAATAAAATTCAATTGCTTCTTTCCAGTAATTTTTAACACGCTTTATTAGTTTGACCTGTATGTATGTATCAATGTAACGGAATCTTTCAACGTAATTTTCACCACCTTAAAGGCCTCTGATTAAATTGAATATTTGCATACGTATTAAGAACCCGTGACAATAAAATAATGTTAAACAATCGATCTAAAAAATTAACAGGGTAGGGGGGGGGAGAAATTTGGAAATTATAGCCTCCTTTGGTCCAAACTCAACAGAAATTTGTATACACCATCTGTGGGCCCCCAGAAGGATAAAAATACAAAAATTAACAAAAGCGGGTGGAAAATGGGAAAATATACTAAACTCTTGTCAAATGTAGTTTTAGTTTAGCGATGTACGCGTGGAATCGTACTCATTTTAAGACTAAAAACAGTAAAAAAATAAATTATATAAAGTAAAGAAAATTTTTAAAAATTTTAGAAACTTTTTAAAATTTAAAATATAAATTACTAGGTAGGTTTCAGAAAAATAAAAGATCAGATGCTTGCTTACCACGCATATTTTAAAAAGTTTCTAAAATTTTTTAAAATTTTCTTTACTTTATTTAAAATGTTTCACCAATAACCCACACCATTCGCAATTTAAAAAAATAAAAAAAAAATAAAAATAAAAAAAAAACACGCTTTTGTATGTAATGCACTAAAAAAGTTTAAAATAATGTACCTAAAAACTTTTTTATGTCCAATAACTAAGTCAAAAAGCGTGGGGCACTTGTCGAAATTAATTAAAACTACCTACAGGCTTCTCAAAGAAGCCCCACCCTTTTTGACTTAGTTATTGGACATAAAAAAGTTTTTAGGTACATTATTTTATACTTTTAGTGCATTACTGACAAAAGTGCGTTTTTAAACTATAATTTTATTAATTCAAGTGGTTAATCCAGATATTTCGAGAGCGCTACGGCACCTCTTCCTCAGTGGAAACTCCGGAATCAGAATAATGGCGAGTTAATGGGTTCACAAGGCATTTAGGCCCGGTGCAAATTGAACCCAATCCACGCTCAGCCCACGTGTGGTCAAGTACAGAGACAGATTAAACGTGGGCTGGCCGTGGAACCCAATCCACGCACAGCCTACGTGTGGTCAAGTACAGAGACAGATTAAACGTGGGCTGGCCGTGGATTTGGTTCAATATGCGCCACTCCGTCTCAAACCTTGTTTTACAATACAACCCACACGTATGCTGTGCGTGGAGTGGGTTCAATTTACGCAGGGCCTAATTGCCTGCTAATTCCAGATGTTACAATTGTAAGGTATTCACTCACCGACTCTCCATTATACCGAGTCCACCAGCTTGTTCAAATCAACGTTATTCTGATTCCGCAGTCTCCACTGAGGAAGAGGTGCCGTAGTGCTCTCAAAATATCTGGATTAACCACTTGAATTAATAAAAAAAAATTACTGGAAAGAAGGAATTTAATTTTATTCTTCCTCCTTAAGAAAAAAAAATTATATTATAAATTCTGAAATGCAATTAATACGCCATCAATCTCGATCCATTGCAGAATTTGACGACGATCCTTCTCGCCCACAACCGGATTCAACGTGTGGAGGGCTACGCTTTTGCAGGGACATCCAATGTTCGTCTTTTGTTATTGAACAATAATCCAATCCAACGAGTAGAGACAAATGCCTTTTCGGGCTTAACAAACGTCGAGCACTTGATATTCCCCTCGGGAATCCGTGTCATTGAGCCGGATGCCTTCGTGGGCCTGGACACGGTGGGACTTCTCAAACTCGCCTTTATGGATTTAATCTCTCTTAAAGCGTTCACCTTCCGAGGACTCACTCATGTCCATGTGCTCTCGATTCAGGTAAGTCAATAAACTGTTTTTCATTATTCTAATCTATTCTTGAAACGAGAATTTTTTAATAAAAACAAAATTCATTTGAAATTTATAACAAATACGATGGTGTTGGGGGAAAAGAAGGTCAATCTGCAATTTCCAGACTGTTTCTAAAACTGAAAACTGTGAATCCAATTCATTTTTTTGCAAGTTTATACTAGAATCGTTCAACTTTTAAAACCTTTGACTTTAATTAATACAATCTCTAAATATTTCCTCTCTTTCTTCCAAGATTCAAGAGTTCCTCCTGACTTAGGATAGGTGTTGCAACTATTTGGGGTAATTCTTTCTGGCATCATATCATTTAAAAATAATATACTTAATTGTGACTAAAATTTTATTAATTAAATATCAATGGGAAATGTTTATTTTGCACCAAAGTGAAGGCGTTTTTTCAATTAAAAAAAAAACAGGCAGCATCTTACAACACGGGTTTATTCTAACACGATAGGAAAAATTGCGGGAAATCTCGTAAGAGGGGCCGTCCATAAATTACTTTACAGGAATTCTAAGAACCTTAAGAAATTAAATGGTATTAGGTGGCCTCCATAAATTACGTCACACAGTAAGGAGAGAGGGGAATCTTAGATTTGTGACAAGATTTGACTGGGAGCTTGGGATCTTAAAAATTGTGATGTCACAAAAGTAAAATTAAAAGATTTAAAAAATTAATATATATTAAATCCATTTAGTTGAGTTTATTTAAAAAAAATTCTAAAATTATTAAATTATAGTGTATAAAATCGATAGTGCGACGTCCCAATACAGGGTCTCAATGAAAATGTAACAGAATTTGACACAGGGTAAGGAGGTGGGGTCTAAAAATCTTGATATTCGTGCGACGTAATTTATGGACGGCCACTTATAATAAACAAATACCGGGATTCAAACTCAGGACCACTGCATGACCAGTGCATTACTTTAGTCCATAAAACCGCTGTTCTATTCCATAATTAATTATATTACAATGTTATCTCCTTTCTTCAGGAATCGGACCTCGGAGTTGTAAGAGCCAATGCTTTTGCCGGCATGGTACTTATAGGAAATTTAAATATTTTGAACAATAAAATTGACCGTATTCAAGAAATGCATATAAAACCTCAAAACCGAGTTCGGTATATGCGACTTCATGGAAATCATCTTCTTGAAACTCCGGCTCCAGGAGCTGTGGAAATATCTGGCGTAGAGACTCTTAGCGTGCTTAATAATCATTTTCCTTGCGACTGTCACGTTCATACATTACTTGAAAGTCCTATAGCCAATTCAACCAATGGAGATTTCCTTGCCAAAAACTATTGTATCTCTCCGCTGGAGATAAACGGCCGACTGATGTCGGGCCTGGACCTGGAGGCGATTGGAAGATGTCAGGAGCAAGTCACCCAAGGAAATCTGGAAGCATCCCATCCTCCGAAATCCTCCGGTGTGATCGTACGAAGGGCGTCGAAAACTGCAGTCCTAGTTTGTGCAATAATCCTGGTTGCCTCGGCCCTTGTTACCCGATGAACGCTGAACGCACCGGTTGCCGTATGTGCCTATTAAGAATGCAAATGCGAAATCTTCATTCTTGATACCCCAGTACTTGCAATATCTTCTTATGTGTCAATTTTCAAAGCCTGAAATGAAATTCTCTTATGAAAAGAATACACTATCTAATTTTAGAAAATATAAGACACACAAAAAAAATCAACTATTAAGTTATAAAAATTTATAATTTTGACTTTTTCAACTTTTTTCAACGTATGTAAATGGAAATGTAGTAAATTAATCTCATTTTTCAATCGACTGACGAATGAGATATTAAAATTATATGAATGACATATGTAAACCAATATTATCAATATTAATATTTTACTTATACAATATGTGTGTATATTATATATACAAGACAAACATTTAATATTTGCTTTAAAGTAATATTTATTTTGTTTTTGAAATAATTTTAAAATAAATATAATAATGTCTCAGCATATTTTAATTGATATATAAAAGTTGAAGTTTTATGTAATTTAACAATTTATAATCTTAAATACTTTAGAATTTAGAGACTGGGATCAAAAAAAAGAGTTTTATATATTAATTATTTTTAATATGTAATTATAAAAAACAAAACAAAAAAAACAATGTGAATTGTTTATGTTCTTTTTGTTTGATATTGTAGAAATGTAAATATATACTCGTATAAGTATCGTTAGCAAATGTGTCAAATTTATTTCAGAAAGCGGACTATTTTTCATAATTAGGACTTATAGCTCATTAATGTCCTATTTCTAAACAGTGAACGTCTCAGGAGTTTTAATCGAGTTCCAATTCCGGCCCCTTTTAGGGTTGAAAGGGAATAAATTTAAGCTTCAAAGGCCGCAGCCAGAATTTAGATTTTATTAGGTTTGTTTGTAGAAAACTGTCTTTTTTCTATATAGGTATATATATATATATGAGATCCAAAATGACTAATGATGTGTGGTTTGAATAAAAGGTATTCTAATTTATTTTTTAATAATTAAAAAAGCAATAAAAACTTTACATTTCTCAAAATTTCGGGTTGATCCCAAAAGTAAGGAGGGTAAACAACTTGTCTCATAGCTGTATACTATATACTTTATACTATTGAACCACGGGGTGATTAATTCATCAAACAATAATGGTATATACAAGGTGATTCACTCTGGTGTAAAATTGATTACATCTTACTAATGCTTCGTACTAATATTTTTATTCAAAATTATACATTTCAAGAGAGAAAGAATTACATTTTTAGGACAAAATCTAGGATTTTAGTAGAAATATTTTTATACTGCGATTTCAGAGGTGATTCATCCCCTCAGGAGTTGAACCTGAGAACTAAGATGCTTTTGTCTCGAGGGTTGAGCTAACTGCCCGGAAAGCATGTTAGTTCTCAGGTTCAACGCCTGAGGCGATCAATCCCCTATGATATAGGAATATAAAAATATTTCTACTAAAATCCTAAAAATTAAATTCTTTCTCCTTAATATACATTGGTTTTTAACCCGAGCTGATTTTTTGAAAAACATTCCGACTAAGATGCTCAAATCTTTAGTATTATACATTTTATTTTAAAATTTGAATATTTCCTATCATACATCATTGTTAGAGTCTAAATATGCTTAAATAGGCTAGTACATATTAATATCGCAGCGTTTTCGCGTAAGTCATCCGACCTAATCAAGCGCCAGCTACACGCTCAGTGCGACACGTATGTACTTTAATTCATCTATCTCCTAAACTATTGTAGTTCTGATTTTGAAACTTTTGGTATATTATTTATTACTTTATATACTTTAAGCTATATTTTGAAATTAAAATAATTTTTTTAAAAATGTCAAAGTTATTAAAATTCTGATTTGATATGTTTACTTCCGGTTTTGTACATGAAAAAAATTCAATTTTGAATCTGGTTTCATAATTAAAAAGAACAGTAAATTTTCTATATAAACCACCATGATTAATATTTTATTGTATATTTGTTTAATTCGAAAAAATGCTTCCAAAAAATCTGAAATTCAATTACGTCATTTCTTTGGAAGCCCATAACTTGACAACTAACCTCATGCATGCATACCAAAAAAAATTATGTCTTCACATTCATACCTTCTAGAAGTACAATTAAGCCGAATTTGAACGAATTTCAGAACCTCACATTTTTTTCCCCCGCTCCATGGGAAATAACCCAATTGCAACAACAAAACGGGTTTATGACTCATTGACTTGCAGGTGTCAGTCAAACTGGCATAAGGATCTCACGGAGCGTATTTTGACCAGTCTTGTGATAATTAATTTTCTTATCAAAATAACATTTAATATAAGTTCGGTGTTGTTTTAATTGTTGAATAAATATTGAATGTATGTACATTGTACATACGAGTATTTCAGCGGCGGACGGTGACTTTTCAACTAGGGGATGCTGTCCAAATAAGAACCCTTTATTTTTTAAAATTTTATTTTATTCTTCGGTCCTTTATGCAAAATTTATCGATAACACCACCATAGAATTTTTCAAATTTAGAATTAGATTTTTTATCAATTGATATTAAACAGAGAGGTTAGTATATCTTCACTTCAGCTTCTTTTGGTGATGTTTCAATTATTTTTTTATAGTTGAAAACGGAACGACGCGCTCGTAGAAAGTATAATAAAAATTAAGTGTATTAAAAAGCAAATACGTTTGCCAAAACATCTTTTAGTTCATTTTTCAAGATTAATTTTTAGTGAAATTTATTTGCACGAAATTTTCTCTGGAGAGAGACAAACTGGTAGAAATTTTAACTGAAAGTAATGGAAGGCAGCCCGGGGGTGGTGAAGAGGGAGGAAATATCACATATCCAAATAAGGTATAATTTATTGGATTTCCGTTCCCTTCTTTCTTTCCTCCTTTCCTTTCAAACCGACGTTTCGGAGAGAGGAAGGAAACATTTTGTTTGTTTCCTTCATTGACATTAAAATTATTGGATAAAAATACTTGGTAGGTTTCACATTAATGTGAAACCTACCAAGTATTTTTATCCAATAATTTTAAAAAATGTTTCACCAAGTACCAACACCAAATTCCTTAAAAACTCCTTCATTGACCCTTTGAAATCCTGAAGAAGGAGGGAAGAATCCTCCGAAACATCGGTTTGAAAGAAAAGGAAGAAAGAAAAAAGGGAATAAAAATCCAATAAATTATACCTTATGATAGCGAGTGTACGTAGCGGAATTGGTATAAATGAATCAAACACACGTTTAGGAGATGTAATTTAATGTTTAATATAATTGATAAAGAGTTAAGAGCGTGTTACAATTGTGAATGTATGTGTCAGGACAAAAGAAGTCATGGAAGTAATATACAAAGATAAGACAGACAGACAGACTGACTCTTCTGCGTGCCCACGCCATCTCGCGGATTGCCGCATAAGTTCCATCACCTTATTTGGATATGTGATATTTTTTCTTTCTTCACTGCCCCTGGGCTGCCTTCCATTACTTTCAGTTTTTGTGCAATATATAGATTTTAAATGGAGTTAGGGGTCGAGTATCTACAAGTAAGCTAGTTCACATTTCAACCTCATGAAATAATTAAAGTATTTTTCACAAGTTAGCTGAAGTGGTTAAAATAGAAATTCTGGATTATTTTTTTTATTTTCCTTATATTTGCTAATATTAAAAAGAGTCGTAAATTTTGAATTTTCAATATCCTGAAATGTAGATTAGTTGTATAGTATTTATTGAAAGAGTTTTTGAAATTTTAGAAATTTTCAAATTTAACATTGTATGAAAATACTTTTGACATTTTGAAATTTTGGGGATGCACCGCGTCCACAACATCACCACTGGAGTATTTTTAAATAACCAGTTTTAGTTCTTCAATGGATTGAAATAGAACCTATGCTCGTATAATAATTTTTGCTTAAAATAACCTCTCCAATAATTACCCAAAAAAATTTTACACTCGTTGTGAATCACCCTATATATGTACTATTTCTTCATCTTGGCGTTCTTACAAGGAAAAGAAACAGCTATATTGACGAGTTATGGGTCAACCTGGGTGCTCTAGTAACTCTGGATTTTGGATTGGACTCCAATTCTTATCTCTGGCTACGACCTTGTTTCTAATGGTGGAGATGAATGCCTAGTAATACACAGGATAGCGTACAAATAAATCTAGGGGTGAACCGCGATTGGAATTAAGTACCTATACACGTCTTTGGAATATTTTGGAATTCATTAGATAATGCCCCTTGATCTATTTTCTTCTACTTGGAAATGAAAGTGGAAGTAGGTGTACACGGTATTAGGTCGCGGTTCACCCCTCGACATAAATAGAAACATGTGGCGACCAAGCATATCAACTTAGCGATGTAGCATTGCATATCTACTCATGATAAAATTAATTAAATTATGCGGCGCAGTGACGCTGCGTTACAGGGTGCCTAAATTCACTCTCTATTTAGATGGTCACACTTAAATCAGGAACAAAATAACTATTCAATTATTTATATTTTTTGTATACATATATGTTTAAAGGTTTCAATGGGGAGCGTGCATGTTACCTAAACCGGCTCACGGTGAGTGACGAGTCACTCAAGGTGATAAATCCTGTTATATTGACTGAGTTTTATTAAAATTTTATTATTAAAAAATACTGGTTTAAATATTACGGCTCTTGACACAGCTTCTAAGTGAAAAATAACATACGTAAAATGGCAATATATTCATTTTTAATTATTATTTACAAAGTAATTCAATCAAAAATTAACGGTGAAGCAATGTTAAGAGCAATTAATATAACTTAAAACAGGAATAGTAGGAATTGGACAATAAATTAAAAACAGAGTTTTCATTAAATGGGCCATACGTTTCGTCAATTTATATCGACTTTTTCAGTGGCCCATCTTTTCACTTTTTTTCAAAGACAATTCCACTATGCGACGAAACATCTTTAATCTTTTTTATTATTTTTACAATATATTCTTGGCCTCAATTACTCAAAAATTTTGAACTTTTTCCGCTCTTTTAACAATCAAAAAAGCGAAAAAGTTCAAGATTGTTGAGTAATTGAGGCCACCCTAGTAGGGCAAGACTGTGTTGTAGAAATAATAAAAAAGATTAAAGATGTTGGAATTGCCTTTTGACAAAGAGTAATAAAATGGGCAATAGAGGAAGTCAAAATAAATCGACGAAACGTCTGGCCCATTTAATGAAAACTCTGTTTTTATTTATTGTCCAAATCCCTACTATTCCTGTTCTAATTAATATTTATTATGGATGCGAGTAATGTAAATTAATATAACTTTTTTGGGATAATTTTTTTCCATCAACAGAAATAATCATAAAAATCTAAAGTTTTGTTTTTTTTTAAATACAATAAATACAAGGAAGATGCTGCACCTATAGCTATTGACAGACCCATGCATTTCTGAAAAGAAGATTAGAGATGAAAGTGGCTGAGGATTTTGATGTATTGAAGTTTGTAAGAGTCATAAATGAGAGAGAGAGAGAGAGAGAATTCCCTAGATGTTATGAAGATAAGAATAACGGTGATTAAAGTTACTCGTCACTGTACTAGGGTTGCCAAATTGGGAGCACAGATTTGCGAAAAAGCAACAATCCAAATTGCTGAAAAAAGTGGGACGCAGCAAAATTTTGCCTTGAGAAATGTTAGGCTTGAAATTTGCAGAAACAGTGAATTAGTTAGGACCCGGACTCAGTGGAGAGCGTGCAGCGGGGCGGTCGCGGTGCGTGGGAGACAAACAAACACACTCGCTTTTAGAGTTTCCTCAGCGGACGCTGGACGTTCTACTGATTCCAGAATACAAACGCTCACCGCCTGACGCCCCGTCGAACGCCCTGCACTGAGGCCACAGCCTTAAAGTTTTATTAGTAGAGTTAGTACAAATAAAATAATATAAAATAAAGCACACTTAGGTATTTTGGTATAGATTCGTAAATCTTTATTTAATGATCGAATTGCAAGTACCAGCTTTTCGCTATCTCTAGGAGTATAACAGGACAATAGCGTACCCCACGTAAGACTCTCCCAGGGCTCTAGGTACGGGACGTCTCGGCTCGGCACGTCTTCAATTCGACGGCGAAGGGGTGTTGGGAATCAACCAATAGCGCGCTAAAAGCTTTAGGAAAGAATTACTGAAATTATCTCTTATATTTATTTATAAATGCAACATCTATCAATTCGAAGCAGCAATTATGTTGAAATATAAATTGAAGGTTTAAATTTTTTTCACAAATTTAATTAGAAATCTATCAAAAAACGCTTATCTATTATGTATGCACGCTCCCCATTAGCTGAACGATTGTATTTTTAAATGGGGATTCGCAAATCCAAATAAAAAAAATAAATAAATGGAGTGTAAAATGTATTGTATTATTAGAAATGGCAATGCCTATATGGACCATGTATTAAATAAATTATCAAATCATGTAGCTAATGAAATGTATTGTTAATTTAAACTTGTTAGAGAAAAAACTTTTAATATAAAAAGTAGCTATACATATCTATTATATCAAAAAAGTATTATATATTGTTAGTAAATCGTATGGAAATTTTTTTTAATGTTGTTCGTCAAAAAGTGAATAAACAATAATTATTTATTTTCTCAATTTGTGTTCAAAATGAATAATTGAAAGACTCGGATCTATTGATTAATAAAAAGTGGAAATATGGTGGTGAGTGACCGCTTTCTTTTGTTTCTAGAAATCGAACCAGTATTTAATCCTTTCTACCTGCTGCTCATTAATATGATAGTAATAATTTAACATCTCTCCTAATTCAGGTAAGTAAATCTCTTTTGTTAATGTGACCATTTGTTTAAGCTCACTATCGTTAATCCTTATTTGATTTTACCCAATGACAGATAGGCCCTTGAAATTTCTCCATGGCCTAAAAATACATTTATACTTAAACTAGTTGCGATCTCTGGACCCCTCCCCCGCACTAAACCTACCCCTCTCCTTCAGTCACCCTCCACCCAACCAACCGATCCCCGGAACTCCCTTCCTTCGCATCCAATCATACTTCAACCCTCTTCCTCCACTCGCTAGGATAGAATTAAAAAAAAAAAACAATTCTAAGCTGTAATAATTTAAAAAAGATACCTTCATTTATCACAAATATGAGTGAAGAAGACTATTAATTGAAAGGACCAGTTTGATAATGATTGCGCGATGGAGAAGTACATACGTGTTAAATATAGGGTGGGGCAGATCACTTTGCTTATTTAGAAATTCAATTTAGAAAAAGTAACGCAGATATATATATATATATATATATATATATATATATATATATATATATATATATTTAATTATTTGTTTGAAAAGCATCAAGTACGACGTTTAAATTTTATGCTTACACAGTTTTAAAGATGATATCAGGCAGGTGGCGTTCATTATTCTCAATACACTCGGTCATCCCCTTGAGTGGCATTCTGCACTGGCCAGCACGGTCGCCTGATTTAGCCTTGTGCGACTATTTTTTTATGGGACTATCTAAAATTACTTGTTCTACAACGATCGTCCTAGGACCCTGGCTCATCTGAAGAACAACATTCGTCAAGCTGTCGCCAACATACCCGTCGATATGCTGGAAAGAGTTGAACGAAACTTCCGAGTTCGACTAACTCAGTGTATTGAGAACAATGGACGCTAAATTATTATCTTTAAAACTGTGTAAACATAAAATTTAAACGTTGTACTTGATGCTGTTCAAAGAATTAAATATATATCTGAGTTATTTTTTTTTTAATTGAATTTCTAAATAAGCAAAGTGCTCTGCCCCACCCTATATATGGTAAATATGGTCAAATGGCATGGTCGGAATCGGTAAAATATTCGTTTCAAGGAATTTTGTGTCCTAATATGTACTTAATCTTAACCTGGTGCCATTTCAACCAGGGGATGCTGTACAAAAAAAAATAGCTCGTCAATTTTTAAAATATTATTTTATTGTAAAATTCATCAATAAACTCAGAATTTTTCATTATTTTTCAAATTTATCATTACATTTTTTATAACACAGTATGAAAATACTCTTGACGTTTTAAAATTTTAGAGATGCGCAGCATACATACCATCCATGGACCGCACGCCACTGGTAATCATATACTATATATATATATATTGTTCAGGAAAAATGGAGTAGGTTCAAGGTGAAACATATTTAATCGAATTAAAGATAGATTACTATAAACTATACTTAATGAATTTTAAGAAATAAAAAGTTGAATTTAATTTATCTATGATATTTTTTTCGCTACTACTACTCGTATTATGTATTCAGTTAGTTAAAAAGCTCGTATATAAATGAAATTCAGAAAAATCAGAAATAATCTCTTTTTATGATTTATAATTAGTTCTATTACAAATTTCCCATGCAGAAACCCATTTAAAAAAATTTAAATGAATAAAATTTATTGTTTTAAAAGGAGATATTTTACCAAGCTGGTGAGTTCCTGGCTGCCTGGATACGCCTTTACATCTAGATTTGTGATGGAATAGTATGGATTATCAGAAGCCAGTGTCTGGAATTTATGTAGATTGAATTTAAATGCGTTGAGGATATAAGATATGGACAAGATAGAGACAGGGAGAGAATTCCAATCTCGTGCTGTCATCGGAATAAAGGACCTTTGATACTGAATAGTAATGGTGGTGTCTAATTGAATCAAGAGACTAACTAAAATGTAGGTATACTATTTATTTACTTTAACAAAGTTTATTATATACCTACTTATCATTTATAGTAGGTACTTATTATTACTTATTCAAATGATTTTTCAATTTGTTTAAAGAACCGTTTCCTAAAATTTTTTTTTCCGAGACACGTTATTTACTGCCGTCTTCCTACCACGGATTTTTTTTTATAGTCGATTTGAGAATATTTTTCATTATAATATTGGTTTTTAAATATTTTGATGGTTTATAGGGGGGGAGAAGGGGCACTACACTGCCAATCATAGCAACCCCCCACAGACAGAACAAATTTTTGTGTATTTTACTAGATGCAACGTCGTGCTGGATACCCGATCCCAGCAGCTAAGCTAGTGTTTCTCAACGTGGGGCCCACGCCCCACAGGTGGAGCAATTTGATTGTTAAGTGGGGCAATTCGAAAATGGGGTCAACCTAGTGGTATGTATTTGAGTTTTATTTTTATTTATTTCAGTTTTAGAAGCATATAACACAGTTTCGAAAAAAAATTGCAAATAGAAAAAATTTGTTAATTTACAGAGAGTAAAATGTGTCCATTGGCATTTAAATATGCATTTTTTAGTCTACATTCACTCAACTTCATTTTAAATTAATTATAACACATAGAATATTTTTTTTATTTATTTTTAGCCCTTTTTCATATAAATTAAAAAAAAATTTAAATTAGTAAATTACTTTAAGATTCACAAAAAATATATATATATATATATATATATATATATATAAATAACAACGCAGAAGAAAGGAAGAGAGCAAAACAAAGCCCAAAATAACTAATTAAATTTAGTTTTAGTTTTAAAATAAACATCTACAAAATTAGTTACCTTATTAGTAGAGACTGGATTTTTATCCAGTAAATACTGCCAAAATATGCAATAAAATATGAAGTTAAAAAGGCTGAAATATTCAAGTAATATGCAGAATACGTTGAAATATGCAAATATATGCAGAAAAATTTGGAAAATTAAATTTTTTTATCCACTAAAAATAAAGTTCACAAAATTCTCATTATATTTAATATATTAAAAAATCTTTAAACTCAAAGAAATAATAGGTGCTCTTGAATAAAATCAACATAATAAATATAATAATGTTTCAAAAAATGTGATCAAAAAATACGGGGGGTGGGGGGGTAGTTTTATTTCACAGACACGATTGCGTATTGTATTGCTTTAATTTTTTTATATTAACAAGCTTTACTTATTGACATACAAGTAATAAACTAATAAAATAATGCAAATATTTGTCCGGCTATAATCTGATCACAACTCTAATTTACACACACTTTCAAACACACACACACACACACACGAACACTCAATGGCCAAAATGGGCTATAGTTACCCAAGACCATTAAAAAAATAATAATAATAAAGAAATAATTAACAAAGGATCTCAAAAATAATTAAAATTTGATTGTAATTGTGAATAATTTATGTTTTCAAGTATTTTTCTAAATTATCTTCAGGTTATTATGTCTACAGTCACTTAAAATTTATTTATATGATAAAAAGAGTGATCCACATCCTCAAATATAATGGGGGCAAATTTAAAGGAACTTTATATATATATATTTCTTCATTTTTTGCATTCTTTCTCTGAAAATTTACTTTTAAATTAAGTGGATATTGATGAGGCAGTCCAAAAAAAGAAGAAGATAATTTACACTATCTTTTTATTGCCTCATCAATATCCACTTAATTCACTTATCAGTCCGTCTCCAAAAATTACTCCAATTTTACTTTTAAAATCTGTATTTGGCGCGAAATAGGCAATATTTGACAAAAATCCTTCAAATATCCAATTTTATGCAATATTCCTCAAATATGAAATTTTATGCAATAATACTCAAATATGCAAAAATATGCAGTATAAAATTTAACCTACAGTATCCTAGATGCACGATTCGGATAGATAATTGATCCCCTGGGTCGAATGTGGCTGCAAACAAAATATGCAATTGCATAGGAATCCGGTCTCTACTTATTAGTAATGAAGCTGTTGAAGCTTTTATTTTTGTGATTAATTTCATTAAAATTTGAATTTTCATTTAAATCCCATATAATTAATTATAATCATTTATTGAACACGATTAAATAATACCTACAATAAAACTACGTTTCGACCTATTTCGTTCTCAAGTATGAGCATTGAGCACCCACTCAGATTTGAAAAAATCAAAGTTAAAAAAATTTGATTGTAAGTACCTATAACAATATATAATATACACTTAAATGAATCTAGAACCATACAAAATAATAATCAACGAAATTTTGTTTTTGTAAATTTATATATTTATGTAAATAACAAAAACAAAAAAAATGTTTGAATTAGTTCCCGGAGATGGACTGGCAAATAAGTATTATAAGATTTGGATGAGGCAGTCCAGATTCAGATCTGGACTGCCTCATCCAAATCCTGTATTAAAAAAAATGTCTTTTATAAAAATTTTTACATAGGGGGTAGAAGAATTTTAGAAAGTCTTAGACAGTGCATGCCACAAAAAAGGTTGAGAAACACTGAACTAAACTGTTGAGGTTCATGAGTCAAAATGGAAAGATGTGACTAAGGTATATCTCCAGAATCTAAAAATCTAAAAAAGCATTACTCTTACAAAAATATAAAAAAAATCAAACTAAAAGCAAACAAATGAAATGTGAGCTGTTTCAGTATTACCTACAAAATTCAGGTTTGGAAAAAGATAATTGGTAGATTCTTAGATTTGGTTCGATTTCCAATTAGCTTATATTTTTATTTTATAGACAAATCTGTTTTAAAAAGCCTGTTTCACACTTTGAGGTCGTGACAAGAACTGATTAAAATTCTTTTCGCTTTATTTGCTAAAACTGAATGGGTTATGCCAATATATGAAAATATGTTTTTACATAGATAATTATTATTATTGAGTAAAAAATCAAGGGGGCGCGAAATATTCATTTTTTACGTTTAAGGGGTCACTAAAATGTATGGGAAGCAATGGTATAGATTGTAAATTTGATGATTTGGTGGTCGAGCTGTATGAGAAGTTTCGGCTAAAACCAAATAGATTGCACATTTTTAATCTCATGGTAAGCTGGTCTAGATTAATTGAATTATCTCTCTAATCGCTCTGATCCATCGTTATTTAGTTATATTTTAGGTTTTTGTAGAAATAAATGAAAGTCCTAACCTATTTCAGGAATTATCTTAAGTAATCGTGATCTGGTACCAGATCGCAATCCACCATTGGAAATGCTGTCTTAGACAAGTGGTCACATTTGTTCTAATTGTATTATAGATATATACGTAAGTTAGCCTATATTTAATGTAAGACTGGGCATGTATCATAAGAATTGTATAAAAAAGCAATTTAAAAAAAGACCATTATTATTTAGGATTATCAGTAGATGGTGACTTTTAAATATTTTATTTTAAATACTTTAATAAAAAAATTAAAAGTAATATATTTTCCATCTATCATTGATTTATTCTTTGTAAAAAATCGAAATATAGAATTAAGTAGTATATTAAATAAAATATATTATTGATAAGTAAATAATCTAATAGAGTAATTTTGGTCATTCACTTAGAACAATCTAGTGAAAAACAGATGTGGAAAATATTATTTTTCAAAAATGTAGAAATTTATCACTTGATTAACATATGAATGCTTCACTTTCCAAATCGATTAACTCCACTTTCTGTATTTTATTAAATTTTAATGTCAAAGGACTTGATTGATTTCTAAATGTATATATTAAAAACAAATTTTTATAATAATAAGTATTAACACCACTAAATGATGTTGGTCATTGAATAATAAATAATGTAATCATCATCATCATCATCATCAATCAGCTATTCTGGTCCACTGCTGGACATAAGCATTCCGTAGAATTCTCCATTTCGTTCTGTCTTGCGCTGCTTGTATCCAGTTACTGTTGATACGTTTAATGTCATCAGACCATCTTGTCGGTCGTCATGTTTATTATTTCACCGCATTTATCTGCTTTTTTTTATGGAGTTATCGATTTGGCAAGTGAAGCAATCATATGTTAAAACATACAGCGCCGGCCCGAGACAATTTTTAGGAGGAGCGAGACCCAATTATGGAGCTTCCCTTACTTGCATACATATTTGTATCCTATATTTTTCTTTACCACTGAGAACCCCCTGGGACTTGGCGCCTGGAGCGAACGCTCCGTTATCCCTATGGTAGGGCCGGCCCTGAAAACACAATATACATATATTATTTATGATATCAATTTAGGATACTACCGATACCCTATGGTATTTTGGTCTAATGCGATCTCATCACTCATTCGCGGGTAAATTGGAAAAGTACACTTCATTCGCCAATAGGTTTATTCCCATGACTTCCAGGGACTGGAATTCTATCCCTACTTTCTTTTTCCGGTTTCACCCCCCCCGGGGCCCCCCCGCCCGGGGGGGGGCCCCCCCCCACTCAACGGGAAAATTAATAGTCATAATTATACAGCTTTAAATGTTTCCCAAAAATTGGGAATTTCTTGATAATAAATTTTAAACTTTTCAATACACTGAATATCATCTAGCCTTTTGACATCAAAACTAGCAATCATTTCAAAAAATGTTAATTATTATTCTCATAAAAAGTATCCGATGTACCTCTAATTATACTGGTCAACAGTGGTTTCGGTGCCGGTGTATTTCGATCTGATTTCATATGAATTTTGATGCCCTGAATTCAAATATGGTATTGGTGTTTGCCTAGCAGCTCAAATTTCTAAGATATGATGTAGGGATCAGCACTTCCTCTGAGTGAGGGAAGGACAGGGCGTCTTATAGAGATTAAATCAGGATAAGTCTACTTACTGCAGTTCTTTCAATTGATTCCAATAATATTTACTAGGCAGAAATAACAGTTATCGAAGTCGTTAATATAGGGCAAATATACAAGAAGCAATCCGTGTATAATAATTTTACAACACCGATACTTGAATGTATTAAATAGAAAAAACTTTGATAGAAAAGTGGATGTATCTAAAAAAACCCTGCGGTAGGCCGTAGGAAAAGATAGATTTCTAAGGGGGTCTACCGCCCTTTAGACTGCTCTTATCATAAACTTCTCAAACACAAGTTGTAGAGGTTAATTAGTAGAATATTATTCATTTGCAACCAAACTGGTATCATTCATTTTAACGTTGTTATGATTTTTTTAAGATTTCAACCCCTCACCATTTCCACCCCCTTGGGAGGAAATTTTCCGGAAGTCGCTCCATGAGAGTGAGCACAATAGGTATTTTTCTTCGAAATCTACCTAAAAGTAGAGTTGATAGAAAAAAACCGATTTCAGGGCCCCAAATTTAGATAAAACCAGTTACAAAATGCTAGGCACCAATTTTTTTTCTTTTATAGACCAGTGTTATTAAAACTGATACGATAAATACTGAATTATGGTTATAATTCGCTGCATTAAAATTGACTTGGTGAAAGACAATGTACCAATGTTGTTTTTCCGATTCTAGTAAACGTTGATTAAAACTGTCCACTTTTTACTTTACCATACAGGGTATGGTCAATTATTGTAATCGTGCATGAAAAAAGTGTTTTTTTTCTTCTTTTTTTCGAAATATCTCAAAAACGACTGAAACTATTATGATTAAAAAAATTGAGCGAAACCATGGCATTTCGGTCTACAAAAAAGCTCTTATAAGGGAACATCGAAAAAATAATATTTGTCGAGATAATAATTGTTTTGTCAAAATGTCTGCTAGTTAGTTAGTTAGTCTGTCTGTCTGGTTGTCTGGTTGTCCGTTAGTATATGCGTTACCAAATTTTTGTGGACGATCTAGCTCAAAAACTAGCGTGAATATCGAAACCAAATTTCACACGTAGTTTTCGTGCATTGAGATTAAGAGCTGATTAGATTTTGGTGCATATCGACCCAAAATTAAGGGGGATTAAAAATTAAAAATCTAGGCCGTTTGAGCAAACTCAACCAAATTTTGTATACATAATCAGTAGACCCCCAGAAGTCTAAAAATGCAAAAGCTAACCGCCCAAAATGGGGTGAGGGGGTGGTGAAGCGTCAAAATATGAAAATCTTGGCCATTTACCAAACTCAACCAAATTTTGTATACATAATCAGTGGGACCCCAGAAGTCTAAAAATGCCAAAATTAACAGCCCAAAATGGGGGGGGGGGGGTATAGGGTCAAAAAATGAAAATCTAGGCTCTTGTACCAAACTCAACCAAATTTTGTATACATAATCAGAGGGGCCCACAGTAATCTAAAAATGCAAAAACTAACCCCCCCTACCCTACATGATTATAAATAATTTTATTAAATATTAAATATAAGGAGAGGGGCCAGGTTGTATGGTAAAGTCAAGTGGATGGCCACATCAGAACACGTCAGCTTATTTTTCTTATTTCCTTTTTTTTTCTTTAGTTTTTAATTTAATTTAATGTCATATAATGCTTTTCGACCAGTCAGTTGGTTCACCCCTCACATTGGCCGTCCATGGACGCTTTGCACATATAACCCTGTTAGTCTTCGCTCTTTTTCTCCTCTTCTGTTCCAGTAATACAAGGTTCCCTCAACACTAATTGAAGTTCCTCTTTTTGGCACAGTCCTTCTTGTCTTCTATCGCATAAGCAAAAACAAAAAAATTGCTGCAAATGTTGGAGGACATTATTTTTGTTCTCTATGGTGCAATACAATACGGAATAAGTTGTTTCTTAACAATAATAGTCTTTATGCTGGTTGTAATCTCATTTTTTGTAATCAAGATAACTAAAGACCCCTTCTCTATCTATAATTATTAATTATTTATATAAACCTTCCTCCTCTTTGGCTTTCATTGGATATTAAGCCCTTGTGACCCAATCTCCTGCTTGCACTTTTGCTTTTGTATTTAAACTCTTTTAATAAATTTATAATCTTTTATTTTCTACTATTCGCGCTCCCTCATCTTTTATATTCTTTTCCCTTTCTTTTTGTTTTCATTTTTTTCTGCACTGTGTCATGTTTACCATTCATTGGGGTTTCTTCTTTGATTAAGAAATTGTCGCATTCCCCTGCCAAGTCTTTTATCTTATTTTATGAAAGTATATTTGCCGGCGATCGTCATTAGGTAGGACTTTTATCTCTTTATAGTTAAGGGGCCGTTCATAAATTACGTCACACGAATTTCAAGATTTTTAGACTACTCCTTCTGTCAGATTTTCATTTAGCCCCCCCCCCCCCCGTTATTGTGACGTCACACTATCACTTATATTATTAATTTGAAAAAAAATTAATTGTTTTTGCTTACAATTTTTTCTCTATATTTATTTGACCTACATTTTCAGATTAGAATAAAATGTATAAATCTATAAATAGACCTGAAATTTTTAACTTGCTATAACTCCAGACGATTTGAAGATAAAATCTCTTCTTTTAAGTGTCATATCAGGACTCCCTGACGTTTCGGCTCCTCTCCACATATATCTGTGTTTAGCTGTTTTACACAGATATACGGGACCTACTTTTTAACGCCAGTAGTTTGGAGAGGTTACTAGGCAATTATAGTCTTGGTAGGTTGCAATTGCTTTCCAAGAGGAGGCGACTGCAAATATCTGATCTGCCGAGACTCAGTCTCGAACCAGCCTACTTCGAGTCAGTGACCCGACACTCTAGCCACTGACCGACAGTCGCCTCTTAGAATAATAATATTCTGAAATCTAAAAAATGTATTAGAAAATTTTTAAAATTGTTTAATTTAACTTTTGTGACATCCCCGGACCCCCTCTGTCACATTTTGTCACAAATCAGAGATACTTCCTCCCCCCCCTTCTGGGTGACGTAATTTATGGACGGAACCTATTATGAATAGTCAGGATTTGTTAATTTGTTCTGTATTATCTATTAAATGCGTTTGGAGTTAGGGTAATAAAGACAATTAATTGTTTGTGCTAAAACTAAAAAATTATTATAATTATTTGAGAATTTATATAAAGACAATTTTACCAAAGATCTAAGTAGATTATTATGTATATATAATATATGTCAGAAGGTTTCGCCCCCTCAGAAGTTGAACCCGAGCGCCAACTTGCTAATAGGCTAGCTGCCCGGATAGGAAGTTTGGTCTCGGGTTCGACTCCTAAGGGGGCGAAACCTTCTGACATATAATATATACTTAATAATCTTCTAAGATCTTTCATAAAATTGTCCTTATGTAAATTTTCATATAATCAAAATACAGATATGAAACACGGAAGTTGTTCTTTTTTTGAAAAAAATTTTCCATCCATTTTTCAATAAGTACGGCCTCCCCTCCGCCTCACTTTCCCTTACCACACCTGTTTCCAAAAAAATTATTACTTGTACACATTTTTCAAATTTTATATTCAGTTTTCTAACTCCTGAAGATGGGCTGACAACCAGAAATATATTGAGATAAAAACTCATTTTTGTATTATTTTATATGAAACCTACCTCATAATTTTACTTAATTTCTTATCATTTTTCAACAAGATAAGACACTCAAATTTTTATCTAAAAAATTATGTTAACGATAAATAATAGTAAGAGAAATTTAAAAAGATAGACTTGGCTCTGAATTTTTATACACTTTGGGAAAAATTTACATAATATAAGGCCGATTAACAATCACGTATACAAAAATTAATTGTATTACATTTTGTTTTACCTAGGAGATCTAATAGAATCAGTTACTTGGATGAATTAATCTAGTAAGTGATTTTTTAATGAGATAAATGGACGCCTGCAACTCTCAGGGTATGCATTCAGTGAACAGAGGTGCTAACTTTATTGTATAGTTGTCAGGGATAAACGAGAAGTCCTATAACAGAGGTGGCCACAACGTGGGTCGCGAGCTGCATGCGGCTCTTCAGTCAATCTCGTGCGGCTCTTGAACCATCTTGAATAATACTGATTTTAAAAAGTATAATAAATTAAATAAACTGACAAGTTCTGATGTAGCCGGCCACTTGACTTTACCATAAAACCTGGCCCCTCACTTATATTTAATATTTAATAAAATTGCGTCTCCCAAAGTTAAGGTTAGTGGCCACTTCAGTCCTATAACTTCCAAAATACTTAATATAGATTTGTGTAAGCTATAAAAAAGTTGATTCGTAAGAATATGTAGTTGAAAAGTAAGAGTCTTTTGATCTAAACGTGGGCATATTTTTAAGTATATTTTTATATCGAACTTAAAATTCAAATTTCGTAGCTCTGAGACTTATAGTTGCGAAACGCAGAATGGGGTTACTTACGTAGTTATGTGCACACGGACCAATGGATTTTTAGTCCCTTTTTGGTCTCTGGAGACTGGTTTTATGTTCTAAATTCGGTTTCAAACTATTAAGTGGATCGATTCCTTCCACCTAGAAGTCACAAAGAGAAATTAACTTTTTTCTCTTAGAGTACCAGGCAGACTTTCGCAATACTTGCCATAATATTCATTACATGATATAGAATATTATTTATGCGAAATTAAAAATAAATTACTACGTATTAAATGTGTTTCGCCTCGAACCTACACCATTCTCCCTGAACAAAATTGACTTTCACAATCAATAAAATAATATTTTGTCAGATCGAGGATTAATTGAATATGTTTCAAAATTTCAACGTCTTTATGATTTGTCCGTTCAAACATCAAGAAGCAAAGGATAATGTCTGGAAAGAAATATGGGAATTCTATTATCAATACCTAAAGTATGTAATTTTATTTCCAAGCACAAAACGAACTAATTTATTTATATTCTATCTCAGTGATATGACACGTTCCTGTTTTTTAATCATATTTCCAATTATAGCAATATTTTAAAATAAATGTTATTTATTATTTATGTACTACTTTAAGTTTCCATCCTTATTTTTTATTTATTTTTTGATAATGAAAAATTAATATTACTCTCATATCTACTTAATTATTTTATTTTAATCAAAAATCACTCTATCATATTATAGATTATTTTTATCATGCCAGAAGGGTTGTTCCAGCCCTTCAGGAATTGAACTCGAATGTCAAAAAATGCAATCCGGTCACTTGGCTTACCCCCCAAGATGTAATCATAGCTGACATACGTCAGATTTTTAGACTCAAAGAATCGATTTTCATTATTAAAAATACTAATACTATAGTCTTTTATATTTATACTAGCTGCAAGGCCCGCCTTCGCCAGCCCTCTTGCTAGCCAAATAGTAGCAGCCCCCTGGACCCACACCCCGCCCCCTGAACCCTCTCCATCTCCAACCACTCACTCTCAATCCTACTGGCCCCCGGGACTCCTCCCTAATCTCCAATCACTCTCCACCCCACAAACCCTCTCCCCGACCTCAAACCCCTTCTCCTGCCTCCGATCAGCCCTTACCCAACTATATTAAGGGAAAATCAGAGTTTTAATGAGAAAATGTTTACATAAATAGAAAAAATTATTTTTATCCATTTTATCGTATATACTCTTGTAGTCAATTTTAATTGAAAATATTTTTTTTTTTTATTTTTATAGAGAAAATTTTTCGGTATTTAACAAAATGAAATGTTTTTAATTTTTATATAATTTCATTTAAAAGGAAAGAATTTGAGTACCAAAGAAGAAGGAAGCTTAAAGGGACCGAAAATGGGTACCTCAGGGTCGTAGCATAAAGTTATATAGCCTAGAACCTTATTGAATAAACGGGCTATGCAATGCAAAAATAATTTTTCAAATTGGATTAGTATTTCCTGAGATTAGCTTCCTCAAACAAACAGACCAACGAACCATCAAACCAACAAACATACAAACTTACCAGCTTCATATAATAATTTAGATTAAACAACTTGATGTTTTCTTGAATTGAAAACCAATCAAAATTACTCTATTATCTTTATTAACTAATAATTATATTTCTGCTTATAAAAATAATGTTTTATATAATGATGATTTATATTAATACATGTAAATATTATATATTTAATGAAAAAGAAAAAATATATGAAAAGTTATCCATTCAAAGATGATGTTTATTATAAATAATATAGTTGGAATGAAATATATATAAGTTTATGAAATTTATGAATTTCAAGGTGTGACGTATTAATTAAAACTCCTTGTTAAAAAAACGTGGATGTATTTTCATCAAATGTACAGAAGTAGTATGTGTAAATAAGTTTGTAATATTATATAATATATATACTAATGTTAATATCTGTGTTGATATCTGACTATTTTATAAATCTCAAGAGATCATTAAAATAACGATTATTAATCTTTGATCTCTTTTTCATTTAAAGAATTGAATGTTTTTCTTTTCCTTGATTAATAAATATTTCGATTCTTGATTTTTTTATAAATAAGTTTAAGAATTTATTTGATTTTATACGGATTTGTAAGATCCCATTTTCTAAGCCTCAATAGAATTTCTAATATTTTATGTTAAATAAAAGTTTTTTTAATTTCATGCTAAACTTTGAAACTCACCTTATGAAAAGACTTTAAGATTAAAGCGATTTTCAAATAAAATATTCCGTGAAAAGCTTTTTGAATTCTTTTTTACACTGTGCCTTTTCAAATATCCTATACTCAAAAATACTATACTAAAAAAATCCTCGAAAAATATTTTTATTGATTTTCTTTTTTGATTCGTGATTTTTGAAATGAACTTTTTTCGAGACGTTTCTGTTTGAAATTCGTTGTTAGAATAAAGGGGCAAATAACTCAATAGAGGGAAAATAAGAATAGCCTAGAAAGATTTGTAAGAACGACGACACCAAGTAATTTTTAAAAAAATGACAAGAGCTGGATTCGATCGAACCTGAGCCTACCACTTCTACGGAAATCAATTTCAATTGAAAAACTTTATTTAAAATTATATACAATTTTTATAAATACACTAGCTGCAAGGCCCGCTTTCGGCGGCCCTCGTGCTAGCCAGGGGGCACGCCCCCTGTACCGCCAACCCACGAATCCCACCCTCACACTCCACTCCCACCCACCACACCCCCCGAAACCCACCCAGAACCCCTACCCCCCGCTCCATGCACCCGTGCCTAACCCCCGCCCCCACACCGCAATCCCAACACTCCATCCCGCCCAGACAGAAGGGAACATTGCAGCAACGTTGCAGCAACGTTGCAGCAACGTTGCAAACCTTTCACAACATTGCCAACATTGCAGCAACATTGCAGTGGCAACGTTCAAATGTTCAAAAAAATGAGAAAAATAAAAACTTAAAAAAAATTTAAAATTAAATTAGAAAAATAAAATCTTAAAAAAAAAAATTAAAAAAATATTAGAAAAATAGAAACTTAAAAAAAATTTAAAAAAAAATGAGAAAAATAAAAACTTATAAAAAAATTTTAAAAAAATGAAAAAAATAAAAACTTGAAAAAAAATTTTAAATTAGAAAAAAATAAAATTTAAAAAAAAATGACAAAAAAATTTTTACTTATTTATTTTTTCAAATTTTTTTTACTTTTTTTTTATTACATTTTTTTTAATTTTTTAAAAAAAAATTTTAAGTTTTTTTTTCATTTTTTTCCATTTTTTCTTAATTTTTTATTTTTATTTTTAATTTTAAAACCCACTAATACTTTCTAAAAAATATTATTATTTATATTAAAATTAGGAAAATTTTATTTAATATTTATTATCTATTTAAATTTTTATAGTGTTCTCCTTGGGTTTTAATGTTTTTGCAATCAATTTTGGTACATATAAATATGTTAAATCATAGATAAAAGATACTACTGTGTTAAATGATGAAATATTTCGAAATAGTTTTTCATTTTTTTCAAAATTTAACCAGTGAACCCATAAATGAGGAATTTTCACTTTTGTGGGGATTATTTTTTTTATTTAATTCTGAATTATATTGTGTATCACACAACACATTTCATAATGTTCCATTTTTAATCTTCGTAGTAATTCATTAGGAAGCCATAATAAACATATGCATGTATATATATTAATTAATTAATTTTATATATATAGATTATAATATAATTAGTAAACTCAAATATCTTACAATTTAGTTTATTAATTACCATAATTTTTATTTATTAAACTACATTGTAGATAATTGTGTTTTACTAATTGTATTATAATGTATTAATAAAAATTGTACATAATTTTAAATAAAGTTTTTGAATTACCTAAAATTGCTTTCCTAAGGAAAACATTTACCACTAGAGCACCGAACCACTTATAATAAACTCCTTAAAATATATATATATATATATATATATATATATATATATATATATATAGCTTACAATTTTTTTTATGTAGACTTTATATTATTTTTAGGGCTGAATCGAAAATTAGAAATACTTAGTCCAATATCCTGAATAAAAAAAAAAACTAAAAAAAATGTAAAAATTAAATATAATAATAATATAGTATATTTAAAAATAACATAACATAAATATATATTTAACGAAAAAAAATAATATTAACTCCACTTAAAAAAATGTGTAAGCTTAATAGATATGTCTTTGGAGTGTGATTTTTTAAGGGGGATGAACATTTTGGACTTTATATACATATATCATCTATGGATTAAGAAGTTTTACTTCCCCCGTGAGCTTATGTGGATAATCACACGAGGGGTGAACCGCCATTAGAATTAGGTGTACATCGTCTTTGGAATTAATTGGAATTACTTTGGAATTCATTAGATATTCTATTGTCATCAATTGTCTTCTACTTGGAAATGAAAGTGGAAGTGGAAGTAGGTGTTCACGATTTTAGGTTGCGGTTCACCCCTCGGGTTCACATATAGATTTTTCCTCAGCCTTTTTTCAGGTCTTCTGCTCAAGATGAGATCTACTTAAACATGCTAAGTATCTAAAAATAATTTATGTATTTTAAGAATAATAAAAAAATGGGTGCCCACGGGGGGGGGGGTATAAACGAGTGCGTTATTGGAATTTCGGGAGGGGGGGGGGGGGCCCCCCCCCCCCCCCCCCCCCCCCCCCCCCCCCCCCCCCCCAATTGGAAAATTGTTGCATTTTAGCATTATATGCTAAAAATAAAAGCGGTAAAGTCTTATACCCTCAATAAAAAGTAATAAAAAGCACTTTTAATTCTTTAAAACTGAATAAAATGGGAGGGGGGTTACTTTTCATGAAAATTGGGGGACCAGGGGGGGGGGGTAGGGGGAATCCTTGAATATAAGATATAAATGCAAAATATAATAAATAAGTAGATAATAATTAAATTACTTTAGGAATAGGGTATGAATTCATAGTGATGTGGGCTCATCTCACCAACTCTTGAGGCCTTTGTGAATGTATTATAAATAATTATCATAAATTTAATGGCGAAGTATTGAAGTATTGTAATCGTTCATGTAAAAAATCTTACTTTTGATGATTATTATCGAAATGTATCTCAAAAACTGCTAAAAATTTTTTGATAAAAAAAGAGACGGAATTCGCGCCGTTTCGGTATATAATAAAACCTTGTAGGCTTAATTTTAATTTTTTTTTTGTCTATATTTTTTTAAAAATGACCTTAATATTTTTGAGGGGAGTCCGACTTCGCCCAAATTACAATTTAATTATTTTAAAAAAATGGGTTCACTACAATTCTTATACACTAAAAGTCATATCGGTTTGGTTATATTCAGTTAGAACCGAATTTGGAAGGATCAGGTTTGCAAAGCAAGAAAGAAGAAAAGAGAATTGCCAAGCTCAAGTACATTAGACTGCTCGATAAAAATTAAACAAAAATTTGTAACCGTAAACCTAATAGTAAATTCCAACAGAGTTTTTATAAGCTGATAATCATGCAATGTCCCGATTTTTTAAAACAGACAAGATTTTTGAGATATTATCGGTCAAAACGACGAAAAAGCCATTTTGACCAATTTTCGAGTCTCATTATTAAACAGAAATATTTAAAATCAACACTTGAATTTAAGTCAATTAGAAATCGAGTTATAAAAGTAAATAAGCTGACGTGTTCTGATGTGGCCATCCACTTGACTTTACCATACAACCTGAAAATCTTGGCCATTTACCAAACTCAACCAAATTTTGTATACATAATCAGTGGGACACCAGACGTATAAAAATGCAAAAACTAATCCCCCCTTCATGATTATAATTTTAGGGGCGAGGTTGTATGGTAAAATCAAGTTAATGTCCACATCAGAACAATTCAGCTTATTTAACTATGGCGTTAAGAAAATTTTGTAAAATTTCTCAGTCATTATAAGTCTTATAAAAAAGTAAAAATGATAGAATCATAATTTTTCTCAAAAAGTATCATAATAAAAATTAAAAAAGTAAGAGAAAATCATTTTTTTGATCATCAATTTATTAAGCTAAAAATTGGTCCATGGTGTACGTAAATGCTTTCTATCGCCTGCATAACATACTAAATTTTCAAACAAATCGGTTCACTCAATTCAAAGAAAAAAAATTATTTTTCAATTTTTACTTATTTTTACATTTTGAAGAGACCGATATATTATAGATTAAGGTATGAAATTTTCAGGATCTTTATATTTCTATAGTATCTACATATCCATAGAATATCATTAAGATATTTACAAACGGCATTTTTACCCCCTTATGGCCTTTTTCTTTATGAAAATATATGACTTAATAAAAAAAATAAAACCTACTTTAAAAAAAGTAAATGCACCAAATAAAATAATAAGAACTTAAAAATAAAATAAAATCAACTAAAAGGTATAAAATAATTTTTTTGCAACGAAATTTTCTCTGGAGAGAGACGGACTGGTAGAAACTTTAATTGAATGTAATGGAAGGCAGCCCAGAAGGAATCCTGAAGAAGGAGGGAAAAATCCTCCGAAACGTCGGTTTAAAAGGAAAGGAGGAAGGATTCCAATAAATTACACCTTATTTGTTGTGTTAATTTTTTCTTTCCTCACTACCTTTGGGCTGCCTTCCATTACATTCAAGTATAAAATAATTAACTTATTTAGTTACAACTAAACGACGAAATATTAGCATGAAATGACTTTTTGAAGTCGGTGCTAAACAAACTATACCTATAAGCGAGCGTACCCGCCAAACATACTAAGTTAGATCCGTATAGTGCGATTCATAAAATGTATATTTTTGGCACCGACTTCAAAAAGATATTTCATGTTAATATTTCCTCGTTTAGTTGTGACTAAATAAGATAATTATTTTATATCTTTTAGTGGATTTTATTTGTTGCATTTAATTTTTTTGAAGTCGGTTTTATTTTTTTTATAAAAATTATTTTTATTTTTATTTTTAGTGATGTTATTAATAGTGACTTAATATAATACATTGCATGCATCTTGTAAGAGAAAGCGTCGGGCGAATGAATCAGAAAATGATAATAATATTCAAATCATAAATGTTCAAATATATGTTAGATTCCAAAGCCATTGTTTTTCTATGCCTTTGTTAAAAAAGAAGAAAGTTTTTGAACACTACTGTGGACAGAAGAAGGAAACATTTTATTTGTTTCATTCATTGACCCTTTGAAGTGAGTAAATTATATATTTTTTTCTATTGATAATCTGGCTGTTTACATTGTATTTATAATTGTATTATTTTATTGTTGAAATGAATGATGAACCCCGTTTTTATAATTTTGTAATATTGGTTTATAGACCCTGAAGAAGGAGGGAAAATCCTCCGAAACGTCGGTTTGAAAGGAAAGGAGGAAGGATTCCAATAAATTACACCTTATTTGATATGTGTTAACTTTTTCTTTCCTCACTACCCTTGGGCTGCCTTCCATTACATTCAATTCAAATATAGAAATTCTCTAGAAACATTTGCGGGTTTTAAATGAACGTTTTAAGATTAATTTTTTTATAAAATATTTTATTTATTATAATTTCGATTATTTGCTCATAATAATTGAAAATTTACGTTAATTCGTCATTGATCATATCATCAGAACTTGACCAAATTAATATGATACCACCTCTAAAGTACCGTCTTTCTAATAAAAAAAGAATCATTAAAATCGGATCATAAACAAAGGAGTTATGAGTGTACATACATAACAAAAAAGGTCCAATACGAATGAAAAAAAAACTGGACCAATCGGAAGCTTAACTGAACCCAACGCAAAAAAATGATCAAAATCGGTTCACAATTGGCGGAGATAGACAGGGGCGGAGGTAACATAGACACAAAAAAAAAAAAAGTTTCAGTCGAATAGAGAACCTCCTCCTTTTTTGAACTCGGTTAAAAAGTGTATTTCCACTGAGATGTCGGATACTTGATATTTTCTTTATAAGTGAAAGAAAAATCATACAGAATAAAATTGTTGTGATCCTTAATTGAACAACTCTTTAAAAGAAAAAACTACTAAAATGACCAGACCATCGTCGGAAAAAAAATTCATGTAAATGTGAGCCTATTAAAAGTGACCACAGGTGAGAAAATGGCCCAGGTTTTCTTTTTTTTATTTGGGCTTATTTTCTTTGTTTCAACTTAAAAGTTAAATGAAAAGCAATTAGAATAATTTCGAATGAGCCTGCAGGTGGTAGTTGCTCGTTGCTGTTTAGTTGATAGGACCGCAGAGACATCCTGGTTAGGCAGTGACAGGTGGTAATTACAACATGAAGGAATATCGGGATAAATGGATCCACGAGGGCCTAGAGCGCAAATGAACCCACCAGCAACAATGAAACAGGCTTTATTGATAAACAGAGATTAGCTTTAGTATCATTCCGGAAACTAAAAAACAGATGTAGGACAAAGAGTCAACTGACGAGTGGAGAACAAAAGAGAGATAACCGAAAATGAATGAATTTAGGGAATAAAAAAAAAAAAAAATTTCTGAATAATTTAGAGTTTCGAGCCTGCCTTCTGCGGGCAGCGGTCGTGTAAGAGCCAAAATTTGACTCTTCAAAAAGAAACTTCTATAATTGAGGCACTCAGAGCTAAAGTAGATCAAGTCCAAAATTGAAAAAAAAAATTGTTTGTTGCGGATTAATATATGTTAATGGTGTATATTTTCAGAAAAATAGTGAACTAAGTCCCTGTTAATGTTATTTTTTATTACTTTAACATACAGGTTATGGTCAAGTATTGTAATCTTGCATGAAAAAAGTGTTTTTTTCCTTCGTTTTTTCGAAATATCTCAAAAACGGCTGAAACTATATTGATTAAAAAATTGAGCGAAACCATGGCATTTCGCTCAACAAAAAAGCCCTAATAAGTGAACATCAAAAAAATTGTATTTTTAACCGACTTCGAAAAAAGGAGGAGGTTATCAATTCAATCCCTCCCCCCCTTGGGTGGTTAGTTTTTGCATTTTTGGTCTTCTGGGGTCCCACTGATTATGTATACAAAATTTGGTTGAGTTTGCTAAAGGGCCTAGATTTTTATTTTTGACCATATACCCCTCCCCCCCTTTGGTCACAGAAAAAAAATATTTTCGTTATTATTGGTTCATTTCATAGTATTGTACACAACCGCAAAATATACCCAAGTTTTCGGCTGTTTTGGGTCTGATTAAGGGGCAAAATTTTCAATAAAGACATTTTTTTGAGGCAAATTTTTTTGAAATTTTAAAATAAAGGGGCTAATATTTTATAAAATTAATTAAAAAGGGTTTGATTTATAAATAAATTCAATTTAAGTAAATTCTCCTTCTATATTGGGATTTTAATTTTTTAATCGTTTTCGTTTTTACTTTTTTTGAAATATTTTTTTTTTTTATTTATTTAATTTCACCGGGAACAAAGCCCATTTAGACAGCACATAAGTAGAGTGTTATTAGGGTTAGTGAGGGAGCCGAGTTTTCAGCCGGTAGAAATTTTTATTTCAATTTGAAGATAATTCGTGCAAAAAACTCAAAATCGCATTTTTTTGAGTTAGCCAGTCTTAAAAATCCCAGAACTCAAGTTAATAATAAATCAAATCATTCATGACAATATTCAAGATCCTATTCAACGTACACAAATCTTAAAATTAATTGACCTATGCCTCAATCAAAATTATTATGTCTTCAACAATGTTTATTATAAACAGAACACCGGTTTACCGATGGGCAGCCCGTTAAGTCCCCTTCTCGCAGAAATCTATAGCTCAAATTTTGAAAAAAGGGTAATGACTCCTTTTAACCCCTCACAAAATTATATCAAATTCTGGATAAGATATGTTGATGATATTTTTGTTGTTTGGTCGGGTACCACCAGAGAGATTCAGTCACTTAGTAATTATATAAACCAAATCCACAAAAACATTAAATTCACATCAGAAATAGGCAATAAAACTATTTCATTTTTAGATTTAACAATAACAATCACCAACCAAAAATTAGAATTTAACATTTTTAGAAAACCCATTTTTACTGACACAATTATCCCCTTTTCTTCTAACCATTCGACAAATACTAAATTTTCATCTTTTTATTCAATGATCAATAGACTAATCTTAACCCCTTTTAGCAATACAAACTTTAATAACGAACTCGAAACCATTTATAATATAGCATATAATAATGGATAATAAGGAAATTATAAAAAAATATTTATCAAAATTTATAAAAAACACACGCTTTCGCAATTACATTCTCTCACAATCGAATCTGAAAAAATCTATAAAAGAATCTCCTTTATTTCTAAACATACTATATAACCTATCCAATAACAAATATTCTCCGGAAACATGGAATCACTCCAGCCCTTTATAATATAAATAATATATCCTCTCAATTAACAAATAACAAACTAGACAAAATTGATAAAATGAATAAATCTGGTGTATACAAATTAAATTTCAATGATTGTGATGCAATTTATATTGGACAAACTGGACGATCTTTCAAAAAACTGCATAAAGAACACGTAGCTTCCCTCAGACAATTAATAAGAAATCAACCCACAAATCCAGATTCCACTTCCGCATTTGCTAATCATCTATATTCTTTAGATCACTCAACTTCACCTACCAATCCCACCCCTATTCATTTCGAAGGAAAAGGATTAAGATTGAATCTTCTTGAATCCATGGAAATAAAATATGCCCTGTCGAACGATGAAAATATTATCAATAATCAACTGGATGTAAAGCAAAACATAATAATTGACCTATTAATAACAAACCCCAAAAAAAATTTATTCCCAGCTTAGAGACATAAGTCAATGAATTTCTAACTTTCCTTTATTTATCCACGCCTATGTCAATAAACCCTACCCAACGCGAAATTTTCACTTAACAATAGCCTAAGAGAAATTGTCCTTTAAAATAATTTAAACATCTTTTCCATCTGTTCACTAAACATATATATAACCTAGCATTCAATAAGTTAAATTAGTTATTTTCTGTAATTCCTAAAGATGGGTTGATAGCCCGAAATATATATATTGAAAAAAATTTTACAGCTTTTAATTTTTTTTAATTTTAATGTGAAACAAGTGACCAAGAATCCTTAACTTATAGTAAATGAATATTAAATATAATATTTATTTACTCTTATCTTTATTAAAGATGTTTCACCTTGCACCAACACCACAATCTCTACTAATTATTAGGCAGTATTGTTCCGGAGTAGCGATATATGCATAATGACAAATTCTAAATCTTGTATGTATAACTGTGAAATTGTATGGTTTTTATTTTGTGTAATATTGTATAAGAAAATCTTATAAAATGTTTCAATTTTCAGTACTACTGAAGATGGTCTACCAGGGGTGACCGAAACTGTTTAGTAAATCTATCAAATAAATAATGTTAATTGACTAAAATTACTCTATTTATTTATTTTATGTGTCTAAATAAATCCTTTAATTTATAAAATTTAAATTTATTTTCCCATTTTCCAACCACCTTCCGATTTTTAAATAAGGATTGGGACGATTGATTTATATATATATATATATATATATATAAATATATTCTTAATTCCTTATATAAATGCGAGAAAACCTTCAGTTAATTAATGGCAGGCATCTAACATACATGCTAATAGATCTAGCGCTCTGGACTGGGAAATCGAGTATATAACATCTGAGATTTCCAATTCACTCGGTGATCCATCCGAATGTCTAGCGGGCTATACGCGAAATGACGTTGGATTGTTGCTAGGTGGATTACATCTTTTTCTCTCTTGGTCCAGACTTAATACTCCGCAGACTCCAATAGCGTAATCCTCAGTAGTCTCGCGAGATAAAAATATCTTTTTTTCAAATCAGCGCGGTCAAAATAATTATTGTTGACGTATCAATTATTCTTTGATATATTAATGAGAAAATTAAAATTTATTTAATATCATTA
>JALMQS010000099.1:55445674-55496808 GCA_024734495.1 Forficula auricularia | reverse complement strand
TTTTTCAAATCAGCGCGGTCAAAATAATTCTTGTTGACGTATCAATTATTCTTTGATATATTAATGAGAAAATTAAGAATGTGACTTGGTTTTCAGTGAGAAGTTAATAGCTAAATCACTCTACCGATTTTGATGACATTTTGATTGTGTATTAACTTAGAATCTATAAATTGGAAATGGATATAAGAAATGTTCTATTATAATAAATTTAATATTAAAAACAGGAATGATGAAATATTTAAAATAATTATTTTTAATGATAAACTATTTTAAAAATTTTCGCGATGGCCTCCATTCGTATTTTGATCGTTATTTATTTGTTTATTCAAAAGCAAGGAAAAATTTCCCAAATGGTGTATCGTCCGTCCGTCTTTCAACTGTATATTTAGATCGAGATATAAAAAATGTCTGAAGAAACTTTTTTCAGAGAGAGAGAAGAGCCCAAAGGACAAATCCAATTTGTTTAACTTTTTCGACTTAAAGGAGAAATTGCAAGTAAGTGAGCCTATTCGTCAGGAAAATAAGAAAATATTTTTTTTAAGTACTCTTCTTGCAAAAATACCAAATTAATATTTTAATTATTATATATTATTAATTGAGTGGATTTTGATGAGGCAGTTCAAAATTCAAAAAAGAGAGATAATTTAAACTATATTTTTTATTCAAAAACCGAATTTTGGATTCTCTCATCAAAATCCACTCAATTTACTTATCAGTCCGTCTCCAAATACTATTTGAATCTAATTATTTAATATTAAAAAAAAAAAAATATGGGAGAAATTTTTGAATAATAAAAATGTTAATGTGAATTAATACTTGTTAATTAATTAATTAATTAAATTTATTTTACACTCAAATAGAGTGATATAAAATAAGTACAAAACATCCACCCAATTTTCAAATCAAAAACATAAAAAAATTCACGATTCAATTGTATATAATATACTAGTACTCTATACTCACACATTATAGATAATTTTTAATTTTAATTAATTAATTAATTTCTACTTAAACAAAATGTTAGTATTAGTAGGACGTGAACCTACCTGAAAAAAAGAAAACAAATATTATTAGTGAAATAATATAGTTAATTGAAAATATTTTTTTATAAAATTATTCGCAATATAATTATATTTAATAAATTATTTATTTCATTTGATATGTATTTTTTTTTTTTTTTTTTTTAAAAATTGAAAAAAGTACTTGAAAATTGTTATAGTATTCTTACTTATATCATTATAAGAATAAAGTATTATAAAGATATCTTACCTTTACAGCCAAAGTCTCGTGTCTGGACCTAGAATACTGTGACCCCACAGGAACGGAACACACTTAGGTACACTCGCGAACAAGTAAAAATATAATCGCGAAACATTTCGAAAGAATAAGAATTTGTGAAAACCCGGATTGAAGTTGGTTAGGATTAGGGATAGGACATGATTCTCTTGATAAAAGAATCATGAGCTCTCGTGGGCAGGGATGCAAGCCCCTGAAGTAGGTCTGTACATTTTAATTTATAAAAACAAAGAAGAACATACATACCCGATACCCAAAGATAAAGGATTTGGTTTTCCAGAAAATAAGAAAATCCATTATTTAATCTAAATATTAGTATTAGTAGGACTAGAATATATACCTTGTGGGCAGAAAGACTTAATTAATTGGCGGCAAAGTATTATAAATTTATAGAAAAAATTAATAGTAATTATTTCAAGGAGCCATATTAAATACTACAGGCTAATTAAGATACTTACAGGGTGTAAAACAGACCAACAGACAGATCCAAAAGAAATATTAACAAAAAAACTCACCAAATAATCATTTTCGGTAGAATTTTTATTTCAACTCATCCATCCATGGCACACTCGATTATATACAAGTATTCAATTAAATAATAAAAATATAGTCTAACAATGGGGGGGTCGATAGGCTAGTCGGTAGCGTGACAGCGAGCTAACCAGGAGACCCGGGTTCGAATCCGACTCGAGGCAGCCAGCCAAAATCTGACCCCGGGGGTAGAGACAAATTTTAAAAATATATCTAGTATCGTAATTAGGCTTATGGCTAGAAGGGCCGAAAAGCCAAAAAAAAAAAAAAAAAATTAGTCTAACAATTTACATTCAAAATATTCTCAATAGTTCAAATTATTAATATAGCTTCCATATTCTACTTATCAATCTTGTATTATTAAAAGAGAATGAAAAATCTTCTTAATTTTTGAAAAATTACTGTTAATAGATGTTTCAGACCTAGTCGAACCCATTTTCAGTTAACACGAAACACTTTTTACTTTTTTATTATGTAAAGTAAAAAATGTTTATATTATGTAAAGAAAAAAGTGTTTTGTGATAACCGAAGATGGGTTCGAATAGGTCCGAAAAATCTATTAATAATAATAAATTTTTCAAAAATTAAGATTTTTGTTTCTCTTTTAACAATCTAATTATTTTAATACTATTTACTAACAGAGTAAATATCGGTACATAGCTTTTTTCTTTTAAAGAGGTAAATAATCTTGTATAAGTTCAATTATTTCAAAATTACTTAATATATTGTGACAATTGAAAATGGCAGTAGTTTCCACATTTTATTAAGATAATATTATTGTATAAAAGTTTTTTAAAGAATGTATTAGTTTTTTTTTTTTTTTTTGATACACATTTTGTTTTGAATTATTACAGTAGAGCGTCGATAATCCGGAGTAATTGTGAAATGAACATGTCCGGTTATCAAAATGTCCGGATTTTTTAAAAGAACCCAACAAGGTCGTTTGAGTTAATAACAAAAAGAAAACTTTCTAAAACCGTCAATAATTCACTCTAGTGGTTAAATAATTGCAGTAGATAAATAAAACCATTAATTAATATGAACTTAAAAGTTATTTTAATGAAAGAAAATACATATGGTACATATGTAATGTATTATATGCACATACATATGTATTTACAAAATACTGAACAGTTTATACATTGTCAGAGTTCAAATATTTATGTATGTATTCACTTCAAATTTTTTTTTTCCACCGAAATTGAATCCGGATTATCGACGCTCTACTGTATATATTTTTTTACAATATTTAGTTTATGACTACAATAGAATCGTTGTACAAAACCTTAAAAAATAAGCAGGTTTTGAAAAACTTCAATTGATCTTTTGGCTAGATATTTCTCTGTTTCGAGATATCAATAAATAGTTAAAGAAGAACTTACAATTGAAACTTGTCCAGTATATTGACAAAGCACATTTGTACAAACATGAACAACCTTTGCTTAAGATAATATAGACTAGAATCTATTATGTACATGAACATACCCTTTGCTAATATTTGCCTCAAAATAAATGGACTAAAGTTACTTTAACTTTGAGAATAAAGATTAGTTCAATTGAGAAGTCAATTGAAATAAAACAAGATTAGTAAATAGTAGATATTAAAATTTCAAAATCTTAACAATGTTGCTAAGGACTGTTTTCGAAATTGTATTCTCGCCCCTACTTAAAGATAAAAAAAACTAAGTTTTTTTTGTGCCTTTCTCGGCTTTAACCATTAGCCATTTTACGATACTATATATTATTTTTTTCTCAATTATGTAGGGATCAGATTAAATTCGGTTTGCAGCGAGACGGGCTTGAACTCGCTCTAGCTTGATTAGAAGGCATGTACTTTACCCACTCGGCCAACTTGACCCCCCAAAACGTAAATTTATCGAAAAGATAATAACATATTTCATGATAAATGAATGTTATTTTAACAAGAAAAAAAAACCGACTTCAAAAAAATTAAATGCAACAAATAAAATAATAAGAACTCAAAAACAAAATAAAATGCACTAAAAGGTATAAAATAATTATTTTATTTAGTTACAACTAAAGATGAAATTGTTACATGAAATACCTTTTTGAAGTCGGTGCTAAACATATACATTTTATGAATTGCGCTCGACGGATCTTACTTCGTACGTTTGACAGGTAATGAAGACACATCAAATAAAAAATCATCGAAATCGGTCCACATGGTAAAGAGAAATCGACGAACAAACATCATCAGAACTTGACCAAATTAATATGTGACTACCTCTAAGGTAGTGGTAGTCTATCTATGCCCTTTCCAATAAAAAAATAATCATCAAAATCGGTCTATAAACAAAGAAGTTATGCGTGAACATACATAACAAAAAAGGTCTAATACCATTGAAAAATCATCCAAATCGGCCTACAGAGTAAAGAGAAATAAATGTTCAAACACAAAAAAAACAAAAAACGACATTCCGTTGAATTGATAACCTCCTTTTTAACCTACTTCAAAAAAGGAGGAGGTTCTCTATTCGACTGATTTTTTTTTTTTTTTGTGTCTATGTTACCTCATATCTCCGTCAATTGTGAACCGATTTTGAAAAAAAAATTGCATTGGGTTCAGTCTAGCTTCCGATTGGTCCCGTTTTTTTTCATTGGTATTAGACCTTTTTTGTTAGGTTTGTTGAGGCCTAACTTCTTTGTTTATTAACCGATTTCGATGATTCTTTTTTTATTGGAAATGATAGGGATAGTGCCATATTAATTTGGTCAAGTTCTGATGATATGATCAACGACGAAATAACGCAAATCTCCAATTCTTATGAGCAAATAATCGAAATTATAATAAATAAAATCTTTTATAAAGGTATTATATTAAGTCACTATTAATAACATTACTAAAAAGAGAAAAATAAAAATAATTTTTATAAAAAAAAAATAAAACCGACTTCAAAAAACTTAAATGCAACAAATAAAATAATAATATTAAATTAGGTTGGAGTTGGTGGTGTTTCACAAGGAGAAAAATTAAAATACAAAGATTTTTTTAGTTTACTCTATATATTTCGAGCTCTTAACTCATCGTCAGGAGAACATTGACTAAAGATAACAGAGATTAAATTTTCGCTATGCACTCTCATTGCATTCTATAGTTTATTGCCTTTCTTTATTACACATACATAATTTTCGGCAACTTCCAAGTATAAATATCTTTTCTTTGTCCCAGCCCTTTGTCCCTACATCTGGTCATTCGGCTTTCTAAAGCCATTCCATCCTTCTGATAATTCTTTCATATTTACACTATGTCATAAATAACTGTCCATCATATTAAAATTAAAATAAATTCTGTTCAAAATATCATGTTATCTTTAGTCAATGTTCTCCTGACGATGAGTTAAGAGCTCGAAATATATAGAGTAAACTAAAAAAATCTTTGTATTTTAATTTTTCTCCTTGTGAAACACCACCAACTCCAACCTAATTTAATTTTAACAATGTTTCACTATAAACCAACACCGCGTTCCCTAAATTTTTTAAAAAATAATAATAGCTTAAAAATAAAATAAAATCCACTAAAATGTATAAAATATTATCTTATTTAGTTACAACTAAACGACGAAATATTTAACATGAAATTACTTTTTGAAGTCGGTGCCAAACATATACATTTTATGAATCGCACTTGACGGATCTCACTTAGTACGTTTGGCGGGTACGCTAGCTTATAGATATAGTTTGTTTGGCACCGACTTTAAAAAGTAATTTCATGTTAATATTTCGTCGTTTAGTTGTAACTAAATAAGTTAATTATTTTATACCTTTTAGTGGATTTTATTTTATTTTTAAGTTATTATTATTTTATTTGCTGCATTTAAGTTTTTTGAAGTGGGTTTTATTTTTTTTTATAAAAATTATTTTCAAAGTCGGTCAAAAAGAAAATAGAATTCAATTACCTATTTAGGTAAATAGTTATTTAATAAAAAATCATAAGTTACTAAATTTTTTACGTGCTAATTGCTAAATGATATATATTATATAATAAAAATTCTCCAATAATCTAACACAAGTTAAAATAAATAAATTGGAAAAGATAATTATTCTCCCTCACTTTCTGAATTATGAAACTTAATCTAAACTGAAAGAAAAAGGATAAATTAATTACAAGATGTAACATAGATGTCACAACATTTCGAACAAGTCTTCACTTCCTACTTGAAGGAATTCGATAAACTTTTGAATTGTCAAGAATAAAAGATAAAACGATATTTGTTTTGTAGCTTTCTTATTAAACTCAAAAGAGAAAATATAACTTGAAAAGTCAAACAAACTAAATAAACAAATTTTTTTTTTTAATATGAATTATATTTCAATTATATTTACAAGTTTTTATTTCAAAGAACATGAATCAAATACATATATGATAAAATTAAATGAAGAAGGGGCTTAATTTTAGCATTAGGTATTAGGATGTCCCATAAGTTTCTTCCTTTTTTTTATGCAAAATAAATAGACCATATCTATTGTTTAAGTTAGATTTATTGTGATAACACAATAAATAAATATACCGGGTGAGTTTTTTTTATCTTAAGACAGACTTATAACTAAAAAACAGTACATGATATGAAAAAAGTTTCAAATAAAAGTTTATTTATATCGAGAGGGAAACTAAACTACGCTATTGTTCATCGATCTAGAACAAGCTTTCGTGGGTATTTTAAGGTCATGTACTGTTTTTTAAATGGAAACCTATATATTTCTTTTCATATTGATAATATACAAAAAAAACTGAGAAACTTTCATAAGAACTATTTTTTTATCCGACATCAAATGAACAAAATATTAAATCAAGATTAGATCATTATTCTCAAAAAAATCCTAATAATTACTTTTAACAATCATTCAACTTAATTATCAAATAATAATGGTCAGATATTTAAATTTTAAATAAATAATTTAATAATAATTAATAATTTACTAATTTTTCGACACTGTTCTGTGACATTTCAAAGTGTTATCGCAATTCCAGTTTCAATTTCTTTGTAGCTTTTACATTTCCTGTTTTTTATTTTTTTTTTAACAGATTTACAACTAAATACAATGAAGCTTGTGAGGGTGTATTCCTATAAGAAAAACGCTCGGCATCCATTTCAATGGCAGCCTATGGCACACTTATTCCACATTCTCCATAAATTAAGTCCATTTCAATTCTGTCTTCAACAAAAAATGTTCCATTTTTATTATCGTAATATAATAAAACTATCTTCTGGATTGAGACGAGAAATAAACTTTTTTAAATTCAAGAATTTCAAGTAGTTCTATTAAGTAAAAAATAATCTTTTAAATATGTGTATAATGAAGTATTAAAATCATTATAAACACTTATTTCATTATTTCATTATTCGTGTCCATGATTAATAATTAAAGGAATCGTAGGGATTTGGTCCAACTCCCTACGATTCCTTTACTTATTTCATTGTTGTGACTTTTCGATGTAATAATTATTTATTTAATAATTAATTATTTAATCATTATTATTTGATAATTAAGTTGAATAATTGTTAGAAATAATTATTATGATTTTTTGAGATCTAATAATTGATTTAATATTTTGTTTATTTGATGTCGAATAAAAAAATAGTTCTTATGAAAGTTGCTCAGTTTTTCTTGTCAATTATGAATATGAAACGAAATATATAGGTTTCCATTTAAAAAACAGAACTTGATCTTGAAATACCATTGAAAGCTTGTTCTAGCTCAACAAACAATAGTGTAGTTTAGTTTCTCCCTTGATATAAATAAACTTTTATTTGAAACTTTTTTTCAGATAATCTACTGTTTTTGAGTTACTAGACAACTAGACTGTCTCAAGATAAAAAACTCACCCGGTATATGAACAGTTCTGCTCTATTACCTTCTTCGATCTCTAAGGAGGTCATTATGCCCTTTTTCCAAAATTATTGAGGCTTACTTGCAAAATATTCATCAAGGTGCGTTTTAATTTCACTAACGGGTTTGAGACATTTACCACGGAGAGAATTGTTTAATGAGTGTAACAAGTAATAATCGGATCGAGTAAGATCTGGGTAGTAGGGGGGATGAGGTTGAATTTCCCAATCAAACTGTAACATAATTAATTAGTTTTTAGGAGAGATATAAAAATAAATATTATATTCGAGCTCTGTATATAATATAATATTAGAATAAATTAAAATTTCTTTAAAAGTAAAACTTTATTTTCTTAAAAAAATCCAACAATGAGAGGTAAGGGGTGACCCTTTGTATCACTTCCCCATTTTTGGAGTGGTTCATAAATTTAATTTTTAGAAGAGATATAAAAATAAATATTATATTCGAGCTCTGTATATAATATAATATTAGAATAAATTAAAATTTCTTTAAAAGTAAAACTTTATTTTCTTAAAAAAATCTGAAAATGAGAAGTAAGGGTGGACCCTTTGTATCACTTCAGGATTTTGGAGTGATTCATATATTTAATTTTTAGGAGAGATATAAAAATAAATATTATATTCGAGCTCTGTTTATAATATAATATTAGAATAAATTAAAGTTTCTTTAAAAGTAAAACTTTATTTTCTTAAAAAAATAAGAAAATGAGAGGTAAGGGGGTCTCTTTGTATCACTTCACCAACATACGGTTTTGCAAGAATTATTACAGTTTGATTGGGACGTTCCCCCTCATCCTCCGTACTCCCCAAACCTTACTCCTTCCGATTATTTATTACTTGTTTCTCTCGTTAAAAAATTATCTCCGTGATAAATGTCTCAAACGCGTAAGCAAATTAAAAATGCCGCTTAATGAATATTTTGCAAGTAATCCTCAACAATTTTGGAAAGAGGGCATAATGAGGCATCCTGAGAGATGGAAGAAGGTAATAGAGCAGAACAGTTTATATATAATACAATAAATCAACCTTAAACAACAAATATTGTGTATTTATTTCGCATAAAAAAAGTATTAAACTTATGGGACATCCTAATATAAGCTAGGTTATGAGGAGAGTCCATGGCCCCCACAAGGGAGGGGGGGGGGGAGGCCCAAGTGCCGCCGTGGGTCCCGGGCTTGGATTAAAACACAGAGTAATTCCATAATAAGGGCCCGCTTCAGATTTTGGGTCCTGGGTCTGAAATTTCATGTGGATCCATGACTAAACTACATAATTATGTTAAATCTAATCTGTGTGTTTTAATGTGTTTTTTAACCGACTTCAAAAAAGGAGGAGGTTCTCTATTCGACTGAATTTTTTTTTTTGTGCCTATGTTACCTCATATCTCCGCCAATTGTGAACCGATTTTGAATTTTTTTTGCATTGGGTTCAGTCAACCTTCCGATTGGTCACAATTTTTTTTCATAGGTATTAGACCTTTTTTGTTAGGTTTGTTCAGGCCTAACTTCTTTGTTTATGAACCGATTTCGATGATTCTTTTTTTATTGAAAAGGGGGTATCTTAGGGATGGTGCCATATTAATTTGGTCAAGTTCTGATGATAGGATCACTATTAATAACATCACTAAAAAGAGAAAAATAAAAATAATTTTCAAGAAAAAAATAAAACCGACTTCAAAAAAATTAAATGGAACAAATAAAATACACTAAAAGGTATAAAATAATTATTAACTTATTTAGTTACAACTAAACTAGGAAATATTAACATGAAATTACTTTTTGTAGTCGGTGCCAAACAAACTATACCTATAAGTGAGCGTACCCACCAAACGTACTAAGTAAGATCCGTCGAGTGCGATTCATAAAAGGTATATGTTTGGCACCGACTTAAAAAAGTAATTTCATGTTAATATTTCGTAGTTTAGTTGAAACTAAATAATTTAATAATTATTTTATACCTTTTTCTGTATTTTATTTGCTGCATTTAATTTTTTTGAAGTCGGTTTTATTTTTTTCTTAAAAATTGTTTTTATATATTTAAGCATTACTGTATTAGTGTTTTCTATTAGTGGAAAAAATATTCAAAAAATTTAAAATTTAAATACAAATTTAATAGTGTAATTTTTGACTCCAAGCTTTGCCCTCTCATGATTTTTTTTTTTTTTTTTTTTTTTGATGCAATCGAATGCAAGAAGGGGAGTACCAGTAAAGATGCAGCCCCTATGGATCTCGAAAGACCCTTGCATTACCGAAGAGAAGGGAAAGTTGATTAAGTGAGAGGGTGTAGACGTAGGTGTCTATGCACTCCGGTTTTGAAGGTTTGAAGATTATAGGTGCTGGGAAAGATAGAGGCTGGGAGAGAGTTCCAGTTCCTTGAAGTCATGGGGATATATGTATTTGCGAATGAAGTAGTCCGGCACTTTTCTAATTTGACCGCGAGAGAGTGTTGGGAGACGGCAAAACGCGTGCTACGTGTAAAGCATGCTTTGGGGGGAATTATTGATTTTATCTCATCAGAGCACCTGCCGTGATAGTATCTATAGAAATGGGAAAGGGCAGAGACATTTCTTCGATGAGCCAGCGAGTCGAGGGAGTCGGTGAGGGTAGAATCGTCAATTAGCCTGACGGCTCGTTTCTGAATTGCATCCAGGGTAGCAAGAGAATATTTGGAGGCTCCTCTCCATAGATGAGAGCCGTATTCGAGACAGGGGCGGATTTGGGCCTTGTAGATGGTGAGAAGTTGTGGGGGTTTGTAAAATCGCTTGGATCTGAATAAGAAGCCAATCTTCCTTGCTGCAGATTTCCCCACAGAGGAGATGTGTTCATTCCAAGACATGTCAGATGCGACAGAGACGCCCAACTGTCGCCCAGGCTGTCACACATTTTCAGGGTATTCGAATCGAAGTGAATATCAGGGAAATCTTTATTTTCGCGCCTAGAAATTAGACAACATTGAGTCTTGTTTGAATTAAAGTTAACAAAATTTTGAGAGCCCCATTTATTCAGTTTGTCTAGGTCGAGAGTAATTGAGGAGGCAACATTGATTCGATTATTCGGGAGTGAGGGTTTGCCGTGTAGAGTGCTATCGTCGGCGTAACAATGAGTGGGGTTTGCTGTTTGATCAATAAGGTCGTTTATATAAATTAGGAAGAGTGTGGAGGAGATTACGGAGCCTTGGGGAACACCAGAGTTTGTGGAGAACGATTCAGATGATGTTCCATCCACCACAACTTTTATACTTCGGTTTGTCAGAAAGTGCTATGAGTGGGCAACGCATTATGTATTATCTATCAATTTGCGAAGTGTTGGTGTGAATCCAAAGGCTGGCAGTTTGGCAAGAAGATTTTTGTGCCAAACCTGGTCAAAAGCTTTGGAAGCTTTCTACAGATGACCTGATTTTGCGATGTTTCTATTTTTATGAGAACATGAGTGGGCAACGCATTATGTATTTAAGTCGTCCTTTGGTTATGATTACTTGCTTTTTATAGATGGAGGTATGTGACATTTTGTCAACTATTTTTATTTTATGTGATTATTTTGGAGTATCTTACTTTTCTCATGGTTTCATTTTGTATAAAAAATTTTCAGATTGATCATGACAAGGGTTTCCTGTCGAAACATGTAGGTATCTGTTTCTATAAATAATAAAAGAAAAAGAATTTTCGTGCACGTTGTGTGATTTTTTCTCACCGACAACAACAACTTTCGGAGGGGCTACAGTATACTCATTCCAGGTGAATTCTAAAACGAATTTTCACCTATTTTTTATCATAAATTTTAATATAATTAAAATACAGGTATGAAACCCTTAAGTTTTTTTTTTTTTTAAATTGTCCATCCATTTTTTCAAAGAAAAAAGATACTCAAATTTTCATATTAATTATAAATGATTTAAAGTTGATAAAAATCATATTTTAAGATTTCATTAAAATAAATAAGATATTCTTCTTCTTCTTCATCTTCTCTATAGGCTTTCGCCTGTTCTTCCAATAAGAAAAAAAAGAATAAAGACGTTAGTTTCTTGCTGCGACATCTTTCCATCTTTTTTTCGGCCGCCCTCTGCTCCGTGTGCCACGTGGGCGATTTTCCTTCACGATTTTTGCAAGGCGGTCATCCGTCATTCGTTCCACATGTTCCCCCCATCCTCTCTTTCTCACATCGATCCATTCCACTATATCCTGGATTTCGCTTAGTTCTCTTAGATCTTTGCTGCGGATTCTATCCCTTAATGTTTTCCCATGTATAGCCCTTATTATTCTCATCTCTGTTGTTCGGAGTAGTTGTTGGGTGGTAATTGTTGATGCTCTGGTTTCTGCTGCATATGTTAACACTGGACGTACGCAGGTCTTATAAATTCGTACTTTGCTTTTTGCTGACATATATTTATTTTTCCAGACCAAACCATATAGACATCCAGCTATCCTAGCACCTTTTGTTACTTGGGTTTTAACCTCTTGGCTCAGATCTCTGTGCGCCGAAATCTCGGCTCCCAAATAGTTAAATTTTTCAACTTGATCTAATGTTGTATTTTTAAGTTTAATTTCACAGTTAAGGTGTTCTTTCGCTATCACAAGACATTTTGTTTTTCCAATGGATATTTCCATATTTAATCTTTCTGCAATTTGATCGAATTGAGATAAGAGGGTTTGCAGATTTTGCTCGCTGTCCGACACCAAAACCACGTCATCAGCATAGCACACAGCCTGTATGGAGTTTTCTCCCATTTTGTATCCAAGATGGGTCGTCAAATATGCTAAAATTTTACCCATAATGAGATTGAAGAGCAAAGGACTTAACGAATCGCCCTGCCTCACTCCACTTGTTATTGAAATAGATCCCGATATCTGGTTATTCGATTTTATTTTTGCTCTTGTATTTGTGTTTAGGTCTTTTATTATCCTAATTAATCTTTAATAAGATATTAAAAGATTAAAATTTGAATTTTTTTAGTCAAATCACACGCGTAAAATTTTTAGACTCAAAGAATCGATTTTCATTATTATAAATACTAATACTATCGTCATGTGTCTTTTATATTTATATCACCTGCGAAGCCCGCCTTCGGCGGACATATTGCTGACTAGAGTGGCTCTATAGGGATAGTGGCGACACGTCCGGCATTTTTAGTCTTATTTTAAATTGAAGAATATTAGGAAATTTAAGATAATATTATCCCAAATACAACTATAAGGTACAAAATGAAAATGGAAAACGACAAAATAGATAGAATAGAAAGGAAGAGATTAATATGGTATGGACACCTCAAAAGAATGCCGGAAGATAGGTGGCCTCATAAAATATGGACCTGGATGCCCACGGAAAGACGGAGGAGAAGAGGAAGACCGAGACGAACGTGGAAGCAGGGAGTAGACGAGGCAATGTCCAGTAGACAACTACAAGAGAAAGACATTCTGGATAGAGAGAATTGGCGTGTTGGATGCGGAAAACGGCGCATGCTGTAGAACAAACCGCTTTATTATTATTATTAAGATAATATTATTATTATTACCTTTTATTTTTTATTAAATCATTTTTAATATGTGTAAAGAACGTGTTTAAGTATTAATTTTCTTAAATTTCCTAATATTCTTCAATTTAAAATAAGACTAAAATTGGCAGATGACCCTACGTATCGCCACTGTCTCCATAGAGTCACTGTATTGCCGTTGTGGGTTTTAGAAAAATAATTTAAATTTACTAATTTTAATAAATAAGCGGTGAATTCACTACTCATTACATATAAAATTATTAATTGAACAATTCTAAATAGTCATGAGCTTCCTATATTTGATTCAATCGCCAATCAAATGAAGGTGATTTTTGTCAGATATTAAGTAATAATAATATCTGAATTTATATATTTCTGTGTAAGAAATAATGAATTAAAAAGTTTTCCAATTAATATATTAAATAATAATAAATATATCAAAGAGAGTTTTTATTGACCGCGTTTTTAAACAAGATATATATATCGCTAGAGTACTGCTGGTTGAGGCTATTGGAGTCAGCTAAATCTTAAGTCTGGACCAAGAGAAATGAAAAAGATATGATCCATCTAGGTGTGATCCAGCATCATTTCGCGATTAGCTCGCATGACGCTTTTTACCAAACACTGATATGGATCACCAAATAGATTTGTAATCTGAGATGTTATATATTCAATCCTCCAGTGCAGCGCGCTCAGTCTGTTAACACGTGTGCAAGGTGTTACTATCAATTAATCATGAGTTTCCTATATTTGATTCAATCGCGAATTGAATCGAGGTGATTTTTGTAAGATATTAAGTAATAATAATATCTGAATTTATATATTTCTGTGTAAGAAATAATGAAATTAAGATTTAGCTGACTCCAATAACCTCAACCATCAGTAGTCTAGCGTATATATCTTGTTTAAAAACGCGGTCAAAAACAACTCTCTTTGATATATTAATTATTGTTTAATATATTAATTAGAAAACTATTTAAAAATTCTAAATAACCTGGAAGAGATGTTTCACCAATAATGATTTTCGCCTCCATCATTTATTCTAATTAATTTTTATATAAAATATATAGGTAGATAAATTTAAATTCTATTGAAAAACAGAGAAAATATATAAATTCCTTCTACTTCAATTATTTTTCTATCAGAACATCATATTCGAAATGAATATAATATCATTTTATCCGAAAACGAAAAAATCATTTATATTGAAATCAATTCCATGATTGATAAATTAAAAAATATATATATATATAACTGGCCATGAATATATATATATATATAATTTTCTTTATTGTTTTACAATTTCCTAAATAAAAATTTTAATTAATGTTTTACAAATGAAAATATGTAATCTACATAGATAGATAGAGAGATGAATATATAGATAGATGATTAATTTTTTTTTTTAATCCCTTTTATTCTTTCGTATAGAAGTTATAGTTAGAATACAATTCTAATTCAAAAGAGAGAATCACTAGGAATGAGCTATAGCATTTTCATCTCTCTCTCTCTCTCTCTCTCACTTGCTCGATTCAACCAAATGAATACAAATTTCTAAAAAGCACAACTGTAATTTATAATTTATTTTCATCCATAAAAAACATAAATATTTGTGTCCGTCACAAAAGTTGAAAGGAATAATATGCAAAATAGGAATATAAAGCATCATGGATTTACTTGTTCAAATGGCACTCCGGTTAAAAAACAATATCATTAAATGGCAATTTTTTTTATTTAGATATTTTATATATCTATATATATAGTATAATGTTATAATATATACATGCATATGAAACATCTTGTATAGGCCGCTTATTATATTTACATTGTAATTTCGAACTTTGTGTAAGAATAAAAGTGTCACGTAAAAATATTGGAAACGGATTTTAAAAAGTAATATAAAATTGAATATAAAATTTCTAATTATTATTAATTACAGGTAACCATCTTATAACACGGTAGATAGGTTCTTAGAAAATACCGAGTTGAGTTAAACCGTGTCAGATGAGACCCAGAGGCAGTACATTTTTACTTTACCATACGGGGTATGGTCAAGTATTGTAATCGTGCATTAAAAAAGTGTTTTTTTTTTATTTTTTTCAAAAAATCTCACAAATAACTGAAAATATTTTGATTAAAAAAATTGGGCGAAACCATGGCATTTCGGTCTACAAAAAAGCTCTAATAAGTGAGCATCGAAAAAATTATATTTTTTGAGATACTAACTGTTTTGTCAAAATGTCTGTTAGTATGTTAGTCTGGTTGTTAGTCTGTGCGTTACCAAATTTTTGTGGACGAGTTAGCTCAAAAACTAATGTGAAGATCAAAACTAAATTTCACTTGTAGTTTTCGCCCAATGAGATTAAGAGCTGATTAGATTTTGGTGAATATCGACTCAAAATTAAGGGGGGTTAAAATGTAAAATTATAATATTTTCAAACTAAAATAAATATTTGAATTCTGAAGGGATTATACTTATTTCTAGTAGAGTATTTTATAAAGATATAGGAAATTATAATTTCGTCAAAGAAAATCGAAAAAAATATTTTTTTTATACTTTTATAATTCATAATTTTTATAAAAAAAAATAAAATAAAACCGACTTCAAAATTATATAAACAAAACAAATAAACATAAACAAAGAAATAAACAGGTTCATAAACAAAGAAGTTATGGGTGAACATACATAAAAAAAGGTCCAATACCAATGAAATTTAGTTTTTTTATCAATCGGAAACTATTCTGAACACAATGCAAAAAAAATCATCAAAATCGGTTGACAATTGGCGAAGAAATCGAGCAAGATAGACACAAAAAAATTCAGTCGAATTGAGAAACTCCTCCTTTTTGGAAGTCGGTTAAAAAACAAGAAAAATGAAATATACTATAAAATAAACCTATAATAGCGAACATATTTTTTTTCTCGTTCAAAAATTAGGGGGGGGGGGGTCAAAAAATAAAAATCTAGGCCATTGAGCAAACTCAACCAAATTTTGTATGTACATAATCCATGAGGCCCCAGAAGACTAAAAATGCAAAAACCAACCGCCCGAAATGGGGAGGGGGGGGGGGGCAAAAATGGGAATCTAGGCCCATGTAGCAAACTCAACCAGAAGTGTATGATAAAGTCAAGTGGATGGCCACATCAGAACGTGTCAATTTATTTATTTTTATTCCATATAAGCAACTTAATATTTATTAAAAATATAAATGTATGTATAACACAAAACGAAAAATATTATTTTTATTTAATGCAACCTTAATTTAATAAATTTCTTCCTCACCACTGCTCAGTACAATCAAACGAGGACGTTTTTTTCGGTTGGGCGATATCACCTTCACTTTCAGAACCTTTTTCTTCATTTAGATTTTTGTACCTTAAAGGGTAGACGATAGATTGTCTTTAAAAAATCTGTAATTTTGGATTGTTTGCTGGTTCTTACAACGTGATTGTAGATTTCACAGAGATAAACAATTTTGCAGCTCCCTTTTCTGTATTACCCGAAATAATGCACAGTTTTACTTCCCAACTTCCAAATTTTTCTGCTGGGTGTCACCCAAGTGAAAAGAAAAAGCTGGCGCCGCCACTGCCCATCTAGTGTATACCGGGTAAGTTTTTTTATCTTGAGAAATTCTTATAACTGAAAAACAGTGCATTATATGACAAAAAGTTTCAAATATAATTAAAAAAATAAGCTGACGTGTTCTGATGTGGCCATCCACTTGACTTTACCATACAACCTGGCCCCTAAAATTATTTATAATCATGTAGGGGGGATTAGTTTTTGCATTTTTATACTTCTGGGGTCCCACTGATTATGTATACAAAATTTGGTTCAGTTTGGTAAATGGACAAGATTTTCATTTTTTGAACCTACACCACCTCCCCCCCTTTTGTGCGGTTAGTTTTTACATTTTTTTTACTTCTGGGGTCCACTGATTATGTATACAAAATTTGGTTGAGTTTGCTCAAATGGCCTAGATATTTAATTTTTAACACCCCCTTCACCCGCCTTAATTTTGGGTCGATGTGCACAAAAATCTAATCAGCTCTTAATCTCATCTATTCAAACTAGTTTGTGAGCTAGCTAGTCCACAAAAATTTGGTAACGCACAGACTAACGGACATCCAACCAGACAACCAGACTAACTAACAGACATTTTGACATAACAATTATTATCTCGAAAAATATAATTTTTTCGATCTTCACTTATTAGAGCTTTTTTGTAGAACGAAATAGCCTGGTTTTGCACAATTTTTCTAATCAAAATAGTTTGAGCCGTTTTTGAGATATTTCGAAAAAAAGAAGGTAAAAAAACACTTTTTTCATGGATGATTATAATACTTGACCATACCCTGTATGGTAAAGTAAAAATAACTATGATTTATTTATATCAAGAGGGTAACAAAACTACACTATTGTTTGTCGACCTAGAACAAGCTTTCAAGGGTATTTCAAGGTCAAGTTCTGTTTTTTAAATGGATATCTATATATTTCTTTACAGATCCTTAATCTTCAATAAAAAAACTGAACTTTCATAAGAACTATTTTTTTATACGATATCAAATAAAAAAAATATCAAATCAATTTGATCTCAAAAAAATTCTAATAATTATTTTTAACAATTATTAACAAAAAATAATATTAAAATATTTAATTATTAAATAAATAATTTAATAATAATTAATAATTCTTCGACATTGTTCTGTGACATTCCAGAGTGTTATCGCAAGTCTTTTTGGATAAATTCAGTTCCAATTTCGTTATTTTGGCCTATTGTAGTTTCTTCGCAGCCTTTACAGCTCCTGTTTTTTAACAGATTTACAACACAATACAATGAAGCTCTTGAGGGTGTATTCGTATCAGGAAAACACTCGGTATCCATTTCAATGGCTGCCTATGGCACACTTCTTCCACATTCACCATAAATTAAGACCATTTCAATTTTGTCTTCGCCAAAAAATGCTCCATTGGTATTAAGTATAGTAATACAATATAACTATCTACTGAATTGACAGGAGGAATAAACTTTTTTAAACTCAAGAAATTTAAGTAGTTCTAATTTATCTGTGTATAATGAAGTCTTAAGATCATTATAAACACTTATTTTCATTGTTGCGTCTTTTCGATTTAATAATTATTTATTTAATAATTAAACATTTGATCATTATTCTTCGATAAAATAGTTGAATAATTGTTAAAAATAATTATTAGATATTTTTTTTTGAGATCTAATTGATTTAATATTTTGTTTGATTTCTGATAAAAAATAGTTCATATGAAAGTTTGTCAGTTTTTTTTTTTGAAAATTAAAGATCTTTAAAGAAATATATAGGTTTCCATTTAAAAAAACTGAAGTTGACCTTGAAATACCCTTGAAAGCTTGTTCTAGGACGACAAACAATAGCGTAGTTTAGTTTCCCCCTCGATATAAACAAACTTTTATTTGAAATTTTTTTCCATATAATGCACTGTTTTTGAATTATAAGACTGTCTCAAGATAAAAAAAAACTCACCCGCTATATTAAGGGTTATATAAGTGATATATTACATTATTATAAATTTTCATTGGTAAAGTTTAGTCTGACCGTATCTTAATGGAAATGGACATAGCTGAATAGGGAATGGCAAAAAAAGGTACAGGAAGAGAAAGAGAAAGAGCCATTCGGACCCACCACCTCATTTCATTATCTAAAGCTTTTTAAAACATATAAAACTCAAGTTGGATCCCAATGAAGCTAACGAGGTAGCTTTGCAAATAGGGATTCTACCATTTTGGGAGGCCAGCGCAGATCTGACCTCTCCCCCCTTCTCGTCTATCCGACTTGGCAGCTGAGTGAACTTTTATTAGAGAAACCAACTAACTGAATTTATTTAAAAATTAAAACTTCAGATCACACCCCGGAAGCATTTACATTCTTTTTTTTTTTTGCTTTTTACTTAAAATATTCATCTCTATTTAAGTAACCTTTTGGGGTTTTTTTTGTAAATTAAATATGATTTTTTTACTTTATCCAATGCGAATAGTGCGTAAAGTATTGTAATAGGTCTCGCGGCAAGCGTGAATTTAAGGGGTCCTCAGGTAAAGTCTACGGAACCCATGGTCTCAATTAAACTCACTAATTGTAGTATTCAATTAGGTTGAATTTTAGCACGTGACGGTTTTGCAAAAATTACATGGGGTCTCGTCGAAGGCCAAAAAGTGCGATTTTTTCCTTTAGTGCGTGCGGATGTAGGTATGGATGTTATCGTTTTTTCCGTCCATGATTTTTCCACACCGTTGCACCGATTGAAATAAAATTGAAAACCTACCATTCTTTTCACAAAATGAAGCGCTGATTAGTTTTTGGTACATATCGGCCGACAAACATTAGTACTTTTTTTCAGTACGTTTTTAGTTTTTTCTAAATATCTTAAAATGACTTGACCAATTTTGATGAAAATTAATATCCTAATAAAGTACCTTTGTGACCACGAAAAAGGTTAAATAAAGTTTTTAGTAAAATTATATTTTAAAGTACTTTACTTTAGAGTGAGATAGTACTTTTTTAAATTTATTCATTTGATCGTTTTAATATAGCTCATTTAACCTAACTTAAGTAAAAGTGGATAGGCTTTTCTCTGTGAAATGCTAAAAATTTGGGAGGAAATTTTAAAAGTAACCATAGCAACTGCTTTGTTTTATTATCCGTTATCTTTGCTGAAGACATGAGGAATCGACTTAAAACCAAAAATAGCTGATAATAATTGATTCTTATCTAATACTTGAGTAATAATAATTCTACATTGGATTTTTGACGTTTCAGTTTTTATTGCTAATCATTGCTGAAGACATAGAGGAATCGACTTAAAATCAAAAATAGCGATTGATTCTGATCTAATATTTGAGGAATAACCATTCTACATTAGGTTTTTAACGTTTCGATTATTATTGGTAACCATCGCTGAAGAAATAAATGAAGGAATCGGCTTAAAATCAAAAAGACTAAATTCTTTTTTGGTAAACAACTCAAACTAGAGTCTTAGGCTACTTAGGCTACAGCCACAAAGGGTCCCACTATACCACTGTTCAAATGAAAAATGATTCTACGTCAATTTTAAAAATCAGGTTTTCTGTTTTAGCAAATAAATTGTGTAAAAGTTTGGTAATCGTAATCTTTAAACATTTATTTAATAAGTTTTTAATTGAATAATTGCTAAAAATGCGGTTTTTGGAGGTTAATTTTAAAAACATATTTTCGCCTCTAGGCCCCGTGCCACAGGTCCAGCCTAGCAACCCACAGATTCTAAATACGCCATGGATTAGTTTATTTATATTGTCTATGTCTAAATGCTAAAAATATTTACAATTCTTAATTCTAAAGAAAACAGTCATAAAATATCGGTATGTTTAATTCTTCTTCTTCAAGTGCCATACTCATCCGAGAGTCGGCGGTTACTTTGGAAAGTATCCTCTCCATTATAATTTTTCTGGGTAAATTTTCAAAAGGGATCTACAGGTGGTCCTTATTTTGGGTATTAACAAATTTTTATTCTGCCCGAGACTCATATGGATCGATATAAATAAAAAAAAAAATGTCCCCCAAGTGTCAAGATCTCAATTCTAACCTGTGCCTCACAGCGATGTAAGTTTTCCATCTAAATACCATGGGGTTTTTGGCATTGAAATATATCAATTTTTTATTCCTGCTAAAGTAATTGTTCGAAAAATTTGAAACTTTGTAGACTTTATCCTTATAATAGTAGCTATCCTTCATAGTTATTACAGATTTTTAGAATTTCAGCAAGATAAAATACTGCCATATCTTAGCGTTACATAAGTTATAGGCACCAAAATTATAATAGCTTAAAATCTGTAAAATTCTGAAGGATAGCTAATATTATAAGGATAAAATTGACAGAGTTTCATTTTTTTTTTGAACCATTACTTTGGTAGCAATAAAAAATTCATAGTTCAATGCCAAAAACCCCATGTTATTCAGATGGGAAACTTGCATCGCTGTTCGGTAAAGGTTAAAATTGAGATAGAGACTTGAAATTTGGGGGATTTTTTTTATTCTTCATTTCTAACTATATGAGCCTCTGAGAGAATAAAAATTCACAAATTGCCAATAAACGCCCATCCTAATGGGGTGGAGGATGAATGAAGGCGGGAGAGAGGTCCGGGGGCCGAAGTCCCTTGATGTCCTCCAGAGGCGGCCGTTGCCGTTAGTGTTAAATAAAATTTTAAAATATATCTTATACCACACTATAGGTACTTTCATTAGATTCACATTTAGTTGTCAACTAAAAGAATTTTGCATGGTACCTTTTGGGTTTCTGAGTACTTCTTGATTTATATATCTACATTAATTGATTTTTTGTCAAAAATTTTTCCGAAACTTCGATTTTATTTCGAACTTGGTAAGTAAAAGTCAAAAAAGTTTAGTTTTTTTATGTTTGTCTTTTTATTGCGGCATCACGTGACTAGAGGTTAAATGTATTTACATTAAGCTAGATATTTAAGCTAAGAATAAAATATACTTTGGCGAGAAATTATTTGATTAGGGGCAACATTAAGTAGAGTTATAGAAGAAAATCAAAAAATTCATTGACTAATACCGCTGTTAATATAAGTCTTAGCATTTTGTTTAAATAATATATGATTTGAAAGATTTCCCTCATACACTATAGGCACTAGTTATTTTTGAGCCGTCCCAAAGAGAATATAAAAAACCTAAGGTGCATTTTTTATACTTCAGACCATCAACAAATCATACAATTTCTTCTTATTTCAATCATCTTCGAATAAACATCACATAAATTTACCACTCAATTATCATATAGTTTTGTTAAGGGAGAATGGTGTAGGTTTTTGGAGAAATATACGTATTTAAATAAAGTAAAGAAAATTTAAAAAGGTTTTGAAAAATATATATTCTAGGTAGGTCATAAAAAATCAAAGACAAGATGCTTGTTAGTATGACTCTATATATTTCGGGGAATGAGCCCATCTTCAGAAGTTCACAGAGAAAAGTTCTTAAATTTTCTTTACTTTAATTATCATATAGTTGATAAAATTTCACCTTGATCAGTTTAAAATTCATCAACGGTCCCCCTTATTAAATTTTAAATTAAATAATAGTTAAAATCGATATAATCTCTATAACTAATATAGAGTTATTGAAATAAGACTGTTACGTCTGCAACATTGAATTGGCCTTTCATTTTGGTTAGGCGACACCCGGCAGAAGCTTTAGGAGGGTGAGCAGGTGGAAAATGTCCATTATTTCGAGTAATTCAGATTTTTGAATAATTTATTAGGTATATTATATAATTTTTATATTTTTATTATATAAAGTCTATAATATTGAAAGCAATGGTTTACCTTTTATTTTATTTCATCAATTTCAATATTTTTTGCTTAAATGCTCAATTTAGCAGTTTGGGCGGGAAAAATTCAGGTTTGTTGCTCGCCCAACCGTACCCACCCTTGGCGCGGCCACTGCTAATTATAAAAATACGAAATGAGCTCATGGGAGACAGGCGGCATGAAAAATATTCATTCAACAAGGGACGCCTGTAGGGTAGGCTAGTCCGTTCCAGAGGTGTCGTTCGGTTGCATAGATACAGGCGGACAGCTTTCTTTTACTATTCTCTACGTAGTACCTACCTGGCATTAGTTAAAAGTAATATATTAATATTATTTTAGATTTTCAATTCAGGTAAAAAGGTCTAATTTTATTTGGAGCCGGAATTGAATATGTTTTTTTCAACGTTTTGACACACTCCTGCCATCATCAAGCCTGACTTCTATTGGAATAAGCATTTCTGGCAAAATCTGCACCAAGGAAGCTTGATTTCTTTTTCAGGTTTAAGGCGATTTTTTACGACCCAGAAACTTCCCACCCTCTACAAAGTCCAATTTACCTTTGTCTCAAATCTGTGGGCTGGAGCACCAAGCATTATCTTGCCACCATGCATGCAGATCAGAAACGAGCTATAAGACTAATAGATGAACCGCCCTAACGCGTCATAACGCGTCGAAGATACTAAAACGGCATCTACTCCGATGAGTTAAAATCACAAATTCCACCCATAGCCTCGTTTGTGCATAGCACGTGATTCGGAGTCTTCCAGAAACGTCGATTAAATTGAAGAATTGCAGAACCACTTCATTCGTCATTACGTTTATCCCCCATAACTTCAAGAAAGTGGAACTCTCTTCCTCCTTTCACAACATTTATAATCTTTATAGGTTCAAGACTTATGATCACAGACACCTAAGTCTCCAGGAGTGTTTGTATACCTAAATATAAAATGCGGTGTACTATAGAGAGTCATAGATTATTATGAGAAATATCTGAATATTTTTCGGGAAAATCGCACTCTCCCATAAACCCTATCATGTAGGTACTTCAATTTACTAATCGCAATAAATACCAATGTGATCAATTTGAAATAATGTTGTAATATGCCTTTTCGACATGTTACACAAGCCTACGCTAATCAGTTGTAATTGCTGAATTTTCAAAGCTTGACCTGATTATAATTATACTTAAGCGATGAGTCTCTGATAATCAGGGCGGAAAACATACGATTAAGAAACCTGACACATATCTGGCTACCCTTTCTCTGTACTATCTATATATTCAATAAACCTTGTATTAAATAATACATCTTGTTATAATTTTCACCAACCCTTAAGTATATGTTATAACGTTTGGCCCTCTCCAGTTCGGGTGCCAATTATTATAATATATTGTGTGAGGGCATCAATTGTTGTAATATACTTAGGGGTTGGTGAATATTATAACAAGATGTATCATTTAATACAAGGTTTATTGAATATAAGTACAGTGGAAGGGTAGCCAGATATGTCAGGTCTCTCGATCGTATGTCATCCGCCCTGATTATCAGAGACTCATCGCTTAAGTATAATTATAATCAGTTCAAGCTCTGCAAATTCAGCAATTACATAAGTTAATTTCTTCGTGTAGACTTATGTAACACGTCAGAAAGGCATTTTACAACAAAAAGAAGAGATGAAAAAGAACATTTTCTTCTGTGAATAAATAAATGAATGAAAATAATAGTATAAAATATATAACATTTCTGATTTTATATGTATAGAATACACAATTTAACAAAGTTAATAAAAAGAATTAATTGAGGCTAAAATTATTGGTAAACTTCGTAATTTTTCTTATTTCCGTCAGCCAAATTCAACGCAACATGCTATTTTAGGGCTAAGAGTAATTGGGTTGTCGTGACCGAATCACCTTCCCCCCGCCCTTTCAACGTAAGGGATGAGAAAAAGACTCAGTTATTGGATTAGGAGGTGAATTTCTCTCGTTTAAAGATGGACTGGGAAATTGTAGTTAACTCGGCGTAATATGTTCCACAGTCAATTCATTATAAGAGGAAGACAGCGACAGAGTCCAGAAAGAAAAACTAAAATGTGCCAGCAAAAGATAAGAAGGGGAAGGAAACGAAAAAGGAAAAAAAATCACATTTTATGGGTGCTCTAATTCTAAATTTTATCCTACTAGCAATTTAAGTTAGCCAAAAATAAATTGGATTAATTTACTAGTTTGTTTTAATTAAATATCGCAGCAATAGAATATTATTTCATTCAATTATTATTAAAGAACTGTTCATTGAATATAAAAATTCTGATATGAAAAAAAAAAATATTATATCTAGCCCAAGCAAAATTCCCATAAGAGGTTCCTTGCTTGGGGCTAGGGGCGAAAGGGTGATGGGCTCAATTAAAACCAGAGGCAATTTTTTGTTCAGAGCCCCAAGATAAATTTTGTTACTCCTACAGAAAATATTAAAATTCTCAAATAATAAATTACACTGCTCGACAAAAATTAAACAAAAATTTTACCCCGTTGACCTAACAATGGATTCCAGTAGAGTTTTCTACTCTGATTTAGCATGCGATTTCCCGATTTTTTACAACAGGTCTGATTTTTGAGATATTATCGGTCAAAATGACAAAAAAGGCCCTTTTGACCTATTTTTGAGTCCCATTAGATATTAAACAGCAATATTTGAAATCAAAATATTTTGTTGACGTAATAGAAAACAACTTCCTCTTTGATTTTCAAATTGCCACTTGTTTTTAGCTCAATTGGAACTCGAGTTATAAGTTAAAAACTAAGACCTTATGTTTTTATCTATGTTTATTATTGTTTATAATAATCACGTAGTTTTATTTTTTAAAGTTATAACTCGAGTTCTAATTGAGCTAAACAATTGGTAATTTGAAAATCAAAGAGGAAGCTGTTTTTCTATAACGTCAACAAAATATTTTGATATCAAATATTGCTGTTTTATATTTAATGAGACTCGAAAATAGGTCAAAATGGCCTTTATCTTCATTTTGACTATAATATCTCAAAACTCTGCGTTGCTGTAAAAAATCTGAAAATTGCATGATAATGAGTGCATAAAACTCTACTGGAACCCATCGTTAGGTTTACAGGGAGAAATTTTTGTTTAACATTGTTATTATTGATTAGTTTTTAATCTAAATTTTGGTCAATAGTAATGAAGCTATTGAAGTTTTTATTTGTTTGATTAATTTGATTAAAATTTGAATTTTTATTTAAATCACACGTAATTAATTATAATTATTTATTAAACACAAACAAATAATAAAAATAACTACGACGTTTCGATTACCTTATTCTGATGTCGTTCTCAAGTATGAGCAATTGAGCATGAGCACCCACTCCAATTTTAGGTTAAATGAGCCCATCGCGTTTCGGACAGGCTTTATAGACTACATGTACCTTATAATTTTGTGAAGTCAGCAGTATTTGTTTCTGGTTAGATAATTTTTGAAAAATTCTAATAAAGAGACATTTTAAAATTTTTCTTTCATTTCAATGTCTGATTGCAGTTCCATAAGAAAAGTTTGCAGGTTATTTATATCTAATAAAAATTGAGTCAAAATATGCCAAAATTGTGATTATTTTTTCGAAAATCTTGATATATTTTTTCACAATCAAAATTGAAAATCTGCCTTTATTCTTAAAAACCTTTTGGGGAAATTTTCCAATTTCTTCTTATTTTAGAAAAAAAAAAAAATTGTATCAGATATGTTTTCCAGTAATGTTTAAGAAAGTTTATAATTTTATATCGTGCCGCATTCATCGCTGGGCTGCGGGTTGGACAGCCCTGATCTAGGCGATCAGTTTAAATTTCCATTGTATTCTTGCAGGCCTTTAATTTATAAACATTATAATGTGAAAGAAAAAAATATATATGTATCAGCAAAATAATATATGTATATTCGAAATGTGATAATAATTATTAATAAGTTGTTGTATGGAAATAAGGAAAATAGCTTATGCAAATAATTTTTATTTTTTGCCAACGTTTCGTCAACTTTGTTGACTTCCTCAGGGCTCAAGCAAATTAACTTCTTTGCATATTTGTCATTTTATTAATATTAATTCTTAGAAAACACATAAGGCCAGTCATCACACAGATTGAAAATATTTTCCTATTTAAATTTAATTATTATTAAGTTAAAAACCTGCAAGAATACAATGGAAATATCAACTGATCGCCTAGATTAGGGCTGTCCAGCACAGCAATTAATGAGCCCGACATCAAATTATAAATTTTCTTAAAACATTGAGATTTTTATACAATTACTGGAAAAGATACATATCTGGTACAATTTGACCTAAAATAATAAAAAAATTAGAAAATCTCGCAAAAGGTTTCGAAGAATAAAAGGCAGATTTCCAATTTTGAATGTGAAAAAATATATCGAGATTTCCGAAAAAATAATCACAATTTTGGCATATTTTGAACCAATTTTATTAGATTTAAATATTTTAACTGCAAACTTTCTGATTGAATGTATGCCACTGCAATCAGACATTGAACTGAAAGAAATATTTAATAATGTCTCTTTATTAAAATTTCATAAATATTATCTATATATTTCTCCTGGGTTCTCAATAATTATTCACTTTTTAAAAATATGAATATAGGTACCTACCTAAAGCTAATTTCGACAATAAAATTCACTAAAAGCAAAATTTTTATAAGCTCATCTATCAGATGAAAAAAATAACCAAGTTTAGAATAAGTAAAAATTATTATTATTCATCTCATATTTTCATTTTTTTTTAAATATTTATTATTTCAGTAATTAAAAATAATCTAGAAAAATGACTAAAAAGTGCGTGGATAGAATGATCTCTCTTTCTGTATAGCAGCTAAGGCAAGGATTCTAAATACAAGTCCAGACCTGTTTTAGACTAGTAGAAGTTAATTTCTTAATTTCTATTAGTCTGGGAATGGCCTTTTGACCATTGCTCTTCTATTCATTGGATACTCGTTATTATACCATATGTATATAGAGAAAACATTCAATTAATTCAAGAATTTGGAAATGTTAAGAAATAATTAAACTCGATATATTTCTAAAAGACTTCAAATTGATAATAGAAGTAGATAAATGATTTAAAAATAAAACCCTGAAGGAAAAGAACGCAAAGATTATAATGCTATGATATTTTTGCTTTTTTTTGTCTTGCCGGATATCATTATTTTACACGAGCTTTTCGTGCGTGCCTTCAGCACGCCCTTGAAGCTTGGCCCTCCGGGCTGGTGGCCTGGCGTCCAAAAATTTTATTCCTCTTAAAAAACCACACTCCAAATGTATACCTGTAAACTCTTGAAAATACATAGTCTCTTAAAAGTTTTGCCTCATTTTCGTCCGGACACAGCTACAGAAATGAGGTTCTAGATATGAATCTGGAAGTATTTTTTTTTTCTATAATCTACAGCATTGTGATATTTTTTGTGTGGAAATAGATTTATTTAAATAAGTGGGATCGTGTGAGGAGGAGAATTATATTATATCATTTTTTTAAAATTTAGGATCGATAATCGATATAAGGCTCCAAATATTTAAAAGAGATCAGGTGTTGTTTGTATGACAGGCTGCTCCAGTATTGCAATGAGAAACTCATATGGGCATGCGTGTCTTAAGTCGTTTAATTTTGTAAAAATCAAAAAATAAGAATAACAAAATTTAGATTTTTAAAAAAATTATAAAAAAGTGGCAAATTATTAAAAAAATAAACAAATAATATATAAATCAAATAATATGTGATTGATTTCTTTTTCTGTGCACAAAGAAAAGCGAATTGAATATTTAATTTTTGAGTGGTGAAGGGGGGGGGGGTAATAATTATCAATATATTTAATGTTTCTTAATTTAAAATCAATTGGAGTCTTTCATTTCGAAATTTGAGTTCAAATTACGATTATATTTCAAATTTGCCGCAAATATACCAATGGCGCTCTCTCTCGGCAGCATTACGTCAGCGTTGCCGCAAATTAATCTAGACAAATATATATATAGTATATTATTAGATATATTTTTTGATTAACAAATATCAATGGAATTAGTAAATTTTATATGCGGCCCGAAGTATTTGTTTTTTCTTCAAACGCGGCCCATGTAATCCAAAAGGTTGGACATCCTTGGCCTAGATAGATAAATGGTCTCAAAACTCATTAAGAAGTTTTCAGTTCAAAAACATTTCGTGGAAATGATAAGCGGGAGTACTCATGTGACCAGGCCAAACCTCACCGTCTCTTTCTACATGTACGAGTAATAATCATTTTCATGCACTTTCTTCATTAGTATTATTCATTTGAAACCATTTCTTATTTTGCCAATTCTTTATCAAGGGCGGATCCAGGAATTTTTTATGGGGGGGGGGGGGAGAGAATGTATATAAGGTGGCCGATGTATATAAGATCTATTTTTATCTCGAAAGTGTGTCGCGATCGAATTGTCCAGGGGGGTGGGGCAGAGACGCCCCCCCCCCCCCGCACACATATAACTTTATTTTCAATTTAAAAAAAAAAATGTTTTTTTTATACACATTTTTTTACAAATTTCATATTTCATATTTTAAGTTCATTAAAATAAATATAAAATAAAAAAAAATTGTTATAAATTCCCTGTCGATTTGGCCGCCGATTTTTGGCCTCTACTTGCGACGCACGTGTTGCACTCCCGGCAGGCACGGGCCTCTATGGGTGGGGGCGGTCGCCCCCCCCCCCCCCCCCCCCCCCTGGATCCGCCCTTGTTCTTATTTGGATTCTAATTCTAATATTTTACATAAACCCTTCAATTTATTTATACTTAATAATTTTTTTGCCTCTGAGCTAAATGCTGAATAAGAAGAAAAAAATAAACAAATACATAATTTTCCTTTCTCTTTTATATCCATTATTTTAATTAAGATTCTGTTCCGGGTCTATATCAAGATTTGCACATTTCATTAAGTGAGCTTAAAGTAAAAGCTGTTGAGGAATTATTTTTAATAAAAAATTTAAAAAGTATTAAAAATAAAGATTATTTTTTAATTTGTGTGCATGCTAAGTAATAGATTAGTAAACTAATTATTACACTAAACTCTAGAGGAAAAAACTTGTTGAAATCTCAAACTCAACCCCTGAAAAGTTCATTAGGATTGTCTTGGGATTATCAACGAAATTTGTTTCTGGTAAAATTATGTAACTAGTGATTTTTAAAAAACCTACTTATTTATCAAATTCCGAAATAGGTAAAATTAAAAGTTCATTATGTTACCATATTTTATTTCGACTCGTGCTTCGTACATCTAAATGTGAAAAATACTTTTGTCTGATTAATGACAATGAAAATATCCATAACATAAACACACTTTATGACTTTACATCTACTCTTTCTTGTATATATTTATATTTTTTTTTTTTTTGCTTTTCGGCCTTTTTAGCCATAAGCCAATTTTCGATACTATTATATTTTTTCTAAATTTGTCTCTACCCACGGGGGTCAGATTTTAGCTGGATGCCTCGAGTCGGATTCGAACCCGGGTCCCCTGGTTAGCAGGCTGGCACGCTACCACATAGGCTATCTGACCCCCCTATATATTTAAATGATTTTATTTTTTATTATGCAACAATTATAATAAAGTATTATGTTAACATATTTACGTTCGTATTAAAACACTATTAATTAAAAAAAAAAAAAAATAATAAGAAAAGAGCAATTGTCTAAAGTAAGTCCTAGACGTTCAATCATATTGATGCGCTTCAATCATCCCCTCAATCAACGTAAATCTTTTGATCAAATCCCTTCAAGACTGGCATGCGTCATTTCAAAAATTTGCGTCAATCAAACTTTGTATCAATCATCGTCAATAATTGACCCAAGGATCAAACGGGTTCCTAGATGATCAATAATGTTTGAATCAATCATTTTGATAAAAAGATTGATCCACTAGGGCAGTGGTACCCAAAGTGGTTCACATGTACTAACATGGGTCCACGACGAGCTGCAAGAGGTCAATGCAAATGGAAAAAAAAATTGGTTGTCTATGAGGGGTAAATAAAATGGGGGTCAACGATAGTGAATCTCATTTAAACAGGTCGTGACGTTAATTTTGGCTTTCCAATGAGTGGTACATAAATTTAATTTTTAGGAGAGATATAAAAATAAATATTATATTGAGCCCTGTATATAATATGATATTATAATAAATTAAAATTTATTTAAAAGTAAAACTTTATTTTCTTAAAAAAATCGGAAAATGAGAGGTAAGGGGGGGAACCTTTGTATCACTTCACCATTTTTGGAAGGGTTCACAAATTTAATTTTTATGAGAAACATAAAAATAAATATTATATTCGAGCTCTGTATATAATATAATAGTAGAATAAATTAAAATTTATATAAAAGTAAAACTTTATTTTCTTAAAAAATCGGAAAATGAGAGGTAAGGAGGTACCCTTTGTATCACTTCACCATTTTTGGAAGGGTTCACAAATTTAATTTTTAGAAGAGATATAAAAATAAATATTATATTCGAGCTCTGTATATAATATAATATAGAATAAATTAAAATTTATATAAAAGTAAAACTTTATTTTCTTAAAAACATCGGAAAATGAGAGGTAAGGGGGGAACCTTTGTATCACTTCACCATATTTGGAAGGGTTCACAAATTTAATTTTCATGAGAAATATAAAAATAAATATTATATTCGAGATCTCTATATAATATAATAGTAGAATAAATTAAAAATTTTTTTTTTTTTTTTTTTTATTTCAATTTATTTACAACTTTTAGTAAATTTGATGAGAGTTAATTATCTTGAAGGAATAGTCATCCATTGATGTCTATCCTATTTAAATTTTATTTAAAAGTAAAACTTTATTTTCTTAAACAAGGGTTCTACCCAAAACAGAAAAACATGGCAAGGGGTCTAGGAGACTAAAAAGTTTGTGAATCTCTGGTCTAGGGCCTCGTTTAGTCTAAAGAAGGCCATATAAGAAGATGGAAGTGTCGTTTCCATTAAGGACGTTCCCTAATATAGTTCAAATGCAGATCGCTCTTTCCCCCTCTCTCACATGCGCAGTAAGGAAAAAATAATTTCATTGCGTCAGATCTGGCATCATTGCATTCTTCTGAAGCCTGTTGATTGTTTATTGTTCTAATGTATGATCATTTAAAAAAAAAAATATATGAAGAAGGAGGTGAAGAAATAATTGTAAAATTGTTTACCGAAAAATTAGAAAATGAGAAATTGCGAATAACTAGAAAAAAAGACATTATAACGAAAGTCTTAGTTATTTAAAAAATCCAAAATTCACCAAAGATAAAAAATTTAAACAAAAAAATAAAAATAAATAAATAATAAGAAAGTATTATCGGCTAAGAATAAATTATATATTGATTTATTTTATGTTAAAAATAAAAGAGTTTATGAAAATTCTATTACAAATTATATTTTAAAATGAATAAATATTTATACATATGAATTAATATACTACTACTTATTTGTATTGAGTACTAATAAATGTTTTATTTTTTATAACGATTGACTTTTCATTTACACAGACCCAAAGTTAACTTATATCTCAGAGCTACCCACATGGCCCAGGGAAGTGCGACATTGCCAAGTCGCCATCTGCCACTTGTCATTCCAGGAGAGACAGAATGAAAACCATCAAAATACTTAACTTTTAACATTTTTCTAACAAAACGAATACCGCTTGCTACTATTATTTTAACAGAAAAATATTTGTTATTTCTTCAGCTAATGATTTTAAGTTTTTCAAAATAATTTAAAATTACGATTGTTATTTAACATCAATCGGGATAGGGTTTTTGTGTTAAATATGCAAATTTCAATGGTCAATATCTAAAAATTTAGTGCCGCAAGGACTATCGAAAAAAATTTCTACGTATAAAGGGCACTTATAAATATGTGTATTTAAAGTTTTAAAAGAATGTCAAGAAAGGCGATTTATTAGGGAACGTCCTTAAATTTTATTAATCGAAATTTTATTTTTTATTATCCTTCAGCTGCCTTCCATCAATTATTTTCTATATATCTAGAAGCGTTCTGTTGCAGCTTATTTTGAATGTCTCTGTTAAACCAGCTCTAGAAAAGTTCAAATGTTTCAAGTCCTTCATTTATATTTATTTTCTCTGCTGACATAAAAAAAAGAAAAAAAAAAAAAAAAAGAGTAGACTTGTCATCGGGTCGTTTTATTCTGAATGAAGAATTAATTTTATCCCGGCTAAAATTTCGTCTCAGGGGCTCGATTCATTCCCAGGACGGGCTTCTTCTTGGATTGTAAGCGACAGCAGCAATTTTCCAGAGTTGTGCAGCTTCTATGAAAAATGATGGCGGCCGGTGCGTGACTTCGGATGTCAACTGTGCAAACCGTCACGTCTGCGGTGCTAGAAATATTATCCTATTTTCACCGTTGATATCGGAAAACTTTTGCCCCTGAAGAAGAAACATTTAATTTTGATTATATCAAATGGATGTGTAAATCAAATCATCTCTAAATAATTTCTTCCGTTTTCTTTTATCTAGAATTCTTTCTAATAAATAAAAAAATCTATATTTATAAATAAAAATGTGAAGTGAGCGGAAAATATATTTCCCATTTATTTTATTTAGTACATTATTTATTTGTCAACCTCCTTGGCAAAGCACTAGTTCAATGAAGATAATAAACATGTAGCGCTCGCTATTTTAAACACGATTTTATTAGCTTCCTGTATGTATGTATTTATGTATGAATCTAGGTATCAATGTGACTTTTATCCTGTTAAATTCTGCAAACATTTCTCTATAAAAATAACCAGGACTAAAAATTGGGGGGTCAGATAGGCTAGGTGGTAGCATGCTATCCTGCTAACCAGGGGACCCGGGTTCGAATCCGACTCGAGGCATCCAGCTAAAATCTGGCCACAGGGGTAGAGATAAATTTAGAAAAAATATAATTAGTATCGTAAATTGGCTTATGGCTAGAAAGGCCGAAAAGCCAAAAAAAAAAAATAATAACAATTAAGACTAAAAATTAAAAATAATCATTTATTATTTTTATTTTTTTTATTTATTTAATGTCACCGGGAACAAAGCCCATTTAGACAGCACATAAGTAAAGTGTTAGTAGGGTTAGTGGGGGAGCCGAGTTTTCAGCCGGTAGAAATTTTTATTCGTCAGCTAGGATCGAACCCCGGCCTCCCATTCCAACATCGTCATAATCGATCGATGTCGAAACGAGGCCAGTGCGTTAGCCAACTGAGCCAACCCGGCTCCCCATTTATTATTTAAAAAACTATAAAACACGCTAATGCACTAAAAAGTACATAATATTGTAATAATCAAAAAGCGTGGGGTACTTTGTCTAAATAAATTAAAAGTACATGCTTCTGCGCCCCACACTTTTTGATTATTATATTATTATGTACTTTTTTAGCACATTAGCGTGTGTTTTAGTTATTTTAAACTATAATTTATTTCCAAGGAATTCTACAGACGCTGAGTGCTTTTGACATTTTTACTGACTTCCTAATCTCTGGCCTAAACTACAATACAGAAATGAATGAAATTTAATATATACATATAAATGTATTAGGATTTAAATAAGATATAGGGCGATGAGGGGTTCTCTTTTAAATTTTTACACATTCAATAGGAGGACATATAAAGCGGGTCAAAATTGATACTTTTGTATACGTATATATGTAAAAAAAATAAACAAATAAATAAACCAAGTGACAAGGGATTTATCCCAAGTCAGTTAATGACCCGCCCTATGAAATTTTATCTTTGCCAAAATGCCACTTGTTTAAAATACCAATCAAAATATTTTAACCAAACCTGTAACTTTCTGTAAAAGGTGGCGACCTCCTGCGCGGCCTAATAAAGAAAAATAATATCACGTAAAAAATATGAAAATATCGAATTTTTTTTTAATTTAAGCTATAATAACTTTGTCAAATCCTAAAACTAGTAAGACTGATACGTTACACTCTCACTAATCAATCCTGAATTGAATTTGGTTTCTCATTTAGAATAGGTACCTAACTGTTAGGTCTGAATAGGTTGCCAGTGTGAAGGGTGTAGCTGAGGTGCCGTTTGTTACCGCCGTGGTCCGATGCACGCGCCGTCTATCAAGGGTTGAGCGGTTGGGGAGACAGAATCAGGGGCAATGCGGTCCTAAGGGAGTTAGCCCCTCACGGCAGCCCCCTAAGGGCTCTCATCCACATCTTAATCTGGCCTGCTACCACCAGACTGATTTACCACTCTGATTGTAGCTAACGCTATGTACCGGTTCGTCGCCTTTTTAACAGACGGCTAATTACCAAAAGGCACTAACACACCAAACTAGATAGATAGATATTTGGTTAATACTAGCAAGCGCAGGCAATACAAATACATCAATTATATATTGTAAGAGATTTGATTTACAAAAGCTGATAGTTCTTAACTATCAAGGGTGATAAGACCTGTTCGTGAGACACATCAGTTGCTGTACAATATTACCCAAGGCCCGTTTTACCACTCATCACTAAAATCGATTAAAATGATGTATGAAATTAAATACCTTGTATGGTAAAGTAATTAAATAAGATAATTTAACCGTCCACAAGAATTTACCACACCCATGCCTCTCTCCTTCACAGGCATATAAAGATTTTTATTTAAATAGTTCGAATTCTATTCGCAAAAATATAAATTAAATTACTATTACGGGGTAAAATCAATCCAAGATTAATAATTCAATGCAAATCCATCCCCTAGCATCTAGTGGCAAACGGTCATTAAACGAAAATAAAAATTTATTCTTATGGACGGGAAATATTTTCACCGTTAACGCGTGTCTCAAGAATCGTTGAAATTGTCTTAAGATATGACATAAACCACTAAGCGTGACACATGTTACTGGTAGCGGTGAATCGTCCTATCTGAGAGTAAACGACGTATTCTGTTGATATATAATTATCTTCAAGATCGGGTTAAATTTCGGAAAGGAGGTATACAACCATACTGATTGATAGTGCAATAAAAATTATCCATGACATTTGGGATTTTGTAGATTTTGTTGACTTCTTTAAAAATTTTAACCCTTTGTTCAAAGACTATGGTTTCTTAGGCTTTAAATTCCCCTTTATTTAGTTTTTATAAATATTATTTTTGTTTTTTCTTTTACTCCTAAAGTCTAATTGAATGAATATTCTGTTGTAGGCAGCGGTCATTCACTTCAACAAGTAGGAGTTGTCATATATTATGATTTTTTTTTGAAGAGGCAATGCTTACAGTTTCCCTTTCTATCATTAGTGTATCATGTAATATGTTTCTTTGGCTATATTTATTTGAGGCCATAACAGCATTTGGCTTTTTAGAAAAAAAGTTTTAATAAATATTTGTGACAACTTGCCCCGACTTCGGGTTGGTTGTCACGGGTTATTTAAGATGGGGAAAAAATAAAAAAAGTATTCAAAAAAAATTTATATTAAGAATAGAAAAATCAAACAATGATATTTATAAACCCTAATACATATTTAAGACCAATTTAGACACTAAAATAGTAATCTAATTTAATATTTAAAAAATGTCGTATATTAGCCTAGTCACTTTCACAATTTTGACATGTATATAAGTTATTTGGTCTAGGGGTACACAATTCATGAGCCCACTTTTACAATTTTTCCTTTTAAGTTTACATGTGACAACCATCTCCGGAATTTTTGATACAACAAACCGACCAACCCCGAATAGACATTTCAGACAAAAACTGACCTAGAAAAACAGACATTGAACCTAACCTCAATGTTGATATAGAATAACATTGTGTAACTGTTATAAAATAATAGAAAATTGTTGAAATATAGACTTCATTGAATAGAGAATGAATAATGACACAAAAATGCCGATAGAATCTAGAACTCATGCCAGAATTAGAAAATGCCTATACACCCTACGCAGAATATTGTAATCCTACTGTGGTTTGAGTTTATACCTCTAAGAAGCAGCAGCGATCGAGAACTGAAAATTGTGACAACCAGCCCCGGTCTCTACTTAAAAACTCTTAAAAATTCGGCAACCTGCTAATCTTTGAAAAAAAAAAAATCTTAATTTTAATAAAAGTCGGTTGTAAAATCTAAGAAACTCGGTATATCAGAAATGATTTATTCATTTCTCTTTTAAGAGTTCAGAAAAATAATTTTAAGTAATATGTAAAAGGAATATCAAAGTAATTTAAAATAATATTTCCCTCGTAATAAACTAAGTAATCAAAGTAATTCCTTTTCTTTCTTTTGTTTGTTGTTGTAATGTATTTCGAGAGGTCTTCATGGAAGCTCAAAGATAAAAGTTGATGCCTCGGCAGCATTTAATAAAAACCACTGAGCAATTTAGGTAATTGTGCGAGCTGATTTATTGCACTTTGGACACCGCATTCGTTTCCATAAATTAACCTTCAAGTGGTGTTTTTATTTTCATTTTTAGTCTCCTTTGCATCGTCTTCTTTTTTTTTAATGGCACTTAATTAGAAAAATTGAATGGGATTATACTCATCATCATTCAACATAATTTCTCATTAATGACATTCTTACTTTTTTATTCATTTTCTTTATTGAGATCCAGTCATAAAAGTGACTCTATTCCCGAATAATAAATTTAATAATTACCTGAAAAATCCATCAGTTAGAATTAAAAAGTTATTAAAATATGCCTTAATTACTCTAAAGAAATTATTATTTTTATAGAAATTGTTAATTGTTGTTGAATGTAAAATTTGCACTCACTTATAAAAAGAAATAATCAGATTAAACACTCAGGTGCAAAAAAAATCGAAAAAAAGTTTTAATAAAAGATCAAATTCCATTTGAAATATCAATAAAATTAATACTGCAAAGATAAGTTGCTAAATGAGAGTTGCTCAGTTACAACATTCAGGGAGGTGTTTTTAGTGGGTTCAACCCCCACACTACTAGGGCCTAAAACTCTAGTGCCTGTTTGGAGGTTTTTACCGACCCTACAAAATAAATAAATAAAATTAATAATTTTGAATTAATTAATCATCATCAATAGAAAGATAAAATATACATACAGGCTATGGTCAAGTATTATAATCATGCATGAAAAAAATGTATTTGTTTTTTTCTTCGTTTTTCCGAAATATCTCAAAAACGGCTGAATCTTTTTTTTTTAATATTTATATTTTGTCACCGGGAACATCAGTAAAGTGTTAGTAGAGTTAATGAGGGGTCGAGTTTTAGCCGGTAGAAATTTTAAATGCTAGCCAGGGTCGAACCCCGGCCTCCCGCTTGAACATCGTCATCAACAATGGTGAAGCGGGATCACCTCGTTAGCCAACTCTGCCAACCCGACTGAAACTATTTTAATAAAAATAAAACGCGAAAAGCGCGAAAAGCGAAACCATGACATTTTGGTCCACAAAAAAGCTCTAATGTGTGAATATTGAAAAAATTATATTAGTACGTTGCCAAATTTTATGTACCCTCTAGCTCAAAAACCAGTGTGAATATCAAAATGAAATTTCACATGTTTTCTCAGTTTTTGTGCATTGAAATTAAGAGCTGAATAGATTTTGTTTGAAATCGAACCCAAAATTAAGGGCGGGTTTAAAAATTAAAATTATAAAATTTACTCTAAAATGAACCTAAAATAAAAAAGGTGAAGGTAATATAAAGGGTTTAAAAAAGAGAGTTATTATTTTTAATGGGGGCTAAAATTGGGGGTTCTTTCGTTATAAATTTCATTATAAATTATTTTATTAAATATAAGAGAGTAGCCAGGTGTACGCAGGACCGAATTTAGACTTGATAAGGACCTATGCTATTTGAGAAATAGTAAGTCAAGATATTATACTATATATCAGTGACAAATATGATTTTCGGATACTTAGAGGGTTAAACTGAAATACAATTAAGAAGTATAATGATAGTGAAAAAATAAATCTTTAAATTAAAATCATTTTTATTCATAACAAACTTAAAAATGAAAACTCTGGTAAAAAGAAACAAAATTTCTTTTAAAAACCACAATTTACATTGGGATCGGCATTGGGACAAATAATGCTGCAGTATATTTAAGTATATTTGACAATTGCTCAATCGGACAATTTTTTTTGGGCCCCCAAGAAAGTTGGGGCCCTAAGCTATAATTTGTGTAGCTTATACGTAAATCCTGCACTGGGTGTACAGTAAAGTCATGTGGATAGCCACCTCAGCTTATTTTCAAAGAGCTTGATTAAATTCGAAATGCTACGCCACTTGCTAGAGCCGTTTTATTTCATTCATCTTGATTGCCTTTCACTGGAAGTGATTGTGGAGGCGAAAAGAAGAATTCTGAAATCAGTGATCTTTTACCTTGCTAGTAACGATAATATCCCTATGTAAAAATTAAAGTGCCATTGTTGCATATGTTCCAAATGTAATAAAATTTTGACTTCATATATACTAAATTATCCTCATCTCTATTGGCTTTTCTGCAATAAATAATCCTCTTTACTCTCCTCACGGGTGTATATGTGTGTGCGTGTCTATCTTTGCATTTGAGAACGAACAAACCTAGAGCCAATATCAGGGCGTAATTCAAACAAACGGTTCCCGGCCCTTTTCCCCTTGAGGAGGTTTCATCCACGTTTGAATGAGCCTCCAGGCTCCAAAGAAGAGAAAAGGAGCAGAGATTATACGTCATCGATCATGCTCATTTAAGACGTGACGTAGTCTTCTATATTGCCGGAGAAAAGAAGATGGAGGCTGGGTTGAGGGAAATTGAATTGTTCAGTTCTTCTCATCCTTTCTTTACTGCTGGCTTTTGATGGAGTTCAAATGAATGGCAAATAGATTATAGCATATTACAGCATTAGAAAACCTCGTTTCCCTTTTAAGATTTACCCAGAGTTATTATTGTTAGTTTACATTTCAAAGACTTAGAAAACACAATTTAATAATATAGATAGATAACTCTCTCTATATAAATATAAAAAGTAGACGACAAAATTTATTTTATATCCAGAACGAAAATCTTCTAAGTAACAATTTCTTTTTTTTTTTTTTTTTTTTAAGAAAATTTATTTGGCCCTAAAAAAGTTTTTTCCGAGTTGTTTTTTTTTTTTTTTATTCTTATAAATTATATCTTTCTTTTAATTTAATGGATTTTAGAGTTGCAAGTTGAGGTAAATGTCCTGTTTAAATATTGAACTTCTTTTTATGCGCTCCATTTAAATTTTACTTTGCTTTTATGCAAATTAATAAAACATTATTTTTACTTGTATATTGTACTTTTAATATTAATTGTGAATTTCAAAAAATTTGATTCATGGAATGTTAAATAACACTGATCGACAAAAATTAAACAAAAATTTCTCCCTGTAAACCTAACAATAGATTCCAGTAGAGTTTTATTCGCTTATTATCATGCCATTTCCCGATCTTTTAGAACACGTCAGAGTTTTGAGATATTATCGGTCAAAATGACGAAAAAGGCCATTTTGACGTTATTTTCGATTCCCATTAGATAATAAACAGCAATATTTGAAATCAAAATATTTTATATAATAATAGAAAACAGCTTCCCTTTTGAATTTCAAATTATCAATTGTTTTTAGGTCAATTAGAACTCGAGTTATAACTAAAAAACTAAAACCTTATTAAGAAGTGAATTTAATTTTATTTAAAAACGAAAGTTTTTAGTAGAAGTATTTTTACAATGCATATCAGAGGGATTCGTCCCTTCGGGAATCGAACCCAAGTGCTAACTAGCTTGCCGGGCCGTTATCCAAACCTTTAAGACGAATTTTTCTCTGATATGCAACATATATAAGAAATAAAGCAATAAATGATATTCGTAATGCAATGTAAAAATATGTCTACTAAAGATTTTTGATTCGTTCCTAAATAAAATTAAATTCACTTCTTAATATTGGGTTGATTTTTGAAAAAATTCCATCTTTATCAAAAAAAAGAGACTCAAAAAAGATGCTTAAATCTTTATATTAATTATTAAAACCTTATTACTTTACAATAAAAGGTATGGTCAAGTATTGTAATCGTGCATGAAAAAAGTGGGTTTTTTCTTCTTTTTTTTGAAATATCTCAAAAATTTTATAGAGAAATTTATTACCTATAGAGTATATATAAGATAAAAAAATATGAAAGAGATCGACCAATATTCATTCTGTATTGAAAATTGGATTCTTGTGACATTCGAGACAATCTTTTTTTAAAAAGAACCCTCCTAATTTGCGATTTTTAAACTTTTTATAAAAAAAAAACTCCCGAAGTAAGAGTCTTAGCGTCCTTAAGAATTAATTAATTATTCAACCTTTTTTTTATACTTTTCATCAAAACTATTTTGATTAAAAAATTTGAGCGAAACCATGGCATTTCGGCCTACAAAAATGCCCTAATAAGTGAACATAGAAAACATTATATTTTTCGAGATATCAATTGTTTTGTCAAAATGTCTGTTAGTCTGGTTGTCTTTTAGTCTGTCTGGTTGTCCGTTAGTTAGTCTGTGCGTTACCAAATTTTTGTGGACGAGCTAGCTCAAAAACTAGTGGGAATATCAAAACCAAATTTCACACGTAGTTTTGATCTATTGAGATTAAGAGCTGATTAGATTTTGGTGCATATCGACTCAAAATTAAGGGGCTGGAGTGGGGGGGGGGGGGTTAACAATTAAATATCTAGGGCATTTGAGCAAACTCAACCAAATTTTGGATACATAATCAGTGAAGCCCCATAAGTCTAAAAATTCAAAAACTTAACATAAGGTCTTAGTTTTTAACTTATAACTCGAGTTCCAATTGAGCTAAAAACAAGTGGTAATTTGAAAATCAAAGAGGAAGCAGTTTTCTATTACGACAACAAAATATTTTGATTTCAAATATTGCTGTTTAACATCTCAAAACTCTGACATGTTGTAAAAGATCGGGAAATCATATGATAATCAGCGTATAAAACTCTACTCGAATCCATTGTTAGGTTTACAGGGAGAAATTTTTGTATAATATTGTAATTAGTCTGATAGGACTATTAGACACAATATGATTTTTTGTGAAAAATCACAAGATTGTCTTCTACTAATTCTGAATTGTTACGAATAATTTTAGTACCATATAGATCCTAAGGGTTTTATTCACACCCTTGGGAATTGAGTGCCAAAAAACAATTCCGGCCATTGACGAGGTAGCCAATTGTTTTCAAATGAAATATCAATTCTATTTCACTCGGGAGAAGGAAAGAGTATATTTTATTTAATTATATTGCTCTCACACACACACAGACCGATAACATAGTGACACTAATAGGGTTGTGTTTTACATTTGTACAGAACCCTAAAAACAGGCAACCCTGACACGCTGCAAATATTTAGCCGGCTACTATATAATCTGATGCCTGCGCTAATTTAGATAGACACTTCTACACATACCCACGAACATTCAAAGGCCAAAATGGGCTATAGTTACCGAAGTCCATTAAAAAAAAAAAAAATTGATGTGGCCACATCACTTTACCATTCATCTGGTCCATCTCTTATATTTAATATTTAAAAAATAATTTATAATTATTTACAAAAGAACCCCTCTCCCAATTAATAATATATCATTTTAATTATGAGACTATTCTATTAGAAATATCACCTTTCTTTGATTTTGTTTGAAAATATTTTTACTCCCTCCTCCCTCTTCTTCTTTTTGGGGGTCACTACCACTTTCAAATAGTAACTCAGTTTCAAGATCATATATAGGGGGTATATGCGAAATTTCGTAGAAATCGATCAAAGGGTCTAGGCTAGGACTTAGTTATATATTGAAATTTTTGACCCCCTCCCCCCATTTTGGCCCTCGAAAAAAATAATATGACTCTGTTTTTTAATATATGTTCATTTTACAGTACATTTCAATTTTCTTGTTTTTTTTTTTTGTTTTTTTAGTTTGAAAATTTTATAATTTTAATTTTTTTAAAAGCCTCCTCCCCCCTAATTGTTGGTTCGATTTGAATTAAAATCTAATCAGCTCTTAATCTCAATATAAAGAATTCACATGTGAAATTTCGTTTTGATATTCACACTAGTTTTTGAACTAGAGCGTATATATTGTGACAAAATCATTATTATCTGATAAAATATACTTTTTTCGATGTTCAGTCATAAGAGTTTTTTTGTAGAACAAAACGCCATGGTTTCGCTCTAGTTAAGCCATTTTTTAGATATTTCTAAAAAACGAAGTAAATAAAAAATACTTTTCTCATGCATCATTACAATTCTTGACTATACCCTGTATGGTAGTGTTTTAAAGTACCTACACTAATAGTTACAAATGTTGATATAAATTATAATTGAGAGTCCACGCATAATTATATCAAAAAATAATGGTGAATATTTTATTAAATAAGAAATTATTAGTAGAACAGTTTTAATCCTATATCGGAGCGATAGTTCACTTATCCAAAGAATCTCAGCTAAATTTGCTTAGAATGTACCAAGTCTTGAAAAACTTTACACTTTCACGTCTAATTTTTTAATAATAATATTTTTTATTTTAAATGAAAATAAGAATAACGTGTCGAAATGTTGCAAATAAAAGAGATCAAGAACAGTCGATAATGGGGTAGTCATTTCCTATATCCGATATCTAAATCTATATATATAAAATTAAGGTTTTGTCTGTACATTGCTCCAAGTCACGCCAAATTTTGGTTGCACACGTTTCAAGCAAAGTTATGAACGAAAACACCCTCAACAAAATTCCTGCCTGTCTGTCTGTCTGTATGTCTGTTTCCGTCGTTTCCGAAAAGTTGCTCACGATTCACGTAAAAACGGCTGAAGGGATTATTATGAAATTTCATATTTACATCAGATGTCTTCTAACTTACGTTTTTAGCTATAGAACGTTTTGATATTTTGACCCCAAAAGGGGGTTTGGGGGGGCGCACTAATGAAAATTATCAATTAACTACTAAACTTTTAACTTTACGGCAAATTTTAAAATGAGCAAAGTTGTAGGGGATGTGATTTCTGACAAATTTTGTTTAAAAAATTCCCCCAAAAAGGGGGGTCAAAATATGAAAATTCTTGATTTTGGACCAAACTCAACCAAAAATATTACAAACTCATCATTTCCACCTCTTAATCTCTCCGACAACTCGATAGCCATTGACGCCTCCGACAAAGCCGAAACTTTTGCCTCATATTTCGCGTCCAACTCAAACCTGGATGACAAAGGGCTTGAACCACACACATACCCCCCAGTACTAATATAATGTTAGATACTGTTTTCAGGATACCAGCAATTCTAAAGATCATCCGGAATCTAAAGAACAACTCTTCTGCTGGCCCCGACGATATCCCTGCCATTCTCATTAAAAAATGTGCCCCTGAACTTGCTCCTATAATATCCAAATTATACAATCTCTCCTATAACTCTGGAATATTTCCGGAAGCCTGGAAACTAGCCAGAATCCAACCAATTAAGAAAAAAGGCGATTCTTCCAACATAAAAAATTATCGACCCATAGCAATCACTTCTGTCTTATCCAAAATTATGGAAAAGGCCATCAACGAGCAAGTTCTACGACACTTAGAGTCAAATAAATTTATCCACGATAGGCAATACGGCTTCAGACAATCCCGGTCGACTGGTGACATCCTAGCATATGTAACTCATATCTGGAACAAAACCTTGGAGGCCGGGAATGAGAACCTCGCGGTAGCTTTAGACATTTCAAAGGCCTTCGATATGGTCTGGCACAAAAATCGTCTTGCCAAATTGACCTCCGTCGGCCTTGCACCGAAACTTTGTAAGTTGCTCGAAAGTTTTCTTTCAGACCGTAGTATTAAGGTTGTCATCGATGGAATATAATCTTCCCCCTTCCACACCAACGCTGGAGTTCCTCAGGGATCGGATATCTCCCCTACGCTTTTTCTTATCTATATCAACGACCTTCTAAACTTGCCCTCCAATCCGGTACATTGTTACGCAGATGACAGCACCCTACATAACGCCCCTGCATCGCATAAAAACCGTGCAGACATTGCCTCTTCAATTAACTTAGACTTATGCAAACTTAAAAACTGGGGATCCCAAAACTTAGTTAACTTCAATTTCAGGGAAAACTCAGTGTTGCCTTATTTCTAGGCGCATCGACAGAAACCTCCCAAACATATCATTCGACTCAAACTCACTAGAATTTAGGGATAAAATTCAATGCTAGGTGTAACTCTAGGGTCTGACCTTCCATGGAATGACCATATCTCAACCACTGCTAAAGCTGCAGCGCGCAAGCTTGGTCTCTTATTTAGGTCTAGACGCTGTTATACTCCCAGTCAACTTCTTATACTGTACAAGGCTCAAATTCTTCCCTGTCTCGAATAAGGCTCTCATCTGTGGAGGGGTGCCTCCAAGCATTCTCTTGCTACACTGGATGCAATTCAGAAGCGAGCAATTAAACTAATAGTAGAACCGGCTCTAACCAACTCACTCGACTCCCTGGCTCACCGAAGAACCGTTTCTGCCCTTTCCCTGTACTACAGATACTATCACGGTGTCTGTTCAGTCGAGCTGAAATCAATTATCCCCCTAATGCCCTCTTTACGAGAAACATGCGGTTTTCTAACGCTCAGCACCCCTTCGCTCTCAAATTGGATAAAAGTCGAACAAGCGCTTTCGCCAACTCTTTTATCCCTTTGACCTCCAGAGACTGGAATTCGCTCCCTGCCACCATCTTTCCCGCGACTTATAACCTTCAGCTATTTAAGACCCGTATCCACATATACATTCGACCCCCGCCCTACCCATAAAATTCTTTCTTCTTCTTTTCACGATGGAGGGGCCAATCCAGGCCTTTAGGTGTTGCACCTTTTTTGGTGTAACTCATTCTCTCATCATTATCATAAAAAAAAAAAATTATATACATAATCTGTGGGTCACTAGAAGGCTAGAAATGCAAAAACTAACCACCCAAAGGGGGGGGGGGGCAAAAAATGAAAATTCTGCCCTTAATAGCCAACTTAACCAAATTTTGTATATAGAAAGAATCTATGGGAAGGCAGAAATGAAAAAACTGGATGCGGGGGTACGGTGCATGGGGGGGGGGGGCACGGGGTGCAGGGTGGAGTGGAGGGTTTAGGTGAAGGTCCAGGAGGCATAATATGAGGGGGGATCAGGTGAGGGTGCAGGGGCGTAGTGGGGTCGTGTGGGGTGGGGTGCGGGGTGGGTGTGGGGTGGTGCGGGGGCTGAGGTGCGTGAGTGGTGGGGTGGGGGCGGTGGTTGTGCACGGGTGCGGGAGGCGGGAGGTGCTGGGTGGAGTTCGGGGGGGTGGGGTGGGGAGTGGGGTTCGTGTGTTGGGGGTCAGGAGCGTCCCCCTTGGCTAGCTTAACAGGGCCGCCGAAGGCGAGCTTGCAGCTAGTTGGATATATATTACAATGAAGATTATTTCAAAAATTAATTTCAAATAAACTAACATCTAGTATTTTAAAAGAGTTAAATTTACTTTAGGTGAAGGTCCAGAGGCATAATGAGGGGGGATCAGGTGAGGGTGCAGGGGCGTAGTGGGGTCGTGTGGGGTGGGGTGCGGGGTGGGTGTGGGGTGGTGCGGGGGCTGAGGTGCGTGGTGGTGGGGTGGGGGGGGTGGGTGGGGGGGGGGGGGGGGGGGGGGAGGGGGGTTCGTGTGTTGGGGGTCCAGGGAGCGTCCCCCTTGGCTAGCAACAGGGCCGCCGAAGGCGGGGCTTGCAGCTAGTTGGATATATATTACAATGAAGATTATTTCAAAAATTAATTTCAAATAAACTAACATCTAGTATTTTAAAAGAGTTAAATTTACGTGTATTGTACTCGTAGTGAATTTGTGGAAATCATTAGTCACGCCTGTTAATTTCCATTGAAATGTCTTGGCTGTGCGGCTTGTTTCATTGCCTCGAGTGCTCTTTGTTGCTGTTGCCTGTCTGTGATAGCTGACTGAGAGTGTACGTTCGTTTGAGAATGCACCAAATCGGAATCCAATAGATGAGACATTTAATTTCGTGCCTATCCCAAAATATAACATGAAACGTTAGATTAATTTACGAATTAAAAGACTCCATTTTTGGTTTCATGAAAATAATCTAAATTAAAAATTTAGAATCCATAAATTTAGATTGTCATTAAAAATGGAATGAATGTATTTTAATTGAAACTACTATTTCATCAACTTAATTATTCTTGGTGAATATACCATAACTTGGCTGCACAGTAGATCTCACTACTTTTTCGAACTTGGCTTGTTTTTTCACAGAATCTTTTGGTTGAGATTTATTCCTAATGCATTTAATCAAAAATTTAAAAAAATTCATGCGACTTGAAAAAATATGAAATTGATAGATTTACCAGTCAGTTTTGGTCACTCATGGCTAACCATCATCACATAATCCGTAATACTGAAAATTGAAACATTTTATAAGATTTTTTTATACAATTACACAAAATAAAAACCATACAATTTCACATTTATACATACAATTTCGTTCAAAATTTGGAATTTGTCACTCTGCATATACAGTATATGTATAGTAGCTCATTATTAAATTATTATTAACTTGAATATTTCAATCATTTATAAACTCTTGTCATTGATTTTTGGATCTTTTTAAAACTGATGATGATCAATTAAATATAGTAGATTGGGGGAAGACGCCGTATTCTTTATCTTTATTTTATATAAAATACCACATTGGTTTTATTTTTAACCAACCAATTTATCAACAATATATATACTTTTATAATTAGTAAAAAAAATAAGTTTTGCTTTGAAAAACTATTTTTTACCTAAAAAAAAACATTGTAAACGTTTGCATTTCGGCATCCTACCCCAATCTTGGGGTAAAATGACCGATATCTTTGTGGTAAGAAGCTTTATGGAGAATCAATGCACAGTGTATTAAATCAATTCCAGTTCATTGAAAGAAATACTTTTGAATTTTGAAAATTTGACTTGCTTTATAGATGGTCATTTCACCATCTTTGTCAGCTTTGAAAGCTCCAAAGGAGGTCATTTTCGTTCCATGATCCTCGATTAGACTTTATTGTGTAGGTCCGCGGCATTTCTGGAAAGAAACCATCGAATTAATTTTCAGAAATTTATTTTAAATGTATATTAATTCAAACCAGCATCTTACCCTAACACGAAAACTACGGCATCTTACCCCCAAAAAATGTTCTCCGTCTTCCCCCAAAGCATTGGACAAGTCGCCGGGTCACCTAGCACTGCGTAGCAGTGCCATAAGGGGGTCATTACGCGATTAATAGAAAGCCCACACTCCAAACTCACTAAAACTAACCGAACTATTTCTCTACTATCAAACTACGGCTAATTTGACTAAGTAAGGTATGATCGGATATGATTTCGGGTTTTAATTTTTTTTCAATTTTAATTTTCACACCGTTCTGTTTTCTTATTTCAAGCTTAAGCACCTTTATGAAATAATATGGCCCTGTTGAAATTAATTTGGTCTCAGTATCTTAATTAATACAGGATGGGGCATAAAGATTTCCCACAATTTGAAGAGGTATAAAAAATGAAAAAATTTAACTAGAATAAAACTGAATATATTTTTGAAAAGAATATAAAATATATATTTTTTTTAATGTGTTTTAAACATTATATCAGACAAAAAAAAAGGGGGGGGGGTCAAAAATGAAAATTCTAGCCCTTTCGACCAAACTCAACCAAATTTTGTATACATAATTTGGTCGAAATGGCTAGAATTTTCATTTTTAACTCCCCCCCCCCCCCATTTTGGGTGGTTAGTTTTTGCAGTTCTATCATTCTGGGGGTCAACAGAATATGTATTCGAAATTTGGTTGAGTTTGCTCGGAAGGGCTAGAATTTACCCACCTTTTTTGTCTGATATATAATGTTTAAAACACATTTAAAAAAAAAATTATTTCATGTTCATTTCAAAAATATATTAAGTTTTTTTCTAGTTAAATTTTTTCATTTTTTTATAGCTCTTTAAAATCTGGTAGATCTTTATATCCCACCCTGTACTTTTTTTTATAAGTATATCGACAAACAAAAAGGACCTAGATAAAACATATATAGTACCTATATATTTGAAGATATAATCTTTTGTATTTTTCTTATTGGATTAAGCAGAAAATAGATTTTGTGATGAGAGTAAGTTCAATGAATATATGGTTATATTTTGAACGAATACCATTTCAAAAGAATAAGAACTAATTGAAAAATTCCTGTATTGAATTTGCTTTTTAATACTTGATCGAATAAAGATGCAAATATCTATATTGAGTCTCCATCAATTGTAAAGATCTTTTATTAAGGAGACTCCTGTCGAAACTCAGTCGAAAAGCTTTTTACTAAAGAAAGGATAATGAAGGGAATAAAAGAGGGGATAAAAGAGAAGTAGTCCTTTGTCTCAATTCAAAGTATCGGTCAACTCTAAAAGAGTATAAAGCGGTGCCATGTCAAGATGGATTACCCTATTCTTGGCAACTTTTAATTACGAGATTCCAATCAGAAAACTTTCTGAAATCAAATCCATAATATCAAATGATACACATATTATTTCAGGCATATATCTTATTTCAAAAGTGAAATTCTTTGAATCGATACAATTTTTTGTTGAAATATTTAATTAAATATGTTTTTAGGGATATTTTTGCAACTGTAGATGGGAAATTGTTAAATGAGAACACTATCGTGGATAGTATTTTATTGTTAAGTTTTATTATTCACTGTAAGACAGTTTATGCATTACTGTTTCGCTGCGTTTTATTGACAGCTTCTTCAGTGACTGTATTGAAATAAAAGATCAACATAGATAATAATTTACATTTATTAAAGAGATACATCAATTATTATTTATTTGGACAGGGCCGGCCCTACCATAGGGCGAACGGAGCGGCCACACCAGGCGTCAAGTCCCAAGGGCGTCTCAGTGGTAAAGAAAATTAAAGGAAAAAAATATTTTTTTGCTTTTCGATAGCGCCATAATTGGGTCTCGCTTCATCCTAAGGCCTCTGTTTTACACCTATCCTACTGTTGTTTATACGACGCCGTGTACACGACTCTCGGGATGAAAAGTAAATGAGACTTCATACTTTCCCGACAAATGTCGTGTTCGGGTAGACGACACCCGGCTGGAGGGCTATTCCAGTGGGAAGGTAGACTGTCGGTGTCGGCTAAACAATCCTCCGAAGCAAGTGGGGCCAGAGACCAATAGCCTGATACTGACTGAGGGTTTTCTTCGCGAGGCCAGCCCCTTGAGGCAAATAACTGGTCGGTCAAAGCACAAGTGTCCGTTGCCTCATCTGAGGCTGCCTCGGCCCGATCCATCGGTTGTCGGTTTTTGTGAATGCTCAATGGCGCCTCGCGTCGTTTCCTGCGTTCACTCAGGACGGTTCTGGGGCAAAAGCCCGAGGCAGCCTCGCGAGGCTGCTCGCTCAGTTAGTATCCGGCTAATGTCGCACTACTTATCTATCCTGCACGACACGTTTGCAGTTACTATTTGTGATTACTCGTTCTTTTGTACAGATTTTTGTGTTAAATTTATAAAGTTTTTTATCATGGTAGAAGTTGATATTGAAGTACTGTTTACATTAGTTCATGATCGTCGTATTATATAGGACAAAATCCAAGAATAATATACGGACAGAATTCAAACAAAAGAAAAAAATAATAAATAAAAAGAAAGGGACCGCAAATTTATTTTCAGATTCTAATATAAGAATACCAAATACGGTATTTATTTTTAAATAAATCGAAAAAATTTAACTTTGGCACTCTCGAAAAAACCGAAAATGGATACAAAAGGTCCCCCTCTGGTCTCAATTATAAGTTTCATTTCAATTTTATCTTTTTGCTGAATCTAAAATTAAAAATAATACTAATATCTCGATTCACAGTAGTGCTGATGATTCTCATAAGTATTAAATGAAAAAAAATATTGCACAAAATTTCCGAAATATTTGGATAAATAAATAAAAAAAAAACATCATTTAAAATTAAAAAAACTGCTGAAAAATAAACCTTTCATTTAATACTTATAATATAAATGTATCGATTTTAAATGAATCAAAAAATTACCGAGCATCCGTCGGTGTTCCAGGTACTCAAAATTAAGATAGCGAGCCAAATCAATTCGGTGTATTCATAATTTATGCAATCTTATAATTTTTTTTTTTTTTAATCTTAAAATTCATAAAAATAATTAAAGAAAAAAAAATAAAACTGACTTCAAAAAAAAACTAAATGCAACAAATAAAATGATAAGAACTCAAAAATCAAATAAAACGTACTAAAAGGTATAAAATAATTATCTAATTTAGTTACAACTAAACGACGAAATATTAACATGAAATCACTTTTTGAAGTCGGTTAAAAACATATACATTTTATGTATTCGACTCGACGGATCTTACTTAGTATCACAAAGAGAAACAAAGAGGTTGTCCTCTGCTTGATGCAAATATACATACACACATATATATCGAGATGATATATCTGTATTATATATATATATTATTTATTTGTTTGAGACTATAGTTTCGAAGACTTGGTCTTCATCATCAGTCTTTTTTAATTATAATTTTTGTTTTT
>JALMQS010000099.1:55411703-55445574 GCA_024734495.1 Forficula auricularia | reverse complement strand
AAAAAATTTCGCGTTCTCTTGAAGTGAAAACAAATTAAAACCAATGTTTAAAAGTATATTTATTTTAAAAAAAGTAACTATGCTTTAATAATAGAAAGTCCTCCAAAAATAATAAAAATGACATTCCATCTTAAGGTAGTTCTTTCACAAATGCAAAAATTCAAGAAGTTTTTGAAACTTGGAATATAAGTCATTAAAAGCATAATAAACATACTGTTAAAATTTGAAGACGATTTACCACACCAAACATTAAATAATTGCAATTAAAAATGAAATTTTATACATATGGTAGATTGGGAAAGGGTGGGAAAATGATCATTATATTATTTGTTTTTCATTGAAGGACTTTAACCATCTTGATGAAAAAACTAATATTTGTTAGAATAATATATTCGGAGTAACTATAAAAAAATTGAAATTGTTTACCACGTAGTTTTGATAAAAAACAACATATTTGGGCTATTAATTTTAGTGGAGGGGATATAAGATCAATGGCTTGGAAACGATCCATTCATAAAGAGAATATAGTAGTGTAAAAAGTACAGTCACGTTAAAAAAACCTAACCTAAAATTTTAGCACCGTTCATATTTATAGAGTAGTTACGAGGCTAAAACTTTTTGTGTGGATTGTCGCGAAAGAGCTTACTCGATAGGATGAGCATTGTGGTTTGATGGTAAAAAGCATTCCTCGATCAAAGGAGGAAAGATCACAGGTTCTCATTCATTTCATTTTTTGTAAAATAATTAAATAGTTCTCGAAATGTAGAATTAGCTATCATCGTATTTAATAATACGAGATTTTCGTGCGTGCTTTCGGCACGCCCTCGAAGCTCGGCCCTCCGGGCTGATGTACCTGGCGGGCTGCGTCTCGGTCCAAAAATGTCATTCCTCTTAAAAAACCACAGTCCAAGTGTATACCTGTAAACTCCCGAAAATACATAGTCTCTTAAAAGTTTCGTATCATTTTCGTCCTGACACAGCTACAGAAATGAGGCTCTAGATATGAATCTGGAAGTATTTTTTTTTTTTTATAATCTACAGCATTGTGATAATTTTTGTGTGGAAATAGATTTATTTAAATAAGTGGGATCGTGGAGGAGGGGAATTATATTATATCATTTTTTGAAATTTGGGATCGATAATCGATATAAGCCTCCAAATATTTAAAAGAGATCAGGTGTTGTTTGTATGACAGGCTGCTCCTTCCAGTATTGCCATGAGAAACTCATATGGGCATGCGTGTCTTAAGTCGTTCAATTTTGTAAAAATCAAAAAATAAGAATAACAAAATTTATATTTTTAAAAAATTATAAAAAAGTGGCAAATTATTAAAAAATAAACAAATAATATATAAAATATAAATCAAATAAGATGTGATTAATTTATTTTTCTGTGCGCCAAGAAAAGCGAATTGAATATTTAATTTTTGAGTGGTGAGGGGGAGGGAGGAATAATTATCAATATATTTAATGTTTCTTAATTTAAAATCAATTGGAGTCTTTCTTATATTTCAAATTTGCCGCAAATATACCGACCACATCAGCGCTCCCTGTCGGCAGTATTACGACAGCGTTGCTGCAAATTAATCTGGGCTATTATATAGATAATAATTATTTAAAAAATTTCGAGGTTCCCTTTAAATTAAAAATAGATTAAAAGTAGGTAATATATAAGATTGTTCTAATATCCAGGAAAACGAACAAGTCAATAGATTGGCCAATAAAGCCTCTGAAACAGGAATATACTAGACATACCTAGAATTCCTATTTGAGATGTCAACTCAATAATATAGTTTGAAGATTTGGAAGAAATCATTGGAGTAGGAGTTAAATCAAGGACTCTCGCTTATTTTCTCTTTTAAGCAATGTTTCTAAAGAGCCCTGGTATGAGGAAATAAAATTGTTTAAAACATTGTATCTCAACTGTGGGGGATTCCTCCCAAGGGGGAATTTTGGTATTCCAAGGGGAGAATTAATCTGCGTACAAATTTCATAACAACTAGCAAAAAACAACCTCAACATTCTCCTTAGGTAAATACCTATTACCTACTTATCTTCATCTCTAAATTTGATACCTTGTATTTTCAATATTATGAGTTTGTTTTGAAAGAGAAAATTTTGAAAGGGGAAATGGGATTCTTACGAAATTGCAGAAGGGTTCATTGAAAGAAAAAGGTTGAGAACCTCTGATTTAGAAGAATTTCCACTCAAATACTTAGCTTGAGATTTTAAATAAAATTGGTTAGTGAGAGACAGAGAACCCATTCTGCAACTGTGATCATACTTCTCACGGAGTGTTCAACCATATATATTTGAGATGTAATAGTAATTTGGAAAAAATCAACCATTTCTAGTTGAAGATCAGGAAAGAGGTTGCATTTCTCACAAACATTAACATTTTACTCTTTGATAAAACAGAGAAAAACGAAGGTTTGAAAGGAAAGGAGGAAGGAATCCAATAAATTACACCTTATTTGGATATGAGTTAATTTATTCTTTCTTCACTACCCTTGGGCTGCCTTCCATTACTTGCAATTAAGAGAAAAACAAATTTTTCATCATTAGATTTTCACGCAATTATCTAGATCCCAGCTGTACACCATTTTGGTTTCTTTAAAAATAAAAAAAAACAAAATAAACACTTTTTGGTTTTTTTGAAAATTTTCTACACTTGTGAAAATGGACTAAAAAGAAGAAAATATATATATTTTTTTCTATAGAAAATTTTAACATTAAACAAAAAATTAAGGTTTTAAGGATGTGAGTTTTTTACAATTCAAAAAAATATTGTAATTCGAAAAAGTTCGCCTCACTCAACCAAAAAGTTTATTTTGTTATTTTTATGTGTAAAGAAGGACTTATGGTGGACAATGCTGATCTAGATCAGCACTACTTAAAATTTTTTCATTCGAGACCCTATTTTGACCTAAAAAAATTTCCCGACCTCATAGTAACTTTTGGAATTTGAATCGGCTATAAAAAACTAATGAATATTTTTTCAAAATTTATGAGTTTATTAGAAAGATTGGACATTTTCATTTATGAATGAAACACAAAATCATTATTCGATTTCCAAAAACAGTGCGCAAAAGATCGATTGTTACGTTGGCTGTCTGCAAGTGCGGCCCGTCCTGTTGAAACTAAATGTCACCCATCTGATCTTTTTTCAATTTTTGGAAAAAAATGTTGTTTTTCATTCTTAAATGAAAGTGTCCAAACTCATAATTTTGAAAAAATATTCATTAGTTTTTTTTGATAGCCGATTCAAAAATCCAAAAAGTTAGATGGCCCACCCTATACCATATATGGTGGGCCATCTATACCATATATGGTGGCCCATCTAACGTTTGGAATTTGAATCGGCTATAAAAATCCAATGGATATTTTTTCAAAATTATGAGTTTATTAGTAAGATTGACATTTTCGTTTAAGAATGAAACAGAACATCATTGAAATATTTGCCAGTGCTGGCTTGACAGTACCCCATCCGATCAACCCAATTTTTCAGTACATTTTTAATTGGATTGATCGGATGGGGTACTTTCAAGCCAGCCGTGGCAGTCATTTGAATGATGTTCTATTTCATTCTTAAATGAAAATGTCTAATCTTTCTAATAAGCTCATAATTTTGAAAAAATATCCATTACTATTTTATTTATAACGGATTCAAATTCGAAACGTTAGATGGCCCACCCTATATATACCATCAATTTTACTAGCAAATCAAAAACTTATAATGAAGAAAATATTTATAAACATGCCTATTATATACTACCTTGATCAAAAAATTTCAGGAATTTATTCAGAAAATCAAAAATATAAATTTATTCATAAAAATCGATATTGTCCCATTCAAAGTACTCCCCATCGACTACAACGTACTTATGCCAGCGCTTGATTCAATCTTCGAATCATTTTTTATACTCGGTTTTCGGTATCGACTATCAGAGCGGTTTTCGATTTTTACTATTTTTACCATTTTAAAAATAAATCTTCTTTGGATCAACGAGTTTGTATTAAATTTTGAGTTAAAAACGATGCAAAAATATTGAAGAAGTGTTACTCTATCGAAAACAAACTTTTATGTGTGGCTCAAGTTTTCGTGAGTGTGTTGAGAATGACGAACTTAGTCGACATCGAAAACCTACAAAAATGTCGATAAAATCAAAGAAATGATGGCCGAAAACTGTAAATTGACCATTGGAGAAATGGCGGCGAACTTGAACATCCCTTATGGATCCGCTCAAGTTATTTTGTTTAATGATTTGGCTCTGAGACGCCAAAAAGATCGGATTTGTGGAAATCACATAATGCGCAGTCGAACAATGCCATCGTTATCCGCAACTTTTTGACCAAGAACGGTACGAATACCATCCAAATGCCACCGAATTTGAATGATTTGTCTCTCTGAGACTTCATCCTGTTCAGTCGACTCAAAAAATTGCTCCGGGGTACGCGTTTTAGCAGCCAAGGAAAGATAATGAAAAAATCAAAGACGGCTCTGATGGGGAAACCGAAAACCGAATATAAAAAATGTTTTGAGGATTGAATCAAGCGCTGGTACGAGTGCGTTGCAATCTATGAGGAGTATCTACTTTGAAGGAGGCAACATCGATTTTGATTAATAAATTTCTATTTTTGATTTTCTGAATAAATTCCTGGTATTAATAATTTTACTATTTATTAAAACTACATAATTACAATTATTAAATCAAAATAATATAATGAAATAGATCTGCTCTTGTTTCTTATTAAATAAAGAATCAAGCAGAAGTTCAACCTTCTTCAACTTTCTTCAAATTTGGTCTTCAAATGGGTTTTGATTTTATAATCGTCAATGTTGACTGAGAACGTCGGTTTACTTAAATAAAATTGTCTAATACAAAATAGTATTTTTACAAATTATTGAAAAATAAATGACAGAAATACCTCGAATTTAGTAAACTTTAATTTTTGGCCGCTGCTCATTATAATTTTTCGATGATAATTGTTTCTTTGTCATTGTTGCCCGATGTTTTGCGACCCAAAACTCTTAAGAATTAATAAATATATGAACAATACAAACAAATATATAATAAGACAAAACCATAATTTATGAAATCATGTTTTATCCAAGAGAACCTAAAAAATACTGTAAATTATAAGGTTGATACAGGTCATTTGATGAGGGAGTATAAAATTTAATTGAATTGACAAAAAATAGACATTTTTGCATTTTTGATATTTTACTCTGCTAGGATGCAAATTACCTACTAGTGTAACTCTAGGTAAAGAAAGTTGTGCAGTAATCAGATTAAAGTGGGCGTGGCCACAAGTGCAGCTTCGCCCAAGTGTTTGGAAATGAGCGGCACTTATGCTACACCTACTTCATTCTGATTAGCGATTCTCATTAAATTTGAAAAAATGTCATATGTGGTTTTCAGTTTTTGTTATGAATCAAATATTATCAATATGAAGTGTTTTGTTGTGTTATCTTATACTTTGGAAAATGGTAAACATGTATATATTCGATTGTCATCAAGTTTTCCTTCCATTTGTGTAAATGATGGGGCCTTTTGAATCCAGTCATTACCATTGAAGAAGAGGTGCCGTAGGCTCTCAAAATATTTAGATTAATCATTTAAATAAATAAAAACTGGAAACAAGCAAATGATTTTATGCATCCTTCATTATAAATAATATGAATTTTTAGTGATTCTTTACAAATAATTCTAACTCTATAAAAAATCTGGAGGTAATTTTCGTTGGTAAATTAGCTTTTAACGAACACATTAACTATGTAATAGGAAGTACTAAGCGAAGTTGGGGTTTTGTAGTTTGCAATAATAAATCATTTAAAAATCGGTAATCAAAACCTATATGTTTAAGTTTAATTAAATCTTTAGTAATAAACAGTATACATCTAAAATCTAAAGGAATGTTCTAAAAAATAACATTTTTAGATGAGGAAACATTCGGCACAAAGTTCTAAGACATTTAGGGTTTCTATCTGAGATGTCACAATTTAATCATGATTATACTTCTGTCGTTGAAACTTTATGGCGTATCTATGTATCTTCTTTCATGATCGTTTTTGATATTTTATTTATTTATATGTAAGATAATGTCTGGCCAAGATACTCGTAAGATTGTTACCCGATGTTTTGCGAACCAAAATTCAGTTACGCGACCCATAGTTTAAGAAGCCCTGATCTAGATAATGGGTTGAAAATCGTTTTTCTCTGTTAACCAAGCCAATGCTTAATTGCGTGGGTGTTTGTGTGGTAGTAACAACCCCCGCCTGGATACCCTGCAGCCTTTCCGTTTGGGATGCAGCGTGGGTATCCATAGAAACGACGCTCCCGGGTGCAACAGGCGGTCGCCGCCCCGACGCTTTGCGCGCGCAACGTGCATCTTTTCTCCGCCCCAAATGGGGACCATGCCAAAATCTGCAAGGACCGGTCGGTGCCCAGTCGAATGCCAGCAGCGACCCGGGTCGTTGGCCAAAGCCTACCTAATAATACACCTAGCACTAAGTCGACCGGTATGGGTAAGGGGTAGTCGTCGTTTTGGTGACAAGTCAGGATGAATACTGTGCAGAGCAGTGGCGGACACGGCGTCAACACCAAGAAAGACGGGGGCACTATCGAGGTCAGAACTCCGACTGCTCACCTCATTTGACCATTTATCACTGGCAGCTTCAAACTAATGAATTGCGCAAAGCAGGCACTCGTCCTGTCCCATTTGCTTACACGGTCTAAGGGTTGTTACTATCCTTCTCATTTCATCCCCTCAAAAGCATTTAAATTATACTATTTTCAAAAAAAAATTATTAACCGACTTCAAAAAATGAGCAAGTTATGAATTCGACAAATATAGATATATAGCAGTGGCGTGCGTTCCTTGGATGCTGAGGATGCGGGGCAACCCTAAAATTTCAACAAAAAAATCGAGTCACCTACACTCTCTTTTTCTAAAACTTGACTTATTTCAGGTTCTAGGCATTGGATTGGAATGAAAAAGGTGTCATAAGTTTGGGAATTTATTACAATAACATTTAGGGAAAGCGGCGTTGGTTTATAGTGAATCTTATTAAACACAGGAGTTTTTTAACGGGTTATAGTGGTGTTTCACAAGTAAAAAAATAATAAAATTAAAAAATTTCTTTAATTATATTTTTGGAGATTTTTTTTATTTTTCTCTATAGATATTTCGGGTTACAAGCCCATCTCAGGAGTTTAGTTCAGTATTTTGTTAAACTCTCGCCCCGGATGCCGTGCTGCACATTACACATGTGAACACATGTGATCTCCTTGTCTCCTCTGCGAACTGTGAATTTTTACCACTTACCTACCTTCTTTTTATATTTAATTTGCACGAAAATAATTATAAATTTTTTTTTCTTAATCCAATAATAAAAAAATATCATAATTTTTTCTCACTTCAATCAATTTAAATCAAAAATATCTTTTTCCAAAATTAGCTCTCTAGAAATATTCCTTTCTTGCCTATAGCAGGTCATATTCGACCGCTCAACCTTTTTCCCAGCCTCCCATCAACCAAAAGCCGACCATAATTCATTCTTTTTACAATCTATATTTCACTTAAATATTTCTATTTCCATTTCCATTCCTATTTAAAAATTTTATCTCAGAACCTTCCATATTAAATTAATTCAATTTCAATTCTTCTTAATTTTAAAACTAATTCGTATTCTCATTTTTTCATTTCTAAAATATATAGTATATATACTCTTAAATAAACTTCATCTCATTAATATAATTTATTTATTATTGCACGATTTCTAAACGTTAATTTGTTCTATAATAATCCTATAATAAATTCAAATAATATCTTATCTTAAATTTTAAATATTATCTTAACTTATAATTTACAATATATCTATTATAAACGCTAGTAACTTAGTAAATTTTAAATATTGCGAACAGAGAATTCGTGAATTATTACCACTTACCTACCTTCTTTCTATCTTTAATTTGCATGACATTCTTAATTCAAAAATAAAATAATATCATACTTTTTCTCCCTTAAATCAATTTATATCAAAAAATATCTTATTCTAATATTAGCTCTGTAAAAATATCTCCTTTCTTCGCTAAAGCCAGGACAATCGGCACGTCAACCTTTCTGCCAGCCGCATTCCATCAACCAACTGGCCGACCTTAATTCTTCTCAAATTACCAGGCTGACTTTAAATATTTTCTCTGTATGAATCTATACAGCATTTTTTGCTTAATCCAGTGATATAAAAATATCGTTTTTATTTTTACCCCTTCAAATTTAATAGAACTAATTTCTTTTTATATAATATTTTCTTTCTACCCTTTGTTCTCAAAGACACATGTCCTGACAGGCCATTCACCCCACCCTTTCTGCAAGCCTCCTAATAATCTCTATACATAATAATCTTATAATTTAAAATATATATATTATCAAATCTAGTAATTAAATTAATAACAAATAATTTTTATTATAATTCATACATAATAATCTTATAATTTAAAATATATATCAAGTCTGCCTCGGAACTCCAACGTGTCAACAACGATATAAATTATATTTTTTACTATTAAAATTATAATTTATAAGTGTAAATTAACATATTTCTTAACCTTAAAAAGTCTAGAGGCTTTTCTTTACTTAATAACTCACAACGCCACCAGCAGGTGGCATCTGCGAGCCGGCGCCACAATCTAAAATTTCAAATTTTAAATTCAAAACTTTGTTCTAAATTTTATTAACTAATTAACCAACTTTATTCACAATTTCTCTTAACCTCCACTAATTTCAATTCTCTCAAATATTTCCACCCGATATACATATTTTATTTTATCTTAGAACATTCCTTATTAAATATTATATTAATTATTTTATCTCAGAACATTCCTTATTAAATTAATTCAATTTCAACTCTTCTTAATTCTAATTAAACTTAGACTCAATCTCTAACTTTATAGCTAGCCTAATTCACCTCTATCGTATCATATTAATTCTTATTAATTTATATTTTAATTACTTTTTTTATTAAGCCTAAGTAGTAATTAAGTATATAATATACCATTTCTTTCCCTACAGGTACAACCTAAATAATTAAGTGGTAGATAATTTTAAACTAACTATCGCTCGGCGAAACACCACTGCTCAAGTTATTAAAACTCAGTAAACTAGATTTCATCTATCTTTCTGAGATCAGACTTGTGATTCCGATTTCTTTCTTTCTTTCTTTCTATTCAATAATTTACACCCCCTCGCTCATTCTACATCATGTCTACGTTGAGCATCCACTATTCCAATATTCGCGGTCTCTTTAGCAATAAAACTTCCGTTTTCCAGCATCTCGAAGACGAAAGACCCTCCATTTTGGCCCTCACTGAAACCCAAATTGACACAAACAAATCCGATACTCCAGATCTCAAATTCGGAAAATATATTCTACACCCCAAATTCCGCAGGTATAACGGCGTCTGTTGCTACGTTCGCGATAACATCCCCTGCGAACGACTTGGATTTTTAGAAAAAAAGCTTACGACGCATTATGGCTTAAAATTAATACTAAGACCTCAAGTAGAATTCTCTGTACAATCTATAGATCTCCTAATGATAAAAAATTTAATGAATTTTTCGACTATCTCGGCAATTGTGTGAATGTAATTCTTTCATGTTTTCCAAATTCTGAAGTCTCTTTCCTAGGTGACTTCAATGTACACAATAAGGACTGGTTGACATTCTCCAGGTCCAACACCCCTGAAGGCAACGCTGCTCACATATTTGCAACTTCATATGATTTAACCCAAATTATAGATCGCCCCACTAGGATTCCGGACAACACAAACGACACCCCATATCTACTCGACCTCTTTCTGTCATCTGCCCCTTCTCAATTCTCTTTTATTATCTCTGCACCTCTAGGTAACTCAGACCACAACTTAATTAAAATAAAATCACATATCAACTTAGTAAAACCCGCTCTACCCTGCCCAAAGCCCAGAGAAATAAGGCTTTTTCTTAAAGCCAACTGGGATGAAATGCGTAACTTCTTCAGCTCTTTCCCATGGAATGATTACTGCTTCAGAAACAAAAATGCCACCGAATGTGCCTCTGCATTCTCGGAAGTGATTCAAATGGGCATTGAGTTATATGTCCCTTTCAAACGGGTAATTGGAAAACAGGACTCCAAGCCCTGGTTCAATAAGTCTTGCTCCGAAGCAGTTAAACAAAAAAATCATGCTTTCTATAATTGGTCTTCGACACCATCAGAGGATAATCGCGTTCTCCTCACTAAAGCCCGCGCCCACTGTAAAAAAACAATCGATAATGCGATGAAGTCCTTCATTCAGAAAAAAAGCTGACAGGCTAGCAGCTTGCCCCAGCAATTCAAACCAATTCTGGTCCCTTGATAAGTATGTAAAAAGAAATTTTACAAACTCATCATTTCCACCTCTCAATCTCTCCGACAACTCGATAGCCATTGACGCCCCCGACAAAGCCGAAGCTTTTGCCTCATATTTCGCGTCCAACTCAAACCTGGACGACAAAGGGCTTGAACCACCCACATACCCCCCAGTACTAATATAATGTCAGATACTGTTTTCAGGATACCAGCAATTCTAAAGATCATCCAGAATCTAAAGAACAAATCTTCTGCTGGCCCCGACGATATCCCTGCCATTCTCATTAAAAAATGTGCCCCTGAACTTGCTCCTATACTATCCAAATTATACAATCTCTCCTATAACTCTGGAATATTTCCGGAAGCCTGGAAACTAGCCAGAATCCAACCAATTAAGAAAAAAGGCGATTCTTCCAACATAAAAAACTATCGACCCATAGCAATCACTTCTGTCTTATCCAAAATTATGGAAAAGGCCATCAACGAGCAAGTTCTACGACACTTAGAGTCAAATAAATTTATCCACGATAGGCAATACGGCTTCAGGCAATCCCGGTCGACAGGTGACATCCTAGCATATGTAACTCATATCTGGAACAAAACCTTGGAGGCCGGGAATGAGACCCTCGCGGTAGCTTTAGACATTTCAAAAGCCTTCGATATGGTCTGGCACAAAAATCTTCTTGCCAAATTGACCTCCGTCGGCCTTGCACCGAAACTCTGTAAGTTGCTCGAAAGTTTTCTTTCAGACCGTAGTATTAAGGTTGTCATCGATGGAATATCATCTTCCCCCTTCCACACCAACGCTGGAGTTCCTCAGGGATCGGTTATCTCCCCTACGCTTTTTCTTATCTATATCAACGACCTTCTTAACTTGCCCTCCAATCCGGTACATTGTTACGCAGATGACAGCACCCTACATAACGCCCCTGCATCGCATAAAAACCGTGCAGACATTGCCTCTTCAATTAATTTAGACTTATGCAAACTTAAAAACTGGGGATCCCAAAACTTAGTTAACTTCAATGCAGGGAAAACTCAGTGTTGCCTTATTTCTAGGCGCGTCGACAGAAACCTCCCAAATATATCATTCGACTCAAACTCACTAGAATTCAGGGATAAAATTTCAATGCTAGGCGTAACTCTAGGGTCTGACCTTTCATGGAATGACCATATCTCAACCACTGCTAAAGCTGCAGCGCGCAAGCTTGGTCTCCTATTTAGGTCTAGACGCTGTTATACTCCCAGTCAACTCCTTATGCTGTATAAGGCTCAAATTCGTCCCTGTCTCGAATATGGCTCTCATCTGTGGAGGGGTGCCTCCAAGCATTCTCTTGCCACACTGGATGCAATTCAGAAGCGAGCAATTAAACTAATAGGAGAACCGGCTCTAACCAACTCACTCGACTCCCTGGCTCACCGAAGAGCCGTTTCTGCCCTTTCCCTGTACTACAGATACTATCACGGTGTCTGTTCAGTCGAGCTGAAATCAATTATCCCCCCTAATGCCCTCTTTGCGCGAAGCACGCGGTTTTCTAACGCTCAGCACCCCTTCGCTGTCAAATTGGATAAATTTCGAACAAGCGCTTTCGCCAACTCTTTTATCCCTTTGACCTCCAGAGACTGGAACTCGCTCCCTGCCACCATCTTTCCCGCGACCTATAACCTTCAGCTATTTAAGACCCGTATCCACAGATACCTTCGACCCCCGCCCAACCCATAAAATTCTTTCTTCTTCTTTTCACGATGGAGGGGCCAACCCAGGCCTTTAGGGGTTGCACCTTTTTTGGTGTAACTCCTTCTCTCATCATTATCATAAAAAAAAAAAAAAAAAAAAACTCTTGATGATGGGCTCGTAACCCGAAATATCTATAGAGAAATATAAAGAATCTCAAAAAATATAATTAAAGAAATTTTTTAATTTTTTTTTACTTGTGAAACACCACTATAACCCGTTAAAAAACTCCTGAATGTATTACAGTTTAATAAGAAATAAATTGTTACATTTTGTACACACATTTTTTGGTATAGGTATGGACAAAAAAATACGAACATAGGCAAACTTTGTAATTTTAAGATGAAGAATAATTTGATTATTTTTCAAATTTATCCTACATTTTATTTTTATTTTTCTCAATAAATTTAATTTAATTTAGAATTAAACATTAGGTACTCTTTATTTCCAATATCTTAAAATTACAAAGTTTATGTTGTTATTTTTTTGTCCATATATCAAAAAATGTGTGTACAAAATGTAACAATTTATTTCTTATTAAACTGTAATAAATTCTCTAACTTATGACACCTTTTTTATTCAAATCCGATGCCTAGAACCTGAAATAAGTCAAGTTTTAGAAAAAAGAGAGTAGGTGGCTCGATTTTTTTGTCCTCAAGTAATTTAGAGTTTTTTCATAACGTATCATAAAAAATCTAATAATAAATTTGAAAAATAACGAAAAATTATATGAAGCTCACATTTAATGAAATTTGCAAAAAAAAAGCCAAGAATTATAATAAAATTTAAAAAAGTGAAGGTTACTTATTTGGACAGCATCCCCTGGTTGAAAAGTCACAGCTCGCCACTGATATATAGGTATTCTTTTAAGATGAAAATGAATGTATATAATTTAGTAATAATTTCGACTAAAGGCAGCCAAAAACAATAGGTAAAACAACTATAATTTTCAGTGCAGGATTTACGGATAAGCTACTCAAGCTATAGCTTAGGGCCCCCACTTTCTTGGGCCCCCCCCCAAAAAAAAAAAATTGTCCGAGTGAGCAATTGTGATATATACTTAAATATATTTCAGCATTATTTGTTTGTTGCATTTTTAAGTTTGTTATAAATAAAAATGAATTTAAGTTAAAGATTTATTATTTCACTATCTAGATCAGTGGTTCCCAACCTTTTTTCGACTAAGGGCCACTTTGAGTCTTATGTTGTTAGCAGGGACCACAAGGTCCAAGAATAAAAAACCGTGTTAATCTGAAAATAAACTTTAATCAAAACTTTTATATTATTCGTTAAACTTAATAGTAACATTAATTTAGAGTACTATCTATACTTATCTATCTATAATTCCATACTTGATAAAAATCGACTTTCTCGACGACGCCGACGTGATTTAATTTTAAAACCCACTAATAGTTCATGACAAATAAAATTTATTAAAATTAGGAGATTTAAATTATGAATTTAAAACCCACATACGGAGTCCACAGAGCGTAGGCCCCCGTCAGCAAAATTTCTGCCGAAAGCGGGCTTCGCAGCTGCTTATATTATAAAAAAGATAATTTTTAATAGAATATAGATGTATTCACTCCATCTCGTTTAAAGCATATTGCTTTAAAAATCTCCATTTATTGGCAACTCTTTGCTGCAGGACCCTCCCACGGACCACTCTCGAGGATCTAATGGACCACGGGTGGTCCGTGGACCACTGGTTGGGAACCACTGATCTAGATACTTCTTTATTGTATTGTATCAGGTATCTGAAAATCATATTTGGCACTGACATAATTATAATATCTGGACTTATAAAAGTACCCATATCTCAAAAAGCTTAGGGCCTTATCAAGTCTAAATCCGGCCCTGATGATTTGGATTATTTTATTGTTAGTTTATTATCAACATGTTTCTTCTAAGTTTTCTAGCCTTCATCAGAATATCAAATTACTATATTTTAAGAAATATTTATAATGGTATTTTATATTTTTATATCAAAAAATCCAAACAACCCCAAAAAATCGATGTGGTGGTTTTATGTTGATGTGCGCTTAAATCTTGATAGGAAGCAAATATTTGAATGCAGTTTTTAGAGTTTCGTTTAAAAAGTCAATCAGGACCCTTTTATAAAAATGTAAGTAAAATTTCAAGCTAACAATTATATGTTTTTGAGTTTTTATCTCTATATATATGTTGCAGTAAAATCCCGTTTTTAATAAGAACGGGTTCTTACTAGTTAAAGCGCGTTTCACTAAATACCTTTGGGGCAACTAAAATTTAATGACGTTCGTTGAGTTTGGTCGAAAGATCTAGAATCTTCATTTTTGACCTTCCGCCTCATTTTGGGTGTTTATCTTCAAAATGAGTCGGAATTTCAAAAATAAACATTCTAGACCTTTGGATCAAAATCAACCGACATCAGTAAATTCTAGTTGCCCCAAAAGTATTCAGTGAAACGCGTTTATCTAGTAAGAACCCGTTTTTATTAAAAAACGGATTTTACTGCAACATATATATTTCGGCTTTTGAGCCCATCATCAGGGGTTAACATAAAAATTTTTCTATGTTAACTCCTGATGATGGGCTCAAAACTCGAAATATATACCTACTCATATCGAGATAAAAACTCAAAACATACATTTGTTTTATTATTGAGAAACCTACCTTGAAATTTTACTTACTTTTCTTATTATTAAAATGTTTCACCTTTGAACCGACACCTGACTCTTTAAAAATTATTAGGACCCTATTAGCTTATGTATCTGTTCGTCTCTCAGATCATTGTAGCGACAAAGTTAAAAAGTTGTATTAATTCATTTTCCCTCAAAATAAAAATTGTATTAAAATTTTAATCTAAATATTATTTAAGAAAAGGATCACATTTTATGTGGGGTGAAAAAATAGAACAAAATATATTTTTTTATTACAGTGTGGGAAGTATCTATGTAAAGATCTCTTAAAATAAAATTGGGTTTATTTATTTATATTTTACAGAAATTTATTTCAATTTAAAAAGACGAGGTGATATCTCTAATATTTTGGAAGATATAATCTTGTTTTATCAAAAGTGGCAATGAGATCAGCCAATATATAGGAATAGGATCGACTTTTGTGTGAAAATGAAAAATAACATTCTCGTCAGAATCATTTATTTACTTTACCATACAGGTCAAGTATTGTAATCGTAAATGGAAAAATTTTTTTTTTTTTTTTTTTTTTTTTGTTTTGTTTTTTGTTCGTTTTTTTGACATATCTCAAAAACGGCTCAAATTATTTTGATTAAAGAAATTGGGAGAAATCACGGCATTTCGGTCTATAAAAAATCCCTAATAAGTGAACATCGAGAAAATAACTGTTTTGTCAAAATGGCTGTTAGTTAGTACCTACGCTCTACGTTATTCTGTGCGTTTGTTGCCAAATTTTTGTGGACACGCTAGCTCAAAAACTAGTCTGAATATTAAAACGAAATTTCACATGTAGTTTTGGTGCATTGAGCTTAAGAGCTGATTAGATTTTGGTTGAAATCGAACAAAAAATTAAGGGGGGGGGGGTGTAAAATTAAAATTTTAAGATTTTCAAACTAAAAAAAAAAAAAAAAAAAAAAACAGGAAAAATGAAATATATTATTAATGAACTTATAATGACGAAAAGATTCTTATTTTTTTCTGGGGTCAAAATTGGGAGGCCGTGTAGGGTCAAAAAGTGAAAATCTAGGCCCTTGACCAAACTCAACCAAATTTAATATACATAATCAGTGGGATCCCAGAAGTCTATAAGTGGAAAAACTTTAGTAGTGAGCAGAGGGGGAAGAATTACCATACACAATCATGTTCAAAGCTGTCGCGGCATGCTCGCTGTTTGCCATTAGCAGCGTCAACCCGATCATTTAATAGCTACAGTTTGATCCTGGGAGCCCTTGGTATTTAGACAACTGAGTTGGCATATCAGTTAACGGTATGGCTACTGCAGGACCGGACGGCGCTTCCTGCCTAGCATTTATTTGTACCATATCCCCCCGCAATAGGGGTCCAAGTGCACCCCTTGGTCCCGGGCCCGGGTCCTGCAGGGACCTGAGCCTGGGCGTGATATTTTTTTAAGGGGGGGTATGTTAGAAAAAAAAGACTGTAGAATGACCAACTTTTTCCACTTCATAATTATTCCATAATAAGGGGTCCGCTACAAATTTTGGAACACAGGCCCGAAATTTTATGTGGGAGCCCATGATTTGTACACTAAACATCAAAAAAAAACTGGACACTCGAAAAGTAAATAAAAAAAAAACGAATAAAATCATTTTTTTTTAACATAATATGACAAGGTCAAAAACAATTTTTAATTTGTAGACAAAATATTAATAAAAAATAAAGAGGCTAAGTGCAAGCCGTACACGCAAACTATAGGTATAGTAATTTTTTACATACAAACTAATTATTTTATAGCAACCAAAAAAATATTTATTGAAAGTATTCAGACAGCCAAAGTGAAGATAGACTGACAGCTCTCTCTTTAATATCAAATGAAAATAATCTAATATGAAATTTGAAAAATTATATTAATCGGTTATCAATAAATTTTGCGAATAATAAAAACACATTTTCAAAATAGAAGGGTCCTTTTTTAGACAGCATACTTTGGCTGAAAAATCACGACCCGTCCCTGATCTATTCACTTATTACCAATTTTGGTGTTGACTTGAAAAAATCATTTAATCCCTTTTTAGAGCATATTTGAAGTCAATGTTTTTACTTTACCATACAGGGTATGGTCAAGTATTGTAATCGTGCATGAAAAAAGTGTTTTTTTCCTTCTTTTTTACGAAATATCTCAAAAACGGCTGAAACTATTTCGATTAAAAAAATTGAGCGAAACCATGGCACTTCACTCCACAAAAAGCTTTAATAAGTGAAATCGAAAAAATTATATTTTTCGAAATAATAATTGTTTTGTCAAAATGTCTGTTAGTCTGTCTGGTTGGTTGTCAGTTAGTTAGTTAATCTGTGCGTTACCAAATTTTCGTGGACGAGCTAGCTCAAAAACTAGTTTGAATATCGAAACCAAATTTCACACGTAGTTTTGGTCCATTGAGATTAAGAGTTGATTAGATTTTGGTGCATATCGACCCAAAATTAAGGGGGGATGAGGGGGTTAAAAATTAAAAATCTAGGTCGTTTGAGCAAACTCAACCAAATTTTGTATGCATAATCAGTGGACCCCCAGAAGTCTAAAAATGCAAAATCTAACCGCCCAAAATGGGGCATGGTGTATGGTAAAATCAAGTGGATGGCCACATCAGAACCCGTCAGCTTATTTAATGAAGCCATAAGTATGTTAAAATTATTTTATTATTTTATTAACAACAATCTTTACTCCGAAAATCACATAAAAAATTTTAAAGCTCTCTAGAAAATTAAAAAACAAAAAAAATTAAACGTAATTTACTCAAAATAATCTTTACTGGGATATTTAACATTGAGGATTTTTTTTATTTTAAAATTCAACCTTCGAAAAAAAATAATTTGATTAAAATTTAAAAGCTACAATCTTCTTTTGCAGACATCGTACGGACATAGAGGTCTCGTTTCGTTTATTAAACGGAGCCCTAAAACGATAATTCTATAAAAAGAATTGGGTATTTAAAATAAGAGTCTTTATAAAAAATGTTTAATTATTTATCTAAGCTTTGATTGCTTGTGTAATTCTGTATCTTGTATTACTTATAACTGACCTGTACTTATAACTAACGTGTACAACCCTTCAGGGGATAAGTGAAAATGCGAAGTCTTATATCACCCCCAAAGGAGCTTTACAAAACATAGAATAGAACAATTTTCGAAAAGTGAATATTTTATAGCTCAACGATTTTTATAGCTATATATTGCTAACACATAAAATCGAACAGGTTGAAAGAGAAATAATATAAAAATCTCTCTATATAAGTAGAAAGAGAGAGGTATATAATATATCTACATTTGAAGTTAGTTTTGTTTTTTTATTTTTTATTAGAATTCTTTTTATGATTTTCAATTCCAAAGATTGAAAAAGAAATTATTATTTTTTCTTTTTTTTGAAAATGTTTTTTGCGCAGAATAGAATTGCATTGGGATTGAACAAGTCATGAATGAATAAAAATTAAAAATTAAAACGTATTATTCTTTCTCGTCATAGGTGTTCAAAGATCCCAAGAGAACAGGGGAGATAAAACAATAAGCATATATTATCTAGGCTTCATTTTGTATTCTGTACCTATTCATCTTCCAATTGATCTGCTCTAGAAATAATAAACCCACAATAAATCGGCGTTTTTCTTTTTTAACGGAACCCTAAAAATTCAGCTTATAATTATTTGGTACGCTCGGGAGTCAGGAGGGCCTGCCTAGTATTAAAATCACTCAAAAATTGACCATTTTTATTTTATTTATTTTTATTATTTTGCTCATTATTTTGAACAATGTCTAGAAAGTGGACAAAAATCAATTTCATTCATTCATTCATTTTTCTGTCTGTATGTCTGGGTTCAGGTACTCAGGATAATTACGATCGAACAATAGCAGAATATTCGTTCTTATGGTAATATTTTATAACAAGCCTTTCGTGCGTCCCTTCGGCACGCCCTCGAAGCTCGGCCCTCCGGGCTGGTGACCTGGCGGGCGGCGTCTTGGTCCAAAATTTTTATTCTTCTTAAAAAACCCCACTCCAAATGTATACCTGTAAACTCCCGAAAATAGATAGTCTCTTAAAAGTTTCGCCTCATTTTCGTCCTGACACAGCTACAGAAATGAGGCTCTAGATATGAATCTGGAAGTATTTTATTTTCTATAATCTACAGCATTGTGATATTTTTTGTGTGGAAATAGATTTATTTAAATAAGTGGGATCGTGTGAGGAGGAGAATTATATTATATCATTTTTTTTAAATTTGGGATCGATAATCGATATAAGGCTCCCAATATTTAAAAGAGATCAATTGTTGTTTGTATGACAGGCTGCTCTTTCCAGTATTGCCATGAGAAACTCATATGGGCATGCGTGTCTTAAGTCGTTCAATTTTGTAAAAATCAAAAAATAAGAATAACAAAATTTAGATTTTTAAAAAATTATAAAAAAGTGGCAAATTATTAAAAAATAAACAAATAATATATTAAATATAAATCAAATAAGATGTGATTGATTTCTTTTTCTGTGAGGAAAAAAAAGCGAATCGAATATTTAATTTTTGAGTGGTGAGGGGGGGGGAGGAATAATCATCAATATATTTAATGTTTCTTAATTTAAAATAAATTGGAGTGTTTCATTTCAAAATTCGAGTCCAAATTACAATTATATTTCAAATTTGCGGCAAATACACCGACGGCGCTCCCTGTCGGCAGCATTGCGTCAGCGTTGCTACAAATTAATCTACGCAAATATATATAGTATATGCCTTTTTTACACTGGCGGACAATTTTAGAGGGTTTAAGAGCGAGCAGCTCTAAGGTGGATAATATTTTGGAAATACTCCCCAAACAGCTCTCCCTTAGCTCTATCTATGGAAGGAAATAAAGGCTAGTTCTCGCTAGATCCGAGCCCCCCTCTCGTTCGAACTGATGGGGTCCAGAGGGATGTTGAACAACGCGTCTGGTGTCAGCCAGAATGTAGAAGCTGCCGCAGGAGGGTCAAGTTTGACCCTCAAGCGCCTAAAGGGGCTTCACCCCTAATTTGTTTAAGTGTTTTTTCCCTTAGATGGGTAGCCGATCAAGGCTGAAAAGTCCCATTCACACTTTCCCTATTAGTCGCCTCTTAAGACAAGCAGGGAGTACTACGGATCTATTCTGTGCTCAACCCGGGGGGCTATGCTAATATTTATAATAATATTTTGTTAGAGTTCGTGGCTGTGATGGAACTGTATGTAGATGATGGAGGAGGTATTAGTCAAAATTGGATGCGCCGGGTTCAATAAAACACCCTGAATAAAAAAATTTCAGCCTGAATTTATTTGGCCATTTTTAGTTAATTGGGACTTATACACACATTGCGGTACACATATGTGATTGAACCTAGCCTTGTCAAAAATAAGAATAGTAGCTTCATGTAAATTTATACTGTGCTTCAGATATGATCTTTGGCGCAAGCACAGTATAAATTTAGATAAAGCAACAATTCTTATTTTTGAAGATGGCCAAATAAATTCAGGCCGAAACGTTTTATTCAGGGTGTTTTATTGAACTCGGCGCATCCAGCTTTGGCCGATACCTCCTCCTTCATCTAATATAATAATATTTATTATTGTATTTCCAATGCGGATAACTGATTAAATTTTGGGCTTTCATAGCTCCAGATGTTCTAGTTAAAAAATTCAAAATTATTCAAAAAATATCATTTTTGAATTAATTTTTTGAGATTTTAATACGTCTCTTTAGTATATAATAATAATAATAACACAGGTGTCTTTTGAATTACCATCTAATAAATTGTATACAAAAATTTTATTTTTTGAATAAATTTTAATTTAGGAGTAGCAGGGCTTAATTTATATATATAAAAAAAAAAAAAAAGGTACGCTTGAAAAAATTATCGTCTGATTCTTTAGAACTTTTAGTTCATGATCAAGTAGAAAAAGAACCGAAGCACGTTTCTGAATCGTTCCCTTCGAAATTAAGCCCCGAACAGTAGGGTTTAGTTTGGAAAAAAAATTCCAGTGAAAAAGCGCTTATTAACTAATCTTTCTCAAAAGAAAATGATGTCAAAAATAATTAATTTACCGAAATTGAAAACAACATTCTGAGTCTTGAAAAAGTTTACTTTACTCCAATTTAGCCATAAAAAATAATAAATATTTATTATAAAATGTATTTTTCAATTTACATTTAAATTTATTTGAAATATTGAATAGAGTAAACTCTCTCCGCGGGCTAATCCGTGGTCTTCCTGCATGAGTTATCACTTTTCAAACCCCCTCCCCCCCCTCAAACCCGTCTTTTTCCACGGATTATTTTGTGAAAAAGTAAACTTTAAATACTATGCAACTTTGTGCACACATACATATGTTTAAATTGTAAAATAATAAATTTTTAAACCTGCTTCTACTGTGAATAAGCAGTTTTCAAAATTATTCTTGTGTTGATTTGTATCCTTTTTACTTTATCCAATGCGAAGCATGGGGAAAGTATTGTAATCGGTCTCACAGCAAGCGCATCTTCAAAGGGTCCTCAGGTAAAGACTATGGAACCCATGGACTCAATTAAAGTCACAAATTGTAGTATTCAATTAGGTTGAATTTTAGCATGTGACGGTTTTCCAAAAATTACATGGGGTCTCGCCCAGAGCCCAAAATGTGCGATTTTTTCATTTAGTGCGTACGGATGGATGGATGGATGGATGTATGGAAGTAAATTATCGTTTTTTTCGTCGACGATTTTTTCCACACGTTGCACCGATTAAAATGAAATTGAAATCCTACCATTATTTTGACATAATGAAGCGTTGATTAGTTTTTGGTACATATCGGCCCACAAATATTGGTACTTTATTTCAGTACTTTTTTTAGTTTTTTTCTAAATATCTTGGAAATGACTAAACCAATTTAGATGAAATTTAATATCCTAATTAAGTACCATGGGGACCACAAAAACCGTTGTATAAAGTTTTTAGTAAAATTATATTTTAATGTACTTAAATAAGATAGCTCATTTTTTAAATTCTTTAAAATTTATTCATTTGATCGTTTTAATGCTCATTTAATAAACCTTGCTTAAGTAAGAATGGATAGGCTTCTTTCTCTCTGTGAAATGCTAAAAATTTGGGAGGAAATTTTATAAGTAACTATAGCAACTGCGTTGTATTCTTATCCGTTACTTTTGCTGAAGACATAGAGGAATCGACTTAAAATAAAAATTAACAATCGATTCTTATCTAATACTAGAAGTATAACCTTATTGCATTCCATTTTTGATGTTTTGACTATTAATGGCAACCTCTACTGAAAACGTGGAAGTACCGACTTAAAATCAAAAAGACTAAATTCTTTTTTGGATGATAACTAGAGTTTTAGTTGTTTACCATAAAATAATTTAGTCTTTTTGATTTTAAGTCGGTTCTTCCCCGTTTTCGGTAGAGGTTGCCATTAATAGTCAAAACATCAAAAATGGAATGCAATAAGGTTATTCCTCTAGTATTAGATAAGAATCAATCGCTATTTTTGATTTTAAGTCAATTCCTCCATGTCTTCAACAATGGTTACCAATAATAACCGAAATGTCAAAAATCCAATCTAGAATGGTTATTCCTCGAGTATTAGATGAGAATCTATCACTATATTTGAATTAAAGTCAACATGAACTGCAAATTGCAAGTGATATCTGATTAATAATAAAGGAATAAACATATTAATATTTCAAATGACTAAAGTTTAGCAACGATCAGTTGCAGTTTATTTGACTATTTTACTGGTTATCCTTGGAATTGTCTTATCAGCGGTTGCCGGGCCACCCAATTCCGCGGATAAACGAGAGTGTACTGTAATTGCAAAAATATATTTGAAATATTTATTATAAAATAGATACTTTGACCTCATGTATGTGAAATATAAATACAACAAATACAATAGTATCTATTTTAAATTTATTCAATTTTTTAAATGTAAAGATTTAATTTTTTTTTTTAATTTCACATAGGGTGGTGAATCTCGGTATTAATATATAAATAATTTTTTTTTCCAATGATACATCTTTATAACTTTTGTTTGATCTTTATCAAAACATTTAACTGAGGGAAAATTGAAGAGGATAGCTAATAAATTTTAAATCCTTAATAACCCCCTGAGGGGTTAAATTGATAATAATCTGATCTTTTTTTGAAATTTAGGGACAATTATGAGGTGGTGTGGGTGGGGTTGGCGGTATTTAATTTAACTGAGTGGTAGAAATTGGATTCTGTTTTCTCTTGGGACAGCCGCTAATAAGGCATGGCGAGCGTTATGCATCTCCAAATCAATTATTTAATGGAAAAGTTGAATGGAGGGAGGATTTTATGGGCCCCACTTTTATCCACCAGCACCTCTTATTCAAATTAAAATTATGTAACAATGTCATCAATAAAATATACCAAACTCAGTTTAAATTACATGTCTATTGTAAAACTTTTAGGCAACAGGTCTTAGGGTAGTTGTTTCGCAACAATACTATCAAAAAGTTAATGGTAGAGTGGTATATAATACAGAAAATAAAGATTCATAATTCATAAGCCCAAAACTTTTTGCTGTTAATGTACCACTATTAGCCAATCGCGTGCTCGTTTGACAAATCTGGCAACACTGTCCGAGCTTTTATATATTTTATCATAGAAATGTCAGATAAAGTACATTATAAAGGGAGAAGTCATTTTCGAGATATTTTGAAAAATCTAAAAAAGTACTGAAATAAATTACTAATGTATGTGGGCTGATATGTACCACAAACTAATCAGCGCTTCAGATTCTGGTTCAAAAACAGGGTTCCCTCATTCTATATATGTTATTTCTGTTTTATATCTAATGAAATTGTTAATATAGAAAGAAAAATTGTTTTTGTGAATGTGCCAAATATTTTTTGAAATTGGTTTTTCTGATGGCCTTCAATGGTAACGAAGATAGCAACAAAATTTAGACGAATGTGTGAAACGACTATTTGAAGCCCTGAAGAAGTCGGAAAAGTGGACGAAACGTTCGAAGATAAATAAAAAAGTCACACATAAAAATGTGTCCTTATTTTCCTATTATAAACATTCAAATTAATACAAATTATGAACGGAAATGATAATACTAATTGAATACTACAATTTGTGACTTTAATTGAGTCTATGGGTTCCGTAGTCTTTACCTATGGGTCCTTTGAAGTCGCGCTTGCCGCGAGACTGATTACAATACTTTACCCATGCTTCGCATTGGATAAAGTAAAAAAAATAATAATTATTATTATTTTCCACAGCGTCAAAGCCTAACTCCATAAGAACAACAGTGGTAGGTTAAAGTTTACCAGCACGTGTGCTGAGTAAGTTTCACAACTCAAATAATAATAAAAGTTCTAAAAAAGAGATATAAAAAATACCTATATTATACAATTAGCTGGCAACAGGGCCTAAGGCTATTTTAAATTCAAAATGGGCCTTAATAAAGATCTTAGCCATTAACTTGACTATTAAAATTAAAAAAATTGGACGACTTTTTAAATTTTAAAGCGTTTTTTATTCTCTTTGATTTTACAAGCCCTTCAAAATAAAACTTTAATAAATCAGTGAATGAAGGCAAGAAATTATTCTATATTATCATTAAAAATAGCTTTTGAGTTGTATGAAAAGTGTCATTTTTACTTTGCCATACATGGTATGGTAAAGTATTGTAATCATGGATGAAAAAATTGATTTTTTTGGTTCTTTTTTTCAAAATATCTCAAAAACGGCTTAAACTATTAATGATTAAAAAAATTGGGCAAAACCATGCCATTTCGGTCTACAAAAATGCTATTGTAAGTGAACATCGAAAAAATTATATTTTTCGAGATAATAACTGTTTTGTCAAAATGTCTGTAAGGTTGTTAGTCTGTTAGTATACGTGCGTTGCCAAATTTTTGTGGACGAGGTAGCTCAAAAACCAGTGTGAATATCGAAACTAAATTTCACTTGTAGTTTTGGTTCATTGGGATTAAGAGCTGATTAGATTTTGGTGCATATCGAACCAAAATTAAGGGGGAAGGGGGGTGGGGGGTTAAAATTTAAAATTATAATATTTTGCAAACCAAAAAAACAAGAAAAATGAAATATACTATAAAATGAACCCATAATGATGATTTTTTTCTGGATACAAAATGAGGGGGGGGGGGGTCAAAAAATAAATATCTAGGCCCTTGGACCAAATTCAACCAAATTTTGCATACATAATCAGTGGACCCCCAGAATACCAAAAATGCAAAAACAAACCGCCCAAAATGGAGGGTGGGGGGTCAAAAAATGAATATCTAGGCCCTTGGACCAAATTCAATCAAATTTTGAATACATAATCAGAGGGCTACCAGAAGACTAAAAATGCAAAAACCCCAAAGGGGGGGGGGGTGGAAGGGTCAAAAAATTAAAATCTAGGCCCTTGTACCAAACTCAACCAGAATTGTATGGTAAAGTCAAGTGGATGGCCACATCAGAACGTGTCAATTTATTTTAGGTAATTTTTGTATCTACCCTTCAGGGGTGGTATTTTATAAATCAATAAAACAATTCCACAAATTCACTTTTTCGATATTAACGACATAATTATAAGACCGAATTTAATATCTCAAATATTTTCGAAGATAAATTATGTCCGAATCGCAATTTCAAGTTCGTAAGCTCTGAACACTTCATCAATTAATTTAATTAAATAAAGCGTCATATTATGTGATTGGGATAAAAGAGACGGTCGTTAATTTCAAGAATATCTCTAGGGCTATTCTTTAAAGTTATCAAGCTAATATCATAATAGAAGTAAAACATCCGAGGCGGAAACATTATCCGCCAGCACGCGAGATATTTAATTGTTAATTTCCACAAGGGTGGTTTTCACCCCCCCCACAAAAGCTATCTTCCTTCATATTGACAAAATGACGCCTGGCTTGGAAATATCTCTACTCTCGGCTTTTTTTTATTTTTAATATAATTATAGCTTATTAATAAATATATCGAAACAGCAAGTAATATTTTTAGTGCTGACTTCGCTATAGCGTATGTTTTTATTGACGTTTAACGTCCATGTAATTGAATTAATATTTATTTTACTTTATTTATTATTTGTCCGTATAGCTGAGCAGAATATAGAGTTAATTGAGTCAACAATAATCAGAGTACTTATATTTATTTAGTAGAGTTCAAAAAAGAAATCTCTAAGCTTATTCAGCTGGGAAACAATAAAATTAATCAACAACGACAAATAAACCGGCCAAGTGCTACACTGTTAAAAAAAATTGTAAATTTACTAATGTTTACAATACAAATAGATAGGAAATTTACAAGAATGTGTATAGTAAAAAAAATACTATATTATATTTGTAAAATCTCATTAATTCATTTCAAAAATCCAAAAATTAATTGAAAGTTTACTTTTATCTTGAATTAATTAAATACGTAGGTATTAGTAAAAATATGTTGTAAGATTATAATATTACTAAATGTTTTTGAGGCCGGACTTTCAATTTTTTATAACAAAATTATATAAGGAATTTTTAACAAAATAAATAGTAATAATTAAAAAAAAAAAACTCGAAACTTGAATTGAAAAACTTTATTTTATCTAGTAGCAGAGTTGATTATTCTCAAAGGGAAATCATCCAACAGATTAGGTAGTGATTTGAAAACTGACCAGCGGAATCAAAATAGCCATATATATATATATATAAGAAATTTTTTATCAGTGTACGCTATGACTTCTAAAACAGTGATTCTCAAAGTAGGGGCCACGAAAAATATTTGTGGGGGGTTGCAGAAAAATTGATGACAGTTCAATTTTTTTTTTTTTTAATATATATCTAGATATATATAAAATTAAGGTTTTGTCTGTACATTGGTCCAAATCACGCCAAATTTTGGTTGCACAGGTTTCAAACAAAGCTATGAACGAAAACACTCTCATCGAAATTCCTGTATGTTTTTTTTTTCTTTTTTTCGTGGGTAGGTGAGAATCTTCACAAAAAAAAAACACTTCCGGGCCCGTACCTAGCAGAGTGTGGGATTCGTGCCCACTAAAACCACCTCCCTTATCGTCACCCCATTCTCCTACGGAACGACTGTTAGGTATAGCATCGTAGGAGGGGTCGTAGCTAATTAGCTTTTCCTCCTAATTTGAGGGTGTCAACGTTCCTCTCTCACTGCTCTCTGTCTTTCGACACGATGAAGTTCTTTCATTATCTTGGTCGCGGCTATACCCACAGCCACCAATTTTTCTTCGGACTCAAACATGAGGCCGACTATGTTGTCCAGAATCGGGGGTTCTCCCAGAGCCCTCTCAAGGGTCTCTCGGTTCAAAATTCCTGTATGTATGTCTGTTTGTATGTTTGTATGTTTACGTGGTTTCCGCAAAAAAGAATTACTAACAAAAGAGACTTGATAGATAGAAAATATTAAAGCATGGCATAATACAAGAAATAGCCAAAAATGCACTGCCAGCATGCCGCAGCACATACAAAATGTGATGGCTCAAAAGGGGAGGATTCACTAAATATTGAAATTTGTATTTTGAATTGTATTTGTATTATCCTAAACTAATAAACCTATCAAAATACCAATTAAAACGATATTATTAGTCTAATAGTAAGCTAAACCCTTAAAACGTATGAAAGATATAATTTTTCAAATGAGTATAATAATTTGGCCAGCCACTGTATTTAATACAATAAAACATCTATAAAATTTATTCAAAATATATTAGATATAGAACTATAATCAGGCTTTAGATAGCGCTCAAGAAACTAGGTTCATCTTTAATTGATTCTCAATTGGACTTTGTTTAATTTCAAAGAAACAACAAAAAGAAGAAAATAATTTTTTCTATTTAAAAGTAAAGATAATTTCCACCTCCGTCCGTTGCTTTTGTAGATCGAGATGAAATACACAGGAAAGAAAATTCCAGCGTGGAAGTTTGTAATTCAATTTGGTGTTTTATCAAGGCTACTCATTTTTGAAGGCAATGGCAGCCAAGTAATTTAATAATCATCCCTTTGCTGACTCCGTAGCCCAATTAAGAACAGAATTTCTAAGAAAGACTAAGAAGCGTGATTTTCAAAAAAAAGGGCCAAACTTTTACTTATTCAACAATTCAATCATAATCACGAGACGTCTATTATCCTCTTTCCCTTGCTATAGGGATATTATACGACTTGGAATGGGTAAGAAATTTTGTTGAATCACCGATTAGATATATATCTACTATCGACTAACATAAACTGCGGTAGAGTCGACACTATTAAAGACTTGGGAGTAATTTTTTACTCGAAACTTACATTCAGCGATCACCTGGCCTACATTGTAGGTAAAGCTAATCGGAGCTGGGAATTTATATTTCGAAACACGAAATCATTTAAAAATCCTATTACAATTAAATATTTATATTTGACTCTAATCAAATCTTTGCTAATGTATGCATCAACAGTCTGGAGGCATATCGGAAAGAATAACATGGACAGACTGAAGAGAATTCAGCACAAGGTGTTAAGACATCTATGGTAGGATACCTTTCGGGCAATCCTTTGTCGAGATATGACCATGATTACACTTCAACTGCTGAAACTTTCTACCTGGTTTCTGTTACATCTTCCATGATTGCCTCCGTTGTTATATTTGTGTACAAGAATAAGTCCAACAAGGTGATTTGCTCTGATCTTCAAAACTTGTTTCCAATTCATAACTCAAATTATGTACTTAGAAATAGACTACCTTTTTATCCAGAAGTACCATCCACCCGGCACTCTGAAGCTAATCCAATAATCAGATTAAGTAGATGTTATTTAACGATTTATCTAAACAACTGGAAAACCCCTTGGATTTCTCATTGAACATTAATAGAATCGCAGTCTTGTTCAAAATGTTGACCCTAGTCTACAAGTAACTATTCAATTATTATATTTAATTATATTACTATTATCTTACGAGCTTTTCGTGCGTGCCTTCGGCACGCCCTCGAAGCTCGGCCCTCCGGGCTGGTGCCCTGACGGGCGGCGTCTCGGTCCAAAAATGTTATTCCTCTTAAAACACCACACTCCAAATGTATACCTGTAAACTCCCGAAAATACATAGTCTCTCAAAAGTTTCGCCTCATTTTCGTCCTAAGAATAACAAAATTTAGATTTTTTAAAAATTATAAAAAAGTGGCAAATTATTAAAAAATAAACAAATAATATATAAAATATAAAGCAAATAAGATGTGATTAATTTATTTTCCTGTGCGCAAAGAAAAGCGAATTGAATATTTAATTTTTGAGTGGTAAGGGAGGGGGGGAATAATTATCAATATATTTAATGTTTCTTAATTTAAAATCAATTGGAGTCTTTCATTTCAAATTACAATTACAATTATTTTTCAAATTTGTCTCAAATATACCGGCGGCATCAGCGTTCCCTATCGGCAGCATTCTCTGACCGTTGTTACAAATTAATCTAGGCTCTTATATATATTATTTTATTTTTATATTTCTATATTGTTATTTAACATATACTCTTTTTTTATGAAAATGATGAGAGAAGGAGTTACACCAAAAAGGTGCAACCCCTAAAGGCCTGGGTTGACCCCTCCATCGTGAAAAGAAGAAAGAATTTCATGGGCTGGGCGGGGGTCGAAGGTATCTGTGGATACGGGTCTTAAATAGCTGAAAGTTATAAGTTGCGGGAAAGATGGTGGCAGGGAGCGAGTTCCAGTCTCTGGAGGTCATAGGGATAAAAGAGTTGGCGAAAGCGCTTGTTCGACTTTTATCCAATTTGACAGCGAAGGGGTGCTGAGCGTTAGAAAACCACTCTATTATTATTATATTAATCTAATGATATTACTTTGTCTATTATTATTAATTTTGTTATATTTAATGATTAATGTATTATATTAATGTATTAGGCATTTAGCCGTTGAAAATTATAAATAAATAAATAAATATCTATACCACTACTCCACTAGTTAACGCAGACAATCGAAACGTCGTAGTTATGTAGTATTAGGTGCCGTCCATAAATTACGTGTCACGAATTTCAAGACTTTTAGACCCCCTACGTCACATTCTGTCAGATTTTCATTGATCCCTTCCTATATTGTGACGTCACACTATCACTTTAATACCCTATAATTTAAAAAAAAAATTAATTTGGCTTTTGTGATATCACAATTTTAAAGATCCCCGGCTGCCTTGTCACAAATCTGAGATACCCCCCTTAATGTGTGACGTAATTTGTGGACGGAGCATCTTATCTGTTATTGGTCTTCGATAACTAAGCTATTGTTATAATAATTATGTGTGATTTGTCAACCTTCAATAAATTTATAATTTTCACATTAATATATTAAAGAATAATTAACATATTAACGAGAATTGTTTTGATAGCACTTTTTTAAACAAGATATATATCGCGAGACTACTGTTGGTTGAAGCTATTGGAGTCTGCTGAGTCTTAAGTCTGGACCAAGAGAGAATGAAAAAGATATGATCCATTTAGTTAGAATTCAACGTCATTTTGCGTTTATGACACTTGGATGGATCACCAAATGAATTTGAAATCTGAGATAGTTTTTAAGGAATTTGGTGTTGGTACTTGGTGAAACATTTTTTAAAATTATTGGATAAAAAATACTTGGTAGGTTTCACATTAAGATATAAAAAATAAAACGAATTTATTTTTGGAGAATCTTTAATTTAGCTAGCAGTTACTTTCTGTTGCTCCTGAAGATGGGTTAGTCACCCGAAATATATATATCGAGATTAAAGATTCTCCAAAAATAAATTCGTTTTATTTTTTATATCTTAATGTGAAACCTACCAAGTATTTTTTATCCAATAATTTTAAAATCTGAGATGTTATAATATAGATATTATATTCAATCTCCTAGTCCAGAACGCCCGATCTGTTAGCACGTATGTTAGGTTCTTGCTATTAATTAATCGTATGTTTCCTATATTGAAAATGACGTTGTATTATAGCTAAATGGATCAAATCTTTTTCATTCTCTCTTGGTCCAGACTTAAGACTCAGCAGACTCCAATAGCTTCAACCAGCTGTAGTCTCGCGATATATATCTTGTTTAAAAAAGCGTGATCAAAAAAATTCTCGTTAATGTGTTAATTATTCTTTAATATTTTAATGAGAAAATTATAAATTTAATTAACTTCATTATTTCAAGTTTGAAATATATAAGTTCAGATATTATTTACACTTAATATTTGACAAAAATCACCTGTATTTGATTCGCGATTGAATCAAATATATTGAAGGAGACAATAAAAGAGTGTGTCTTCTGCTGGAATTATAAATTTTATTTATTTATAACGAGACTATAGTTTCGAGGGCTTTGCCCTCTTCATCAGTTTATTACAATGGATTAACAGGAATAAATTTATGAATGAAAGCTTAACATCTTTCATGTGGTTAGGTTAAGAAATTATACAGGGTGCGCAAGTGCACAAGAGATTACACAGGGTGCGCAAGTCAAGAATTGAAACTTATACTTGTTTTATTATTTTGGCTGTAGGTGGCGTTCGTGAAGTTTATATTTTAGCGGCTATTTTTAAAATAAAGCTTTCGGGAATTTCTATTTTCCGATTTAAGAATTTTTTTAGTGAATTATTGTATGATTTTAAAATTTCTAACGATTCGAAAATACTAATTTTTAAGGGATCTAATTCTGATCTAATTAATTTAATATTTGATTCATCTGGAAAACAATGTTTCTCGGAGATTAAATGGTCTGCAAATGCACTATGCCCCGAACCCCCTTTAAACACTCTCTTGTGTTCCTAAATGCGTGTGTTTATTTTTTTATTATAAAAATAGCCGCTAATATATAAACTTCACGAACGCCACCTACAGCCAAAATAATAAAACAAGTATAAGTTTCAATTCTTGTCTTGCGCACCCTGTGTAATCTCTTGTGCACTTGCGCACCCTGTATAATTTCTTAACCTAACCACATGAAAGATGTTAAGCTTTCATTCATAAATTAATTCCTGTGAATCCATTGTAATAGACTGATGAAGAGGGCAATGCCCTCGAAACTATAATCTCGTTATAAATAAATAAAATTTATAATTCCAGCAGAAGACACACTCTTTTATTGTCTCCTTCAATATATAAAAATTCTGCTACTCTCGGCAATATTTAATTTCAATTTAAGAATCAAATATAGGAAACATACGATTAATCTTGAATAAATTTATCACAAAATTACAATCTTTAACAGCTACATATCTAATAAATAAAAAATTGTAAAGTTCAAGTTTCTATCTTATTTAATTTACCAACTACAAAAGCGCTCCTCTGGCAATCTAAAATAGAATTCCGTATGAAATACTCGTAAAGAATTGGAAATGGTAATTATTTAAATAACTATTCAGAATCTCAGATTTGGAAGTATTATTTTATTTTTGTTCCCAGCAGAAAAAAAATACATTTACAATTCATGTTTAAAGTGGCCAAGTGCGAGTGGAACTCTTATACCATGGGTTCCGTATTTAATATCTTTCAACGTCATTAAGATACGAGTATCAAAAGAATAGAATGGAGAAATTTATGATTTTCTTATAGGACAAGCTGATTCATTGCGGAAGATGGTCGATTTCCATCTCAGAGACTGACCGTTTAGGGCGAAGTCCTAAAATATATATTAAAAAAAATCTAATGTTAAATTTGAAAAAAAAAGGAAAATGATGCCATATTCGATATAATTTGCAAAAAAAACCGAATATTAAAATAAAATTTCAAAAAATGAATGATACTTTTTTGGACAGCATCCCCTTGTTGAAAAGTCACCATCCGTCACTGCTATTTACCTATACACCAATTTATTTACTTTTTTTTACTAATATTATTTAAGAATTCTAAATAATAAGACCCTTTATATCTATAACTCAAAAAACACCTACGTCTACACCCTCTCACTTAATCAACTTTCCCTTCTCTTCGGTAATGCAAGGGTCTTTTGAGATCCATAGGAGCTTCATAGGAGGTTCACCCCTTCTTGCATTCGATTGCATAAAAAAAAAAAAAAAAAAAATTAATGACAGATAGAAATAATTCTATTTAAGAACATGAATAAAAAATACCTTTGGAATGTATCTACCAAGTGGCTATACTTACTTTGAAATTCCATTAATAAACTATTTTTGGTGTTAAAACTTTATTTCCCTTTGAATTTCTCTGTCTCTTCTCTATTTTAAAAATATTTTCCTAGGTAAAAGAAAAATCTCATCATGTCTTTTCTCTCATCTTGAAATTTCATTTCTAAATGGTCTCTAGTCTGAGGGTGTCTCAAGTAAAGAGTGAAGAGTATTTGGCAAAGATCTCTGTAAAGAAAGCTATTAGAAGAATAACTAGCCTTATAAATATTAACGAAGTAAATAAAGCGTGTAAGGCACGAACCCCAATTAATTTTCGAACAAATTATAATATAACAAGACATTATTTGTTTCTATGCATGAAATTATTTCCATTTATCCTCATCACAATAAATAAAAATTAGGCGGAAAAAAGGCGAAAACTTTTTCCAAGACTCCTCGTAAATTTTATGTAAATTTTATAGAGTCGTGGGAGGAGTGACCAATCGCAGTCAGCTATAACTAGAGCTGTTCTGATAATAAATTTAAATATAATAAATTATACAATATTTAATTTTGATTTAATTAAATATCTTGTCATCATTTCAATTTATTAATTTTCAATCATTGCTATATATCAGTGTTTTTTAACCTGTGGGTCGCAACCACCTGGGGGGTCGCGAAGCCTCTATAAGGGGGTCGCGATGTCTCAGTAAATCAATACTTTTTTACTGTTTTTATGTGTTATTTATTAAAAAAAAATGAAAAATTGTACACAAAGTCACGAGCCGGGCCTCTCAGGCCGGTGGGTCTCGTGACTTTATATAGGTTTATTGATTTATAATACATTTTTCAATAATCATTTTTTTTATTAATTTATATCATGATTTATAAAAATAAATAATAAATCAAATCTTTTTTACTGTTTTTATATGTTTTTTTACTATAAAAATAAAAATGAAAAATTGTACACAAAGTCACGAGCCGGGATTCTCAGGCA
>JALMQS010000099.1:55375770-55411693 GCA_024734495.1 Forficula auricularia | reverse complement strand
GTTTTTTACTATAATAAAAAAAAATGAAAAATTGTACACAAAGTCACTAGCCGGGCCTCTCAAGGGGGGGGGGGGGGGTAGAGGGTCGCGAAATTTTTTTTCATACTAAGGGGGTCGCATCATGAAAAAGGTTGAAAAACACTGCTATATATAATCCGCAATTAGTCACGTCACGTGATTTAGCTTCAAATAATAACCTTGTCTGTCAAATGTCATTTTATTGGAATTTGTTATTTTTTTGGTCAAAATTCAAAATTTTAAATTAATATTCGATATCACAGTTAGGAGTTTATTTTTTTAAATCATTAGACCATGTGAACTTATACGCCTGTCAAATTTGGCAATTTTTTAAAATTAACTGTTAAGTTCAACAAAAGTTATACAATTTTAGCTTTGATTAAGTTAAATGTTTGAAAAATTCTAATTTTAATAACGAAATATTAGAGAATTTAAAAATGAATAAATAAAACTATTTAATAAAAGGAAATTGAAAAAAATACCATATATAATAAATTTTTATTGACACACACACACACACTCCTGTGATTAATTACTTTAGTTAAAAAAACAATCAAATTAAAGTTACGGTCCGTTCATAAATTACGTCACACTAATTTTTAGTTTTTTAGACCCTCCTCCCTCTGTGTCACATTCTGTCACATTTTCATTGAACCCACCTGTATTGTGAAGTCACACTATCACTTTTAGACTCTATAATTTAATGATTTCAGAATTTTTTTATATAAATTAAAAAAAATAATAATAATAATTTGACTTTTGTGACATCACAATTTTTAAGTTTCCAAGCCCCCTGTCACTTTTTGCCCCTTTCCCCTTACTTGGGCTGTGTGGCGTAATTTATGGACGCCCCTATGATGACACTCTGACAGATAGAATTGTCGACCCCACCCCCCCCCCCCCCCCTAATCCGTGATTTTCAACGAAATCGTTAAGGCTTTTTTCGAGAAACCGACTATAAATATATAAATTTACATGTAGGTATACAAGAATTACTCATTTAATAATCGAAAGATACATTTTTCCCCTTTAACTTGTAATGATACAAACGCCTACCCCTGATTAATAGGCAACCAAGTTGCCATTTGTTTCTATTTTGAATTTCAGAGCAGATTTGGTTTCTTGCTGTTGGCGGCCTGGGTGCCTTGCTTGAGTCGTAGCTAACTTCAGTTGCGGGGCCCGGAGGACAATTGCCACACGGACGAGGCGATTCATTCGGCCTGGAGCATTCGATTCATCCTCTGTAGCTTGAACCTGCTTTGCGACAAATTCTCTCTCAAGTTTTTTTTATTTCATACACACTATTATAACCCTGCTCTAATCGCAGAGATTCATTGTCTTAATTTATTATATAAATTCTTTTTTGACTATCAAGTTTTCTTGTAATCAACAACCTTATATATATATATATATATATATATATTCCTTTCTTTATTATAAATAAATAGTTTTTTATATTTTTTATTATTTTTTTGAAGTGCTAAACTTTCACCTGCCCTTGTCCCATAAAGGGGGCTCTACCAAAATCGAGCTTGGGCACTGGTATCATTACAAACTAGATCCTATATTTTTCTCCAATATTTTGCATTAAAAATAACAGGATTTCAATTCTCAAAAGAATGCATTTTGGACCATTTTTTAAATCTGATTTGTTTGATCATTTCTTTAAACACTTAAGATGATACCTAAAGAGCATTTTATAAATGAAATTGGTCCATTTTGTTAGGGCCTACTTTTTTTTTATTAAATTTTAATATTACATTTAATTAATGTTGAACATTGCAAAGGGAGTAAACATGTCATATATGTCACGCAATATTTTTTTTTTATTTATTATTATTTAGGAAATAGAATAAATATATTCATTTATTCAAATTAAAAAATTAATATACTGAAACTACATAAGATGAAAATAACAAAAAAGTCACCAACAAATAGCTTTTTATACGTAGTAATAATATTTTCTTGTTTAGTGTAAGTAATATATTTCATCTTTTATTTTAAAAGGAGAATAATCGTGAAAATAAGAGGATGGAATGACAAATGTGCCAAGATGCTCCCTCGAGTGTAAATAGAGTCAAGAGGAACCGAGAGGGAGGGGGTTAAATTAATGTCCTACTCATTTTTGGGGAAGATGCAAAACGACTCCGACTTGAAGGAATTCGTCCCAGGACAACAAAAAAATGATCCTTCATTTTTCATTCTGATTAGTCTTTTAAAAGAAAAACAAACAGTCTTTTTTTATTCTTTCTTTTAACTCGTCATTCATTTGGATTAGCCCCTTGTAATCGTGTTTGTTCAAATGTCAAGTAGAAAATGTGAACAAATTATAATAAAAGTCTATAAGATATTATTCAAATACCTACCTAACAGATAGTCCAGGGAGGTATGAACCTTAGACCATGAAATATATAGACACGCCCTCTGCTACCCTCCACACAGAGTGAAGTGAGGCCAACATCGCCTACAGATGACGTCACGTTCTCGCATAAATATTTTGGTTATATTAATTTAATATTAATTTGAGATTATTGGAATCCAAAATAAATAATCTAAACTACGATAAATTTATCTCAATGTATAATAATTCCTATAGTGGCCATGCTATTTCTGGGTGTTCCTATCTACAGATGACGTCAAGTTCTATAGGAGATGTTGGCCTCACCAAATCGACACCAGTGCGTGTCTATATATTTCATGGTCTAAGGTATGAACTATCTATCACAGCCAGCTAGAGTTAGAGCTGCTCAATAGGGTGGTCCTTTTTTGGGATATTTTCAAAATTGTATGCTGCAGCTTCATCATATGGTTCGAAAAAAAAAATTAAAAAAAAAAAAACATCCACATAAGCTCACAGGGGAAGTGAAACTATAATTTTAAAACTCACTAATAGATAATGACTAGAGATCGGATTTTTATGCAGCAAAAACTGCTAAAATATGCATTTAAAAATGCTTAAATATGCATCAAAAGATGGCAAAATAAATTTTTTTATGCACTAAAAAATTAAAATTGAAGACAAAAAGACTATATATTTGAAGTAGTGTCATGAAAGTAATAAAATGATAAAGTAAGCTCTAGACACCAAATGTTAAATATGTACTTTTATTACGAAAATATTGGACAAAACAATTCTCATTACATTTAATTATATATTTTAAAAATCTTTAAACACAAAGAAATAATAGGTGCACTTGAATAATATCAACATAATAAATTTAATAATGTTTCAAAAATGTGATCGAAAAAATTCTGGGGGCGCAGTTTTATTTAATGGGCACGATTGTATTGGATTGCTTTTATTTTTTTATATTAACAAGCTTTTCTTATTGGCGTAGAAATAATAAACTAATAAATTAATGCAAATATTTGATCCAACTAATAAAATTAAGTTCAATAAACTATTCAAAATTTGATTTTTGATTTATTTAACTATCTTGTTTATGAAAATGAAAGTTTTTGCCGAGAGTAGCAGAATCTTTATATATTGAAGGAGACAATAAAAGAGTGTCTCTTCTTCTCGAATTATAAATTTTATTTATTTATAACGAGACTATGGTTTCGAGGGCTTTGCCTAACGTGACCACATGAAAGATTTTAACCTTTCATTCATAAATTAATTCCTGTGAATCCATTGTAATAGACTGATGAAGAGGGCAAAGCCCTCCAAACTATAGTCTCGTTATAAATAAATAAACACACTCTTTTATTGTCTCCTTCAATATATCTTGTTATGAATTAAATTTTTAAATTTTTTTATATAATAACTATCTGTGAAGCCCGCCTTACTGACAAGGGGGGGGGGGGGGGCCCACTTTTTTTTCTAGGCAAATTATTATTTTATATGAACATGAATTTAGGTCGTATCAAAGATTTTGATATATATGTTTATATTGCATGTAGGAGGGTCTTGTCCCCTTGGGAGTCGAACCCAAGTACTAGTAATCTTTCCGGGCAACTAGTCAGACCCTTGAGACCATCACCTCCAAACATGCAATTTATAATGAAAGTCAAGTATTTTATAATTAAGCAAATTAATAAATCTTCAATTGTTGTGTTTGAACGCCTAGGAATGCATTCGATACGCAGGGCTGTCAATTCGAATGCATAACTTCCAGGGGTTGTCGTGTTTCTGTAAAGCGCGCACAGTAGATTTGAAATTACCTACTATATATTTTAGAAAATGTCAAGTTTTTAGCCAAAACAAGTAGTACTAGAGAAATTTAATTATCTTAAATGAATAATACTTTTTTACCGATTCTATTTAATTAATATATTTAATTATATATTAGTTAATTTATACAGATATTTTTGACTTATCGACACCACAAAGTAGACCAAGGCAAATTAGACTTCTCATGACCAATAAATATGCACAAGCTGGAAATAATCTGGAATGCAAAATAAGAATTATATGAGTTTGCGACGGTTTCTGGTCGGTGCTAAATTTTTGAGGGCCTGAAAACCACAAAAATTTTGGCCTTTTTTCAGATTTTCACTTATAACTTGGAAACGATGCTTCCTTCAGAAAATTTAACTCTTACTAAAATGAAAGAGCATAAAATTTAGCGTCTAATAATCTACTGAAAAGTTAAAATCCGTTCAGCTGTTTAGCCACAGTCGATCGTAAGATATAGGCTATTTTTACCAACTTGGCGAGTGAATTACTAGTATGCTCATTAGGTGGTCACTAGAAACCACTCTTCGGATTTTTATCGGTGCTGACACCGATAATAGTTTCTGATTGATTGAAAGATCAGATTAGAAAAGTTCCATCTTAATTGGACAACGGTAACTCGTGCCACAATGAGGTTGAAGTTTTTAGAATTAGAATAGATTAAAAAAATTCATTTTTACAGATGATTTTCTTTTTCTATATAGTGAAAGTAATAATAACTTTTCAAGGATAAGCTATTCATAAAAGGATTAGTGAATGGAAGGGAGCATGGAGGGGGGTATCAAAATTTCTTTGCCAAGGTTTTTTCTCTAAAATCTCATTTTCCTGCGTTTCTGGCCCTTTTTTTCAGTATTCACCAAGAAAATAATGTTAATTCCATAGATATCTCCTCTCTCCCTTATTCTGACCCCCCCTGTTCTTTTTCCTTGTCCTACTGGCCACCCTCCAACCTCTAACCTCAATTCTTTTCAGACAAAACAACTTTTTTTTAAAGATTTCTTCTCTATGTAATATAATAAAAAAATATAAAGAAGAAAAATGATTTTGAACATGTCAACAAATAATTTTTTTTTTTTTGTTTTTTAGACATTTTAATTGAAAATGTGACAAATATATATTTTTAAAAGAGAAATTTAAAGCCCGAAAAAATGAATTTCTATTTGAATTGATAAATTGATTCAATATAAAAAAACTTTTTTTTTTTATTAACTTTTCAATACTGAATGACTCAATCTAGGAGAGCATTAATAATCCCAAGAGACAATAAGGGAATATGAATTAATTAATCAAAGATTCAAAGTGAAAATCAAATTGAAGTTTTAGAAAATACAAAAGACCTTGAAAAACGTAAAGTGAACTTTCAGAGTGGATAATTTCCAATGCTTTTTCTCACTGACAGAGAGAAATCTTTTGTTCTAGAGCAGTGTTTCTCAACCTTTTTTTGGGCCGCGGGCCGGTGGACTTAAAAAAAAAACAAACAAACGAAAAATTACTTATATCTATATATATATAAATCAATCTGTGTTGGTTGGCATTAATGGGTTTTGACACCGTTTATCCGATTGAGATGAAATTTTGAACACATATTTATCACACTCCCGCGGATGCACCTGTATCATCAATTTAAAATCAATTTCATTTTTCACTTTTATTCAACGGCCCTAAATTTTATTCAAAGCTCCTAAAAGGGTCAAGAAATAATGAAAATGGTTAAAATAGTCAGGCCAACAAACAAAGAACCCCTCTTCACAAAAGCAGGTAGCATTTTTTTTAAGATAATAGACATATCTATCTATCTATCTATATCTATATAAATATATAAAAATCAATCTGTGTTGGTTGGCATTAATGGCCTTCGACACCGTTTATCCGTTTGAGAAGAATATATATAAACACATACTATATATAGAATAACAGAACTAATAAAAGATCAATAAACAAGCCGCGAGGGGGTGATGAATAAAAGATGATAGTTTTCCAGTTATAAGCGAAAAACCGCCAAAAAATGAAATTTTCACCTTTTTTTGCATTTTCTACAATGTTGAGTCACGAAATTTTGATGGGAGACCTCAGATTTGGATTCAGCGCCCCAAAAACATATTTATGCAAAAAATCAGAACTACCCCAAAACTTTTCCCATGGGGGCTCATTTGAGCACAATTTGACTGGACTAAAATATAAATTAGTTATATAGAGTCGATATTTGCAAATTTCAAACCAGATAAAATTTTTAAATCTATATAAAACCACTAAAATTGTATTAAAATAATATATTAGTTGGAAACTTACATAGAAATGACTATCGAAGAAGCCAAGATGAACTCAGGATACCGCTCCCCATGGTGAATTATCTATTGGTCTGGAAAATAAAACTAAAATTAGTATTTTGAAATAAAGAATATACAATTCAAGTGGTTTATTCATTATTCTCCTAAAATAAACTATAATAGACAGGATTATTTAATTTCTATTGACTCAATTGATTAACGTTATTGGTAACTTGTAAACTAAAGTTGATAGTTTTCGAGTTATAAGCAAAAAAAACGCCAAAACATGGAAATTTTACATCTCTTTTTTGCATTTTCTACAATGTTGCGTCACGAAAAAAAAGATCAGAACTACCCCAAAACTTTCCTGATAAAAACACAATTTGACTGGACTAAATAGCTTATAGTGAGTGGTAGTAGTATTTTATAGTACTACTATAAAAAAATTTCATTTTTAATTTATATCTATCTATCTATCTACTCTTATTAAACGAGTAAAAATTGTATATATATATATATTTATTTGTTTGTATATTTGTATCTTAGTTCTATTTTAAATACGGCTCTACCGATTATGATGAAACCAACTCTATTAACAAGTTTTGAGGATGAGAAAACGATCTAGCTAGGTCTGGACCTCAACAAATTTCATCTTAATTTATCTTTTCTTAATTAAATTAATTATTTATAGATGAAGATCTCAATAAAAAAGTTTGTTTCCTTTTTTTTTCATTAATCTTTTATTTATTAATTGGTTTTTCAATTTTAAAACCCACGAATACTTTATGCCAAATATTGTTATATATTATAATTTGACAATTTAATTTATTAAAATTCCTCTTATTAAAAAACACAGACTAAAAATATTATCGCAAGCTAGAAGATCAAGTACAGTCGATGGTGGGGAAGTAATCTCCGAAATCGAAGCCTCAAATACAATGTACCATATACATTATTTCACGTAAAAAATTTCTTCAATAAAATTATTATTTATTATTTATTTAATTGTTTAAAAAACTAGATAAATTGTTATTTAATTAATAAAAATAATTATACGGAATTTATTTATATCACAAAGAGAAATAAAGAGGTTGTCCTCTGCTTGATGCAAATAAACATACACACATATATATCGAGATGATATATCTGTATATATATATTATTTATTTATTTATATACCTATATACACATAATCTGTGGACCACTAGAAAGCTAGAAATGCAAAAACTGGTTGCGAGGTGGGGAAAGATGTGGGGAGTACAGGAGGTGGAGTGCAATGGTGGAGGATCCAGGGGTGAGGCGCGGTGTTGGGGTGGCGGGGGGGGGGGGGGTCCAGGGGGCGTTTAATTACCGTGCATCGCTCGGTGGCTCCTCTTTTTATGAATGAAATCAATGGGCGCTTTTTGACTGTACTAGGTATATATAAAGTATACACAATATTTTTAATAATGTTCGATATATAGAATTTTTATTTGAGATATCTAAGTTCGATATACGAGGGTTTGAAAGTAAGTATACATTATCATTGCCAGAGCTATATCATTTAATATTGACCTGGTTTTATTAACAACGATGGTTGTTTCATTGACTTTTCTCGGTTAACATGGACCAACCAAAAAAACGACCAGGTTTATTAAAATTTTTATATAATTCTCTCTCTCCCTCTCTCTGATTTTCTCATCTTAACTTTTGTTTTCCGTTTTTTTTTCTCTCTCTTTTACTTTCTTTTATTGCCGTCCGCCCTGGTCATTATTAACTTAAGCCCTTTGGCTCCATTTACGCCAAATGGAAAAATGCATCCCCAGACAATAGAAAAAAAATCCCTGTAAAATACAACTTAAAAGTTATATTTATTATAATAATAATATAAGATAATTTCTTGCCCGTCCATTATCCCCCATCTATTTCCATTATTTTCTTATTATTGCTGGGTTATTAAAGATTGATTTTGAAGGGCTTTTAAAACCAGAGAAAAAAAAAATCGCTTTAAAATCGAATATTCGTCCGCTTTTTTTTTAATGTTATAGTCAAGTTAATGGGTATAAAAGCTTTAATAACGCCCATTTTGAATTTAAAATAGAATAAATGCAGAAGGCTTTAATAATAATAGAAGTGGAATTAAAAGAGAGAAAAAGAGGACGCGAATTCGCATATTTTAAAATTCATTTTCTGAATTTAGTTTTACATTTTAACGCCTCATGGCTCTTGTTTTGTTGTTTTTGATTAATTATGTACAATTGAAATCCTTTTTTTAATCATTATAAATGTTTCATTATTATTTGTATACTGAGTGAAAAAATAAAAGTTTTTTTTTCAAAGAGATTGAAACGGTGTTTTTTTTCTAGAAATAAACAACAAACCCGTAAGAGAAATTTAATTAATCTAATACCATTTTCTAGTATAGTTGTTTTTACTACTTTTGTGTGAATGGAACAAAAGACAGAAAAATAAATAAGTCTGGGAAAAATACGAGCATTATCATATATACTACTGAGTTATGGAGCTTTTGTTTTCATAATGGACCGTTTATGGATTTTCGATAAAATTCTATTCTGGAAATGTTTATAGGAGATTAAGACTTTAATTCGGGTTATGTTTGAATGACGAAATTTTATGAAATGAAAAAAAGTGAAAAATCAGAATGATAAAATAGCAAATAGGTCAAATAATGGTCGACAAAAATTTGTAACTGTAAACCTAACAATGGATTCCAGTAGAGTTTTATCATACAATTTTCCGATTTTTTACAACAGATCAGAGTTTTGAGATATTATCGGTCAAAATGACGAAAAAGGTCATTTTGAACTTTTTTCAAGTCCCATTAGATCAGCGGTCGGGGAACCGTGGTAAATTACCCCAAATGGGGTAACAATGAAACTATCGGGGGTAATAAGGACATTATTAAAATTTTCTATTTTGTAAACTATTAGAGAATTTTTACTTTGATAACCGAGGACTGTATTCAAATCGCGCTCACGTCAAAAAGTCCTAATTTTGAAGTTATTTTAGCGTAAATGAAACAACTTTATTTTTCTAAAACGTAAAAGCGTTTGAATTATGTTAATGTTTACAATTTTTATTTAATTACAGAGAGTTTTCATGTAAATTCCAATTAATTCATTAAATAATAAATAATATACATTTACCTTGGTTTTTTTTTTAGTAACAGCGACCTACGCAAAAATATTTTGGGGGTAATGGCTAGAAAAGTTTCCCGACCTCTGCATTAGATATTAAAGAGAAATATTTGAAACCAAAATATTTTGTTGCCGAAATAGGAAACAGCTTCCTCTTTGATTTTCAAATTAACACTTATTTTTATCTCAATTACTCGAGTTATAACTAACGTGATCATTTTTTTATATCAGAGCGGGGCGCTTACGGTATTTTGTATATAAATAAAAATAAACTGCAATGAATCGTTGCTAAACTTTATCCAAAGTCATTTGAAATATTAATATGTTTTATTATTAATCAGATATCACTTGCTATTGTCAGTCCATGTTGACTTAATAAATAGTGATCGATTCTCATCTAATACTCGAGGAATACCATACGTACTATCTTACTCTAGAGTAAAATACTTTAAAATATAATTTTAATAAAAACTTTATTTAACATTTTTTGTGGTCCCCAAGGTACTTAATTAGGATAATAATTTTCATCAAAATTGGTTAAGTCGTTTTCAAGATATTTAAAAAAAACTAAAAAAAGTACTGAAATAAAGTACTAATGTTTGTGGGCCGGTATGTACCAAAAACTAATCAGCGCTTCATTTTGTTAAACTAATGGTAGGTTTTCAATTTCATTTCAATCGGTGCAACGGTGTGGAAAAAATCGAGGACGAAAAAAAAACGATAACATACATACATCCATCCATCCATCCGCACTCACTTCCTGAAAAATTCGCACTTTTTGGCCTCTCGACGAGACCCCAGGTAATTTTTGGAAAAACCCTCACGTGCTAAAATTCAATTTAATTGAATACTACAATTTGAGACCTTAATTGAGTCTATGGGTTCCGTAGTCTTTACTTGAGGACCCTTTGAAGTCGCGCTTGCCGCGAGACCGATTACAATACTTTACCCATGCTTTGCATTGGATAAAGTAAAAATGTATTTATAAAAATAATATTCGGACAATTCACACACAACCATTTGACCCCAAACTAAGCATAGCTGATCTGGTAGTTAAATGCAGAAATATTCTTTATTTCTTATCAAAATTATAGTTATGATGAATTTTTATATCCTTAACTTGAGAAATAATTGCTTATTCATACAAAATTTCATCCCCTATTTCACCCTCTTCAGTTTTATTTTCGAGACAAAAAGTAGCCTAAAATTTATTTGGGATAACTAAATATTCTTACGACAACATAATCTATTTCTTATTTTAAATAAATGATTTAATAGACTGGCGATTTACTATTTCAGGTTTAAATAACATTTGAAAATAACTTTTTTAACTTTGGAATTCTATAACTCATGATCATGAATGAATTAAGATATCAATAAGATCAGAACTGACTTTTGTAGGGAATTGTATTGTATTGTATTGTATTGTACAAAAAAATTAATACAAATTATGAACGGATATGATAATAATAATTATATTTTACAGTATAAGTAGGTACTTCGAAGAGATAAAATTCTTTATTTTTATGTTATTTAAATCAACTATTGCGAAGCAGAGGACAGCCTAATTGATTTCTCATTATAAATTAAATCATGTAAAAAGACTCTCACATTCAGTAGAATTTAAAGGGATTAATGAATTGATGAATGCTTTGGTTTGATTTAGTACTAATGGGATCGCGAAAGGATTTTGAATGTAACTGAATAGCTTGTCCTAAGTATGGCTTTAGAGTTTTTGTCATTATCTCGTTAGAACATATGTCACGGGAGGTATCTGTAAAAAAAAGATAGGACGGAACCGTTCTACCATGAACAACCAATGAATCAAAGCAGTTAAAATCAAGACAACATAATCTGGTGATGTTTGTCACAGTCACACTGTTGGGATTACAATAGACTCGATAACGCGCAAACTGAAAGTCGTAGTTTTTATTTTCAAAACAAAGAATGGAATAGATCTAGGGCTTTTTAACTTCAGATCTTTCCGCTAAAAGACCAGAAAATCAAATGGTGTCGGCACCACACGACTTTCACATTAGTTTCTTGCTTATTCACTGTATTCAAAAAAGAGGAGGTTCTCAATTCGACTATGTTACCTGATATCTTTGCCAATTGGGAACCGATTTTGATGATTTTTTTGCATTGGGTTCAGCCCTTTTCCCTTTCTATAGATACTATCACGGCAGGTGCTCTGATGAGATAAAATCAATAGTTCCCCCAAAGCATGCTTTGTGCGTAGCACGCGTTTTGGCGATTCCCAACACTCTTTCGCGGTGAAATTAGAAAAGTGCCGGACCACTTCATTCGCCAATATATATATCCCCATGACTTCAAGAAACTGGAACTCTCTCCCAGCCTCCATCTTTCCCAGCACTTATAATCTTCAAACCTTCAAAACCAGAGTGCATAAACACCTACGTCTACACCCTCTCACTTAATCAACTTTCCCTTCTCTTCGGTAATGCAAGGGTCTTTCGAGATCCATAGGGGCTGTATCTTAACTGGTGCACCCCTTCTTGCATTTGATTGCATTAAAAAAAAATTATAGTTTCTGATTGGTCCCGTTTTTTTTTTCATTGGTATTAGACCTTTTTTGTTATGTTTGTTCAGGCATAACTTATTTGTTTATGAACCAATTTTAATGATTCTTTCTGCGTTTGGATCAGTATAACTCCAAGATACCTAACTATTTATTTTATGTATGTTCAGCGAGAACTTTTTGCCACGTGGACCGATTTCGATGATTCTTTTTTTATTGGAAAGTGGGTACCTTAGGGGTGGACACATATTAATTTGGTCTGGTTCTGATGATATGATCAATGACGAAATAACGTAAATCTCCAATTCTTATGATCAAATAATCGAAATTATAATAAATAAAATCTTTAAAAAAAAATCTTAAAACATTCATTTAAAACCCACAAACGCTTCTAGAGAATTTCTATATTTTTGAATTTAATTTTATTGTCGCAGCATACTAAGGTTTCACACCGTTCTGCTGTGGCCACACCCTGAGCACTCAACCAGATCCTGATGGGGAGGATCGGAGGGCTATAAGGGGAGATGTGGAGGCCCTACAAAAAAAAACAACTAAAAAATAAAACTAAAAATGAAATATAAAAAAAATATATAAATATAAATGAAATAAAATAAAAAAAAAAATGAAATCATTAAACATATTTATTTTTCTAGTGCGATATTTCTTTCTCCGCTCTTTCACTTAGCTTTTGCAAATCTATCTCAATTTGGGTATTTGCACATCAATTAGCATATCACTTACTCATAAATAAAACAGGCAATATCTGTCATATATTCGCAAGAATATTATTTTAAAATCAAATAATTTTTTCTTATAATTCAGACAGTTAATTTTTGAATATATTGATGAACAAATAATGTATTTTTTTAATACATTGATTTTCACTACTTTGGCCATTATAAAATAAATATATTTTGTAAAAGTGTGATGAATCTCGAGGGCCGGAAAAATGTTCAAGGCGGGCCGCGGGTTGGCTACCCCTTCTCTAGATAGTTTAAGTTCCCAAAGCTCTGCGACTGAGATATGAACGATTAAAATATTTATTTTTCAACACTTGTAATTTACATCCTCTTCCTTTATTTCAATCGGATTAAAATTTATACACGACTAATAACTTATGACAGTTGATAAATTCAACAATTTTAAAAAAAAATCGTTTTTGGGAAAGTAAAAATATAAATGACGTATATGAAATATTTGGACACTGATAGCTAAGAGCTGAAGCCTGACATATAAGGTATTAATAAGCTATATCACTGTTTTTGTTTAAATTAGGGCTATCCAACCGGCCCAGCACTGCAATGAATGGGGCCCAACATAAATTTATAAACTTCCTTAAAACATTGAGATTTATTAAATTAAATTAGGGAACGAAGAAAATATTTTTTTATTACATACAAAAGGATCAACCGGGGTTTGAACCCGGGATCTTCGCATGTGCGCTGCGATGCCCTCATAGATAAGAGCCTTAGTTCTTATCCTCTTGGCCACTGATCCCCAAACTCAAGCTAATACCAAATGTCTATATGAATTGGAATTTCATTTTTTATTTAATCTTTTAATTTCTTCCTCGTTCATTTTTGCAGCTCTGTAGTGGACGGACTATTATTAATTGATTGGGAGGCGTTTGAATATAGTTTAATAATAGTCCGGCCACTACAAAGATGCAAAAATGAACGAGGAAGAGATTAAAAGATTAAATAAAAAAATGAAATTCCAAATTCATATAGACATTAGGTGTTAGCTTGAGTTCGGGGATCAGTCGCCAAGAGGATAAGAGCTAAGGTTTTATGAAGGCATCGCGGCGCAGATGCGAAGATCCCGGGTTCGAACCCCGGCTGATCCTTTTGTCTGTAATAAAAAAAAAAATCTTCGTTCTCTAATTTAATTTAATTTATAATTGTCTTTCGACCCGGCCTCGTTGTGGGGTAAAGAAAAAAAAATATTTCCTTCCATTGGGTTTGTAATCAATTGAGAGGCGTTTGAATATAGAATTGAGATTTATATGTAGTTCCTGGAAAAGACATAACAATGTGGCTTGATAATTTTGTTTCTCTAAAATAAGAAATCTACCGAAAAGTTTCCGAAAAATAGTGCTATAATTTTAAATTTTAAATTCGGACTAAAATTCAAGATTTCCGTAAAAATAATCCCCATTTCTGTCTATTTTCGACTCCATTTTCATTATGGTAGGTATATAATTTTTTTACCTGCAAACTTTCTTACACATATAACCTTAAAACCTTCAAAACTTCAACACCTACGCCCTCCACCCTTTCTCTTGATCTATTCTTTCTTGTCTTCGGTAATCCAGGGATCTTTCGAGATTCATAGGGGCCATCTTCATGGGCCTCTTCTTGCATTCGATGGCATGAAAAAAAATTATCTGCGGCCGGATCCATTTTTATTTCTTCAAATGTGTCCCGGCTAAACTAAAAGTTTGGACACCACTGGTTTAAATCATTAATTAGCTAGAATATATATTTAGGTGTAGTATAGATACTATCACGGCAGGTGCTCTGATGAGATAAAATCAATAGTTCCCCCTAAAGCATGCTTTGCGCGTAGCACGCGTTTTGTCGACTCCCAACACTCTTTTGCGGCCAAATTAGAAAAGTGCCGGACCACTTTATTCGCCAATACGTATATCCCCATGACTTCAAGGAACAGGAACTCTCTCCCAGCCTCCATCTTTCCCAGCACTTATAACATTCAAAACCCGAGTGCATAGACACCTACGTCTACACCCTCTCACTTAATCAACTTTCCCTTCTCTTCGGTAATGCAAGGGTCTTTCGAGATCCATAGGGGCTGCTTCTTTACTGGTGCGCCCCTTCTTGCATTCGATTGCATTAAAAAAAAAAAAGTATAAAAGTAAAAATTATTTCTAATTTTGTTTAATCTTCCACTCGTTTGACATTGTTTAATTAATCATTTACTATATAAGTAAAAACTTCTTTTTTTTTTATTTCATAAAACATTTAAATAACTAAGAAAAAAAAATTGAAACATTGGTTGTTAATTTCTCATAAAAAAATAAATTGTGCTCGAAATCAAACATAAAACGTCACTCTCTCGCTATGAGATGAAATAAATGATGTTTAAAAAATTACAACAAAAAAAAACAATGTCATCATTAATGAAAAACAAACCGTGTTCAACTCTTTATTTCCAGCGAGAGATTGTCGTTTAAAAAGCCCTTTACGCTTTACGGTCTCTGTATTTGCAATTTTAAAATGTCTTTTTGTATGTTTCTAACTCTATACTAACTAAATTCCTATTTTTTTCACATTTAAAGTACCAGATTATAAAATCATTATTTCCTCTTCTACTTTTAACTTGCATTTCTAATCTGTTCTTAATAGAGATTTATTGTAACAAGGGTGCCTAAGAAAACTTCTGTAAAGTCAATTTCAATGTTATGGAAATATATATGTAGATAAGGACAATTTATGCCTCCCATAAGTAAAATAACATTCTGACGTATTTAGTGCACACCTTATTACAATAACAATACATAAGCAAATTTGATTCGGTACGCTTATCTATGGAATGAATCCGCAATGGAGAATTGGTTTCACTCCAAAAGTTGCTTTTTGGTGAACTTAATGGAGTTTAATAAGCTGGCAAAGTTCGAGCCAGGACTCAGGATTTTCTACCTTATAATTTTTAATATATTTAATATCAAAAATGTATTCTTATTTATCGTTGATAATGAGGAAATGAAGGAATTCGAGATTTTTTTATAATTTAAAGATAAGCCAATTTTTATTTACAAAACAGGTACAAAAATCACCACTTTGGGAGACCCTCACTCGATTATTTTATACTATATATTAAAAAATTAATCCTAAATTTACTTAAAGACTGATGATGGTGTGAGAATATCCACCGAAACGTCTAATAAATTTTTCATGAAAATAAATTTGTTAGAAAATAAAGAAATTTTATTTCCTTTTTCCTAACGAAGACATTACATCTGTTTTCAAGGTTTTCAAGAGCCTCAAAAAACACCACAATTTATAATTACTTAAAGAAATCTTTACAGAGAAAACTCGCAAAACATGTTAAAAAAATGTTTAATTTTTGACCTCACAAAAAATTCTACATAAAGTAGGTTAATTTTAGTAAAAAATTTTTAAGAAAAAAATAAAACCGACTTCAAAAAAATTAAATGTAACAAATAAACTTTTTGAAGTCGGTGCCAAACAAACTATACCTATAAGCGAGCGTACCCACCAAACGTACTAAGTAAGATCCGTCGAGTGCGATTCATAAAAGGTATATGTTTGGCACCGACTTCAAAAAGTAATTTCATGTTAATATTTCGTCGTTTAGTTGTAACTTAATAAGATAATAATTATTTTATACCTTTTAGTGTATTTTATTTGTTACATTTAATTTTTTTGAAGTCGGTTTTATTTTTTTTCTTAAAATTTTTTATTTTTCTCTTTTTTGTGATGTTATTAATAGTGATCCTATCATCAGAACTTGACCAAATTAATATTGCACCATCCCTAAGATAACCCCTTTCCAATAAAATAAGAATCATCGCAATCGGCTCATAAACAAAGAAGTTAGTCCTGAACAAACCTAACAAAAAAGGTCTAATACCTACGAAAAAAATGGGACCAATCGGAACGTAGACTGGACCCAATGCAAAATTTTTTTTCAAAATCGGTTCACAATCGGCGGAGATATGAGGTAACATAGGCACAAAAAAAAAAATTCAGTCGAATAGAGAACCTCCTCCTTTTTTTGAAGTCGGTTAAAAATGAACTGTAATGGGTTAAAAAATCGAACCAGTTCATTATTTTTGTATATTTACGAATATTATAAAATATAAAAAGAAAAACAGGAAATATAATGTTTACTCAAAATAATAATCTGCAACGAAACCCGCTAGATTTTCTAAATTAATTCCCACAGAAACTAAATAAACTCTTAAAACTTAATAAATATCCCCCTGCAGAACTTCCATTATTTAATTCTACTAATCACATATAATAGTTTTTTGGTTTCGGGTACAATACTATAGCTAAAAATTTTTTACAACAAAATGAACCAGAATGCAGGTACTGCGAAATAGCAGATACAGCAGAACATGTCCTGTTTGAGTGTGGAAGATGAAGCGGTCTGAGGACACAGATGTATGGAGAGATGAGACCTTTCGACAAATATTCAATGGTTCTCACCATGCTTGAAAACTGTGAAAAGTGGGACAGAATAAGCCGCTTTATTCACCAAGTCCTCAGGTCTGAAGAAGAAGACAAAAATATGGTCTAAGAAGAAAAAAAAACAAGCACTGGCATCCTGAAGAAATGCTACCGCGGATCCGGGGAGTCAATGCTTAACGCAAAAGTTGAGCTGGTGGGGGTTTTTAGCCTGGTATACAGAGAAATAACTGAAGTCCCGCATGAAACGAACCTTGCAATCCGCTGCGAAGTGAAGCAAATCGTGTGCAACGGCATTAAGCCGGAACACGTACCACTGCTCAAGTCATGGTAGAAGAAATGGTCAAGCTTCCAGATTTTACGAGACCAAAACTAAATTGGCGCACAAGGTGATCAGATTGCACAGGCAGGTAGCCGCGTCGTTACAGATTTTTTGACGCTTGCTCGGCGATTAGTGCTCTTAGATCAGGCGATGAATGAGTTTGCTGTCATTCCAGTCCAATTGCATTAAGGCTCATCTCGTGCCTGGATAGTGGAAATTTTATCCTAAACAGAAGGACCGGATCATGAAAATGCGTAAGAGAAGGTCCGATTAACCTCACCAAAGGTTATAAAACTAGTGGTAGCATGGGGATTGGAGGCGTTGCAGTGTGCAGGTGGTGGTGACGCTGATAGTTGTTAACTTGCCAGTCATTGAATGTATCATGACCGGCGAGGGTGTCTTACGTTTCCACCGTGAGCGCGCATGACTTCGAGCATGTATGCATGAATAGATCATCAGTGGTATATTCTTGCCGCACTCATGATGAAAGTCCTCTGAGTGCGCCAGTTGGACTTTGCGTGTTAGAGCAACCCGAAAGCTAGGTATCGCCAAGTAAAATAAATCCAGGACGTCAAGTTCTGTTTCTATACTACCGAGAAGGTGTCGTCCATAAAGGATTTTCGCCTACCATATATAAAAAAAATAAAGTAAAAAAGTAGACACGTCCGTTGTTTCGGCTATGATTATTGAGATAATGTTGTGTTGTCAAAAGATACAATGTTTTTCGTAACATATGATCCTATTTTTTGATTTATTATTTTTAGAGTTTATTTATTTTTGTATTTTTAAAATTATCAAATTTGAAACGCTGCAATCTGTTATAGGTGGTAATACTTTGAATGAACATTTAGAACTAACTTTGTGTGGGGTCATTTATCCGTACTTTATATTGATATTTTGAAACTTTATATTTTTTAGGACTGTAATGTGTATCATAAATGTACTACCTTTGAGATATTTCATGGAATGTACTAGAAACTAAATTATTTTAATGTTAATGTACTATTGTACTTTTCACGCAAGAATGTATTATAAATAATACATTTGTTCTGTAACTGATTCTAATCCAATTGTTTTTGTATGTTTCAGGTAAGCCATCTACCAGTCGATCCAGAATTAAGCTAAGTGTGATAAAAGTACTCCTCTTAGAAAAAAATAAAATTCCCAAAGGATATATCTACCATGTTTAGCTAATTTACCTAGCATTCCAATCCTAAAATAATAGATAAAAAGCAAGAGTTTGGAAAAAATATTAATTTTGTAAATGATCTAAATTTTAAATAACATTGAATTATTTATCTCAGAATACAATATTTTCAACGTGTCTAGTTTCCTAGTTCTTATTCTAAAGAATCTCATCTTTCAATCCTATTTGAAAATACAGTGATATCGGATCCCGTTTTCTGGAGTTTTTTTTACCTTGTACGAATCGATGAGAATGAGAAAAAGGTTTAAATTTTGATTGGCTATTCGGAAATAGTCCTTTAAAGGGATCAAACGTGCAGAACCAGAGTTGGGGCTGCAAGATCGGAATCTCTCAGGGACGTTTCGTGTATTTGTTCTCTCACTTACTCTCAGGGCGAAAGAGTTAAACAGAGAGAATTCATTCTTAATTCGAGCTTTTTACTTTATTCTGGTTAAATCTATCTATATATTTATATAAAAAAACTAAACAAAGCATTTTATTTTACAAAGAGAAACAAAAAGGTTGTCCTCTGCTTGATGCAAATAAACATACAGACATGTATATCGAGATGATATATCTGTATATATATTATTTATTTGTTTGAAATTTGTTTGAAACGATCAAACAAATAAATAATATATATACAGATATATCATCTCGATATATATGTGTGTATGTTTATTTGCATCAAGCAGAAGACAGCCTCTTTGTTTCTCTTTGTGAATCAACAACTCTGCTACTCTCGGCAAAACAAAAACTTTTCATTTTATTTTAAGTTAGGAGACGTCCATAAATTAGGTCACACAGTAAGGGGGAGGGGGCATCTCAGATTTGTCGCAAAATGTGTGAAAGTTGGGCCCGTGGATCTTAAAAATTGTGATGTCACAAAAGTCAAATTAAAAATTTTTAAAATACCTGTATTTTAAGATTTCATGAAAAGAATAAAAATAATGTTAAACTTAAAATATACTAAATCCCTTTAGTTGAGTTAAATTTATAAAAAAATTTATATAACTATTAAATTATAGGGTATAAAAGTGAGTGTGACGTCACAATAAAGGGGGGTCTACAATTCTTTAAATTCGTGTGACATAATTTATGGACAGCTCCTTATCACAATTTCTTAAAGAATTAACAGGGAGAAATTTTTTAAATTTTATACACAGGTTACTTTAAACACACAAATGTTTGCTAAGAACGATTTTTTTAAAAAGTTAAATTTTAAAGAGGGATAAAAAAGGAAAATTTAAAGGACAACCTCCTCCTTTTTTTGAAGTCGGTTAAAAAATAATTCTATTTAATCATGATTTTATTCGGAACTACTGGATTGATAGATTGAAATTTGGTTTGGAGATTACTTTTAAATATGCTTGGGGTCCCATTGATTAAGTATACAAAATTTGATTGAGTTTGGGAATGACTTTTCCAAATTGAATAAAGAAGTTCACGAAAAATTTCTGAAAAATCACAAAAGGTTGTCATCTTTTAGATCCGAGATAGAATGATCAATATTTAGGTTCGCCTCACAGGGTAGCCAATTGGCCCGGATTGCTAATTTTGGAACTCGGGTTTCATTCCTGACAGGGTCAAATTAACCCTAATAAAATAAAAAAATAAAAAATACATTCCATCTCGGATCTAATAGATGACACCCTCTTGTGATTTCCTTAAAATATTTCCCCCAGGGTAAAAATAAATTATTATCCAATAATCAAAAGAATTTCGTGCGATTTTTCATTCTATAAATTCTGATTTTAATCTCGCTGTAACCATGGCAAATAGATAGGACGAATCCTGCAATGAAGGAAAATTCACTGAAGGGATAAATTGAATTCCGAAAAGGGGGATTGAAGGATGTCACTGGCGCAATAAATTAATGTCAAAAAGAGTTAAAATTATGCCAGTTAGCTATTTTTATGAGTGAAAAATAAATCAATTTATAACAAGGGAGAAAATTATCTTCTATAGAAAAAAACTGGCGCAACCTACCAACACCAGATCCTTCTTGAATATTTATAATTAATAATCTATATCAGTGTTTGTCAACCTTTTAAAGAGCGAGGAACCCTAGAGCACTTATATTGATTTCTGAAGAACCCCCTAGCACTAAAATATGAGATATTAAATTTTTCATCAAAATATAAACATCATGCTACTTTATAGCTTCCAAATTTAACATACCGCCGCCGATGACGGTGTTGACACACATTTTAAAAATTTACTAGATTTTGGGGAAATTGGGTACAGAAAACGATCATTTTAAATTACAATACCTAACATTTTTATTTTCATAAATAATTTTATTATTAATTTTTTTGTAATGTCATAGGGATACCCATATGCCCCTTTCGGATCGGACAGGTGTTTTTTTTTACAAATTCAATGCATACGCATAAATAATATTCTCATCTATTTGAAAAACAATATTATTTCAAACGTCATTAATAATAAATTAATAATAAAACAATTTAAATAATGTTTTCATTTTGTTACTAATGTAACGTAATCGTTGTATTATAAGAAAGTTAATAACTTTAAATCAAGAAAAATCGTATGAGTGAGACAATAATAGTCATGTTCACCGCATTCTTAGGTATCAATATGTTTTTATTTGAGTATAAGGTAATACTCTAAATTTAGTATTTTTTTCTTTACGTGACAAATTTTTTAAAGGATGATAATACTAAATATTATTTTTTTGCAACGAAATTTTCTCTGGAGAGAGACGGACTGGTAGAAATTTTAATTGAATGTAATGGAAGGCAGTCCAGGGGTAGTGAAGAAAGAAAAAATTAACACATATCAAATAAGGTGTAATTAATTGGAATCCTTCCTCCTTTCCAACTCTACAAATTTTGTCAAAAGCACAGTTGTAGAGGATGTGATTTCTGAAACTTTTGTTTAAAAAAATTCCCCAAAAACTTACCCAATAAGGGGGGGGGGGGGCTTCGCAGCTAGTTATATGTAAAATTAATCAAATTTACCCTTTCTGATAAGGAAGTTATCGGGAAACTAAATATATTCTCCCAAAGAATAATAGATTTAATTCCCTGTTAACTAGCGTGTCTGTCTGATTTTCGCCAATACTCCCCCATTAGGGTGCTCCTTATTTTGAATATTTTCGAATATTTACGGGAACAGGGGCTCATATCGTTCTAAATAAATTTAAAAAAATATCTCCCTAGTTTCAAGTCTCTATCTCAATTTTAACCTAGTGCACAGAGATTAAGTTTCACATCTAAATAACATGGGGTTTATGGCCTTGAACGATCAATTTTTTATTTCGGCCAAAGCAATGGTTCAAAAAATTTCAAACTCTGTAGACTTTATCCTTATAATAGTAGATATAATTCCGAATTTTCACAGATTTTTAGCTAATATAATTTTGGAGTTAAATCTAGATAAAATACTGCTATATCTTAGTGTTAGTAAGTTATAGACTCCAAAATTATAATAGCTAAAAATCTGTAAAAATTCTGATGGATAGCTACTATTATAAGGATAAAGTCTATAGAGATTCAAATTTTTTGAAGCATTGCTTTGGCCGGAATAAAAAATTGATCGTTCAATGCCAAAACCCCCATGTTATTTAGATGGGAAACTTAATCGCTGTGTAACACTAGGTTAAAATTGAGATAGAGACTTAAACTTGAAGAATATTTTTTTTTTATTTATTTAGAACCATATGAGCCTCTGTCCGCGTAAATATTTGAAAATATCCAAAATAAGGAGCATCCTATCCTCCATTTATTTATAGCAAAGTAAAGAAGATATTATATTATATATTTATATGTATTTAGGCAGAAAAAATAATTTTTAATTTATTCTTTATAAATATTATATTTTCTACATAATTTTTCCACAGCTGGTGTATAAATTTCGAAAGAATCTTCCAGTTGATTAAATTGAAACATATACACATAAACACTGCCTTAAAAGTAATATGTTTGTTTGTTTGTTTTTAATTAAAATACGTTTTTGTTTTTTTCTTAAATAAAAAATAGAAACAAGATTTTCTTATGAAAAATAAAAAAATTTATTAATATTAAATTTTTAAAGTCATCCATTATTCAAAGATAAAAAAAAAATGAGAATTCATAGAGAAGAAATTCGTGATGAATTGGACAAGTTGCTCAAGGAAAAACACATTAAATTTCAAATGAAATGGAAAAATTCTATGAATTTCAATTTTTTCAAGAGATTCGCAGATAAAGAAAAAATGGTTTCTCTTGTATACCCCACATGAATTTGACTTACTACACTTTAAAACAACCAATCATTTAAATTAAATAGTCGTCAAGAAACGTTTGGATTCTAGCTGAAATTGCGTTTCAAATTGTTAAATATTCCTCTTTTAATAATTTCTATCAGAGTCTAAAATTCTTGACAATTATAAAATTGGACTTTTACATATCGAGATTTCTATAACATGTATATTTGAGATATCATAATAATCGAAAGTGTTAGTTTTTGATATGGAAATAATAAACGAATTTGTAGATTTTTCAATGGTTTGGAGATGAAGGGTTGTTTAATAGTGAGGGGTGGTGTCAGCAGAGAGGGTGGGTGAAGTTGGAGAGGCCATATTGTAATATTCCCAGTCGATGTTTCATCTGTGACTGCCTGAGACACTCTGGCCAATCTCCCTAACACTCCCCCCTTATATACCCATCTCTACTCCCATTCTCCCTATCCTTGTATACTCCTCTCACTGTCCCTACCCCCCTCTTGTATACCTATACCCCTTACTGTCCCTATCTCCCGTCAAGTACAAAATCGTGTAAAAATTGGTAAATTGCCCTCTACACAGTCACTCATTTTTCTTGTTTTTTTTTTTTATTTGGAAAATTTTATAATTTTAATTTTTAAAAGCCGGCCACTCTTAATTTCCGGTTTGATTTCAACCAAAATCTAATCAGCTCTTAATCTCAATATAAAGAATTGAGGATTTGTTTTGATATTCACACTAGTTTTTGAGTTAGATAGTACACAAAAATTGGTAACGTTCTAACAGACAATTTGACAAAATCATTAATATCTAGTAAAATATAATTTTTTCGATGTTCAGTCATTATGTCTTTTTTGTAGAGAAAAAAGCCATGGTTTCGCACAATTTATTTAAAAGAAAATAGGTTCAATCGTTTTTGAAATATTTCGAAAATGCGAAGCAAAAAACCCATTTTTTCACGATTACAATACTCTCTATACTAAAGTAAAAAAGAATTTTTTATTAGAATTTAATTAAAAATATAATTTACTCAAATATAATTTAAAAATCTACTTAATGAGAATATTGTTAATTAAAAATTAAAACCACTTTTTGAGAAAATTATAATAATACCTAATAGAAGTGGTGTCGAATGTTATGTAGGATGGAAAATTACTTTTTTTTTTTTTTAATTATCTACAGTTCAAATATGATTGTAATAAGTAGGTACATCAAGTAGAATTAAACTGAATTATTTATCGAGTGTGAGTGGGAAGAGGGTGGCGACAAAGTTGAGTTATTTTACATATATTAATCAAACCTTTTTGTGCTCTAACTTTTAAAGAATTTTAATGCGTTCAAACGCAAGATTTTGAAAAAAAAAATAGTTTTTCTTTTTTTCATAATGTTCCACCATTTCAAAAAAAGAAAAAATGAAAATATTCCTGAATGTAAAGAAGACATTTTCTGACAAAGTTTGGCGGTGGATCCTTTTAAATAACACGGTAAAAAAAATGATTATAGTTTTATTTCTGTTCTTAAAAATCGGCTTTCCACCTAAGATTCATAATGAATGTGTTTTTCATCCCTTTTACTCCTAAGAATTGGAAAAAAAATAATAATTCATTAATTTTGAATTTTACTATTGAAAAAAAATAGTTTTTTTTTTTGAAAATCTCGAAAATCGTTTGAGATAAAGAGCTCAAAATTTATCTGAATTATTTTTATTTAATGTCAAGTCAAAATCGAAAAAGCCGAGGGGACATATTTCCCATACAAGCCCGGCTATACTCTTTGCGATGACATCACTGGATATAACTTGTAAATGTTCTAAGTATAAAAAGGAGTTTTTTAACGGGTTATAGTAGTGCTTCACAAATAAAAAAATACAAATTAAAACAATTAAAAATTACTTAAATTATATTTTTTTTGAAGTTTTATTTTTCTCTATACATATTTCGGGTTATGAGCCCATCATCAGGAGTTTAAAGACAGTCTTTGGTTAAACTCCTGATGATGAGCTCATAACCCGAAATATGTATAGAGAAAAATAAAACTCCAAAAAATATGATTAAAAGAATTTTTTTTAATTTTTATTTTTTTACTTGTGAAACACCACTATAACCCGTTAAAAAACTTCTGTGTTTAATATGTTTCACTATAAACCAACACCGCTTTTCCTAAATGTTATAGTTTTAAGTATAGTATGTATCTTTTTTAGAAAATGAGGCATCTTTTGTTTTACATTTGTACGAAACTCTTAAAAAAAAAAAACAGAATCCAGCATAGTTTAGAGAAAATTCTTGATTTGTTTGAAAAAAAAAAACATTTCATTTCCAATGATTTGTAAAAAAAGCAAAGAATTTTTCAATTTCCAAGTTTCCTAAATAATTAAAAAAAAAAAAAGATGTCTTTCAATGGTGGAAATCGAAAGCCCAGAATATTAGATTATAATTATAACTTAATTTTTTATAATAGTTTAAGTCTCTATCTATACTTGGGTGAAGTTTCAATCACACATTACCGAGCAAATTTTTGAAAATAAAATTTTTTAAAATGTAAACATTTTCTTAGACTCTTATGTAAAATTAAGATCTTGACACTTTCGCTTGATTTATACTACTATTAGTTGATTATATAAAGTTTAAAAAAAAACTAAAAATTAGATTTTTGAAACATGCAGGTTTCTTTTTTTGCAATAAAATATATCACCGTCGAATTTACTGAGATATTTAGTTTAAAAAATCAGATGAATGTTATGTTTGGATGTAAACATAAACAGTATTAATATAACGCATTGCCAAATCATACAAGATATCAGCTGATTTGAATAAATCAACCAAACTTTTGTGTTTAATTATTTTTTTTTTATAATTGTTTTTATTTCAAACATTTATGGCTTTCATACTATTTATTTTTTAATTCTATTAATTTTCATTTGTATTTTAACTTATTTTATTAAATATTAGATACTACACTTCTTTTGACTCAACTGGAGCGAAAGGACCTCCTTAATAAGCTTTTGTTTTACATTTGTGCGAAACTCTTAAAAAACCGAATCCAGAAATGTTTAGAGAAGATTCTTGATTTGTTTGAAAAAAAAAACATTTAATTTCCAATGATATGCAAAAAATTCAAAGAATTTTTCAATTTCAAAAGTTTCCTAAATAATTTTAAATGAAAAAATAAAATAAAAAAAAATAAACGTTCCCTTTCAATGGTGGAAATCTAAAGCCCAGCTTTATCAGAAATATATTCAATTTTTTTTTTTTTTTGGAACGAAGTGAACTTATGGGACGCCTCGGGGTGGTACCCTAGTCTGTGAAAAGTGTCCGTAACGTTAAATAAAAACAAGCGAGCCAATGCTCATGCGCGCGCATCCACTCAGCCACTCTGGGGGCGGGGCCTCTGGCTTGCGCTCTGGTCGGGAATCGATGCTGTTCGATGTTGAATCTTTCGATTCAACAGGTATTATTTCATTACCCTCCTCTACCTCTCTGCTTCTATTTATCGAAATAATCCTCTTTAAAAATTTTATTAATTTAATAGACAGAATAATAGAATTCAATAAAATGGCATCGAATTCAGAGACAGAACATTCAGAACATTTCGTTATTCAGCAACAAATAACAAAGGTGTGCTTACTTAATTAATAAATAAATGAAAATGAAATGAAAATAAATAAAAGAATATTGCAATAATTCTACTAATTTATTTATTATATTTCCAGCTAATAGAAGAAAATAATCAATTAAAAAAAAATCTACTAAAGGTAAGCGTTATATATTAATCGTGGGTGTATGTGTAAAATCCCCGTGAATCCCTAATTGATTTTCATAACTAATTCCTATAATTTATTTATTTATTTAATTAATTGAATTTTATTATTTATTTATTCTATTTAAGGAAATAAAAATTAAAGAAGAAGAAAAAATTCCTTGGAATTTGATTTCCAACGAGGATTTGATGAATTATTATTAAAATATCTAAGATTATTTATTTATTTATTATTAGAGTATCTATTAGTTAGATATTTATATAATATACTGAGTAAAACATTGTATAAATTCATATACTGTTTTTTCTCAAATTCAAAAATATTTCCAAACAAGTTTGTTCAGTACCCACCTCTCCATCCCCTCCCTCGATTAGCACTCATGGATTTAATTTTAACATTTTTTTATTTTATTTTCTTTGAAGGAAAGAAATACGAAAAAAGCCGAGTACCAAAAAAGGTATCGGGAGCGTGAAAAAAAAAACAAGGTACGGTATATAATTTATATACCGTATATTATATATATTATAATATTTTGCAGTGTAATTTTAAATACGACTGTAAAGTTAGTAGACATCAGACGAGAAATTAATGATTTTATAATCAATTTCAGTATCGGAGAAAAATATAAAAAAAAAACAAGTAGGCAATATCAACAAGAGTATCGACAAAGAATAAAAGAAAAAATACAAAAGATCCAAGGTATGGTATGAAAATTATATACATTTTTAATAAATTTATTATTACCATTAATAACTGTAATTAATTTTAGTACTTACTACTATCGATGCTGTTTTCTCGAGATATTTGGCAAAAATCGAATCACAAATATATATATCTTATTTTAGTTACCATAAAGCTATAGTTTCTATGATAGAACATAATTAGGCTTAATTATTATTATTCATATAAATACCTGTTTCTTTTTGTATATTATTATTATTATATATTATATATTTTTATAAATCATTGTAAATAAAATAAAGGTGTTAAGATAATTTTATAAAGTAGTTTCTTTGCTTTTTATCGATAAAAAAATCATAATAAAAAATGTATACCCGAATAATTATTTTTCTTTATACCTAGAATAGAACTTAAAATTAATATTTTTATAATAAGGAACTTCGTTCCTATCCGGTGTCCTACGACACAGATCGACTTTTTTTTAATTTGTAGATCTGTTGGTCCTTGAGCCTTGAGTGTGTGTGAGTGGATTATGATTGCTCTTTGAAAAAAAAAATGTCGATTGGTAAGCCCTCATCTATTTTATTTTATTATTATTTTTTTTTTCCACGTTCATAAATATTTTCAATTTTCCTTCATCAAAAGATATGTTAATCGTGCGTTGACATTCTTGGGGATGCGTTTTCGGGGTGTGTCGTGGGGGTTGCCGAGTGAGGGCGCGGCGGTCGGCCCACGGGTTTACCCCCACTGGCGCATTGCAGCATCACAGCTATTGCTCTTCTCTTCTCTAGAATTCCGGGACTTCTTCTACACCCCCTCACACTCACCCTTGCCCTTTAGAGCCTTTACGGCCACCCACATACAAAAAAAAAAATACTGATTGCCCCGATACGAAGAGTTAGTCTTTTCTAATTGGAATAGATCCGATATCTACCATATACTCTATGTATATAAATTGAAAGTGTGAAAAAACCGAGAAACCAAAGGACAGGTACAACGTTTAGGTAATTTTATTTTTCACTTAAATAGAAGTGAAATATTGGAATGACATTTCTGAAAATATTCATTTAAAGCAGGGGTCTCCAACCTTTTGGCTTACACGGGGGCCACACTTGTAGAAAAAACAATATACGGATAAAATATTATAATTCTATTGATATTTGTTATTCAAAAAAGATAGTTTTTTTATGATAATAATGAGAGAAGGAGTTACACCAAAAAAGTGCAACCCCTAAAGGCCTGGGTTGTCCCCTCCATCGTGAAAAGAAGAAGAAAGAATTTTATGGGTTGGGCGGGGGTCTAAGGTATCTGTGGATAGGGGTCTTAAATAGCTGAAGGTTATAAGTCGCGGGAAAGATGGTGGCAAGGAGCGAGTTCCAGTCTCTGGAGGTCATAGGGATAAAAGTGTTGGCGAAAGCGCTTGTTCGACTTTTATCCAATTTGACACCGAAGGGGTGCTGAGCATTTGAAAATAATTAATTAAAACAGGAATAGCAGGGAATTTGACATTAAATGAAAAACAGAGTTTTTATTAAATGGGCCAGACGTTTCGTTGATTTATTTCGACTTCCACAGTGACCCATCTTATCACTCTTTGCCAAAAGACAATAACACTATGCGACGAAACATCAAAAAGAAGAAAAAAGGTTCAAGATTGTTGAATAATTGAGGTCAAGAATGTATTGTAGTTATAATAAAAAATATTAAAGATGTTTCGTCGCATAGTGGAATTGTCAGTGTAGACAAAGAGTGATAAAATTGGCCACTGAGGAAGTCGAAATAAATCGACGAAACGTCTGGCCCATTTAAGAAAAACTCTGTTTTTTTATTTATTGACCAATTCCCTGCTGCGCTTATATTCTGCGGTGGTTATCGACATCACTGAAAAATAAAGAGAACACAATTTTCAATACAAGAAATATCAATTGATAAATTGAAATTGTTAAAATTGTTGTAAAAATTATCAGGAGAGTTGATCGAAATCAAAGATTCTCTGTATCACCGTAGAATTATTTCCGATCTTTTCCTGTACTACAGATACTACCAATAGTTTTTGTTCTGATAAGTTAAAGTCAATAATTCCTCCCTAAAGATTTATTAATGAGAAATACGATATTTTCGAAATCTCGCTGTTGAATTAGATAGACAGAAATACAGAAAAAATTAATTAATAAAGTAAAGGGTGTGTAGTTTCACAGCGAATGAAATAAAACTCAAAGAGGTTTATACAAACTCAATATATTTCGGATTATTAGTCCATCAAATATATTGAGTTTGTATAAACCTCTTTGAGTTTTATTTTCACTGTGAAACTACACAGCCTTTACTTTATTAATTAATATCATGTTTCACCTAAAACCTACACCACTTTCTCTAAGAAAAACAGAAAAAAAATCATGGTTAAAAATGATTTTTCTCCACGTTTAAGACATTTCTAAACTCAATGACCAATATGTACCATAAATTCAATAATTGGATTCGTATATGTGACTAGCTATAAATTTAAAACTAAAAATATTTGTTGTCTTCAGATTCAGGTGTTTTTAGCTATAACGTTTTTATCTAAAAACCGAAACTACAATATATCTGTTATGTCAGTGTAAAATATTCTTCTGATAGATTAAACATTTTTCTAACAAATATTAAAAATTTCTATCTAACGCCTTTTTACTACCGGTGATTTTGTTTTCTAAAAAATAACTTTAACATTAATTACAGATGTTCCTTTTTGAATATAAATTTGATAAACATCATATGTCAAAGAGGTATTTTGTTGAGTATTTATTGTGAAAAATAACTACTTGAAAATTTACTACCAATAAACATGTGTAGGTACAAAATAAAAAGGGTTGGAATTAGTGGTGTTTCACAAAATATTTTTAAATATGTTTCACTATAAACCTACACAGCCTAGCCTAAATGTTATGTGTAGGTACTTTATGGTTTATCATTAATAACATATAATAATCATTTGTTTGAAATAAAAATTATACAAGTTTATTTTGAATGATTTAGGAAAGGTCATTAATCTTACAAGCTTCACATTACGGACACTGCTTTTTACTTTATTTTTCTGTGTCTTTCAAGACAAATATTCCAATAAATAAATTGAATTAACATTTAATTATTTTACTTTAATTTGGTTTGTTATTAATGAGAGTTTATAATGGGAATTAAGGACAAGTTTTTGTGTGATTTTTTTTATTTTTTTCACCAACATTTCGTCGATTTTCCCGACTTCTTCAGGGCTTCAAATAGTTACATCACATACCTTTTCGTCTAAAATACATTATTTTTCTTTAGCTATCTTACCAATTATCATCAGAAATTCAAAAAATTCGGCACATTCACATAAACAATAATCAGATAGTCCAAGAGCTGGTGACACATTTTTGAGTAAGGATTTGACCCAACTAGAAATTATGCGTAATAGTACCGTCTATGATAGTTGTACAACGAATGGCCAGTCTGGCTGGTCTAAGCAGGTGGACCAGATACTGCGCATGGTGTGAGTGCGGTAAAAAATACATATGTGTTAAAAAATATTTTGACCCACAATGAAATTATAAAAATTATAATTTATAGTCAATTATAAACATAATATATTCACTCCAGACCATTTGAGTGGTGGAACGTGGAACCAGACCACCCAAAGTGTATTTTTACAACATGCAAAAAATAGCATCATGCTATGGAACGTGGAACTCGGACGACCTCAAAGTGTATTACAACATGAAAAAATAGCATGATGCTATTTTTTTGCATGTTGTAAAAATGCACTTTGGGTGGTCTGGTTCCACGTTCCACCACTCAAATGGTCTGGAGTGAATATATTATGTTTATAAGTGACTATAAATTATAATTTTTATAATTTCATTGTGGGTCAAAAATATTTTTTAACACATATGTATTTTTTACCGCACTCACACCATGCGCAGTACCTGGTCCACCTGCTTAGACCAGCCAGACTGGCCATTCCTTGTACAACTATCATAGACGGTACTATTACGCATAATTTCTAGTTGGGTCAAATCCGTACACAAAAATGTGTTACCAGCTCTTGGACTAAGACAAACAGTTTCATAAACAATACAAACACAGAATCATACAAGACAGTTTTAGAACAATAGAATGGATTCATTTTACTTATACATTTTTACACATGGACAAATTTGAAATTCAATCAATTTTTTTTTGGAATATGGTATTTCTACCTATGTGTAAAAATGTATAAGTGAAATGAATCCGTTCTATTGTTCTAAAATTGTGTTGTCTGATTCTGTGTTTGTATTGTTTCTGAAACTGCATGTCTGATTTTTATTGTTTATGTGAATGTGCCGAATTTTTTGAATTTTTAAATTTCTGATGGTCATTGGTAACAGAAATAAAGAAAAGTAATGTATTTTAGACGAATGTGTGATGTACTATTTGAAGCCTTGAAGAAGTCGGCAAAGTTGACGAAACGTTGGTGAAAAAATAAAAAATAACACACAAACTTGTTCTTAATTCGTATTATAAACTCTCATTAATACACATTATAGACGAAAATGATAATAATAATTTGTTATTAATCTAGGATAAGTAGAAATCATGTCATTTGTGCTAGCAGAATATATTTTGGATAAATCCGATATTATATGTATAAATTTAACTTGGGAGAAAAAAAGAGAAGAGTTTAAATGATGGGTGTAACGTTTATTTATATACGTCTTCTTTTTTTAGTTTTATTCCCTTGAAGGGGAACAAAAGGGCTCAAGTGATGGAACAAGTATCTATCCTGTTGCCTCGTTTCCGCGATTTTCAATTTGGCCCTCTCATCTCATCAAAGCACTTTTTTGCTTTTCTTACCCACTTGTCCACTCTCCCCCATCCCCCCCACTTGTCCCTCTTATGGTAAAAAAGAAAAGAAACAGAAACTATTTTTCATTCTATTCTTTTGTATACTTGTTTTTGCGAAAATATGGTTGATTTATTATTTCAAATGACAGGGAAAAGGATTCCTGTTTTCTTTTCTTTACTTTATTTTTTAACTAAAATAAAATAAATTGAAATGTGGCCATCCACATAACTTTCTTTTACCTTACGTCTATACCCTTTCTTATATTTCATATTTTAATTATAATATCGATATAAAGTAGAGCAGGGGTGTCCAACCTTTTGGATTACATGGACCACATTTGAAGAAAATACAAATGGTTTCGGCCCGCGCATAAAATAATATAATTCAATTGATATTTATTATTCAAAAAAGATAGTTAATAATGTAGAAATAAAAACTTTATTATTATTTTTAGCTCATTGCGAGCTTATAATTTTACTTTTCGTAAATTTTATACTTGAAAATAGCTTCTCTTACAAATATGTAAATACATAACTACATACTTAGAAAAAGTGATATTATGTATTAGTATTTGTTTATATTTATTCCCGGCTAAATAATTAATATAAAATTCTAATAAAGAGACAATATTCAATTTTTCTTTCAGAACAATTGTTGTTCTAGAACATTCAATCCGAAAGTTTTCAAGTAGAAAATTTATTTTTAATGAAATTGGATTTGAAAATAGACAAAAATGATTATTATTTTTTCGGAAATCTTGAAATCTAGTTCCAGATTCAAAATTTAAAATTAGCAATTTTATTTTTCGAAAACTTCACAGTAGATTTTCAGATTTCTTATTTTACCATAATAGAAAAAAAAATCAGGCCAAATTGTTGTGTGTTTTCCAGTATCTACAATCTCAATGTTTTAAGAAATTTCATGACTTTATATTGGGCCACGGGTTGGGCAGCCCTGGTTTAAATCGAAAGGGATTAAAGAAAGATATGAGGAATGATAATTTATTTTTTAAAAGGTTCACGGATATAATAATCCCTGGCTATCCATTATCTAGTGACATGTAAGAACGTGTAAAGATCTAAAAGACAAGTCCTGACAAGTTTTAGTCCAGGGAGAGAAATTATTAATTAATTGTGATTGTTCTAGAAAACCCCAATTCCTTGTCTCCTTGCGTACCAGAATGATTACTATATACTTGGTTAGTGTTGTAGAATATAAATTACTGAAATAATAATAAATATTTTAGAAAATGAAAATATGAGAAGAAGAATTTTAAAATATTCGAAACTTCATTATTTTTTTATCTTATTTAGTTAAGCTTATATTTTGCTTTTAGTTAATTTGATTCTTGGAAAAAGCTTCACGTATTGTACAAATGTACATTTACATTGCCTTTTTATGCCCTTTCAAATTAAGAATTGTTGAAATATATAAAATCCACCTGGGTTTTTCCATTTCCCATTATAATAGATTCGAAAAACTATTTAAAAAAACCTCACATATGCTATATATATCTACACATAAATGTCTCTGTACAGTCGTTTGTCACAGTGTGATCTAATGCTTTGTTTTTTAAATGTTCATTTCGTAGTATACTTTTTGCCGTTCCGTTTTGCTCTCATCTAAATAATAAAAATGTTTAAACGACCCCTAATTTAATACCCCTTATTTCTAAGTTTTATGATTGGACTTTTTTAATGATCATTCTATCTTTAATTAAACATTGCAAACAAATATGTTTCAGTAAGTACATTTTAATTACTAGCCCAAAGTCGATTTGATATTTTTCATATTCAATACGCTTAAAACGGACTACTATATACCTATAATATCTTGATGAAATTTTGGATCACTGAAGAACCGGTCGGTTTGTATATAAATAGAAACAGATTGAAGAAATAAGAGAGTTTTATAGGGCTGTGTTTAAAAAGAAAACCCAATATAAGTTTCGATTTTTATTTATTTTTTAATATAAATGATGAAGTCGAGTTTAATATCTGATGAAGTCGACCAAGAATTTAATATTGTGAAATAGGGGAATAAAACTATTTATGCAAATAAGTTTTTAGTGGAATTCATTACGGTTTAGCTGCAGAATTAGAGGACTAATCATATAATAATTTTTATAAAAAAATAAAACCGACTTCAAAAAAATGCAACAAATAAAATAAGAACTCAAAAATAAAATTAAATGCACTAAAAGGTATAAAATAATTATCTAATTTAGTTACAACTAAACAACGAAATATTAACATGAAATCACTTTTTGAAGTCGGTGCCAAAAATATACATTTTATGAATCCCACTCGACGGATCTTACTTATTACGTTTGGCGGGTAAGCTCGCTTATATAGTTTGTTTGGCACCGGCTTCAAAAAGTGATTTCACGTAAATATTTCGTCGTTTAGTTGTAACTAAATTAGATAATTATTTTGTAGCTTTTAGTAGATTTTATTTTATTTTTGTGTTCTTATTATTTTATTTGTTTGATTTAATTTTTTTGAAGTAGGTTTTATTTTTTTTATAAAAATTATTTTTCTTTTCTTTATTTAGTGATGTTATTAATAGTGACCTTGAATTCATCTCATAAGAGAAAGCGTCGGGCGAATTAATCAGAAAATTACAATAAAATTCAATTAATAAATATAGGAATTCTCTCGAAACGTTTGCGGGTTTTAAATGAATGTTTTAAGATTTTTTTATAAAAGATTTTATTTATTATAATTTCGATTATTTGCTCATAAGAATTGGAGATTTACGTTATTTCGTCATTGATCATATAATCAGAACGTGACCAAATTAATATAGGACCACCTTTAAGGTACCCTTCCCAATAAAATAAGAATCATCGAAATCGGTCAACGTGGCAAAAAGTTCTCGCTGAAAATACATAAAATAAATAAATAAATAAGTATCTTGACTATCTTGGAGCTATACTGATCCACACGCAGAAAGAATAATTCAAATCGGTTCATAAACAAAGAAGTTATGCCTGAACAAACATAACAAAAAGGTCCAATATCAATGAAAAAAACTGACCAATTGGAAACTATACTGAACCCAATACAAAAAAATAATCAAAATCGGTTCACAATTGGCGAAGATATCAGGTAACATAGATATAAAAAAAATCAGTCGAATTGAGAACCTCTTCCATTTTTAACCGACTTCAAAAAAGGAGGAGGTTCTCTATTCGATTGAATTTTTTTTTTTTTTTTTTTTTTTTTTGTGCCTATGTTACCTCATATCTCCGCCAATTGTCAACCGATTTTGAAAAAATTTTTGCATTGGGTCCAGTCTAGCTTCCGATTGGTCCCATTTTTTCGATTTTTTTTCATAGGTATTAGACCTTTTTTATTAGGTTTGTAGTTTGTTTAGACCTAACCTCTTTTGTTTATGAACCGATTTCGATGGTTCTTTTTTTATCCGAAAGGGGTGTCTTAGGGATGGTGTCATATTAATTTGGTCAAGTTCTGATGATATAATCACTATTAATAACATCACTAAAAAGAGAAAAATAAAAATTTTTAAGAAAAAAATAAAAACCGACTTCAAAAAATTAAATGCAACAAATATAAAAATACACTAAAAGGTATA